>LPNX010094358.1:15637-80052 GCA_001517045.1 Pseudotsuga menziesii
GACAAATTCACAAACAAATGTGGTTTTTTTCTGATCTTCCTTTGCTATAGGCACTTGATTGTATCCTGAAAATCCATCTGTGAATGAGTAGCATTCATGGCCTGCCACTTCATTCAAGATTTCATCAGCATAAGGTGTGGGAAAGGGATCTGTCAGTGTGACTTTATTAAGTTCCCTAAAGTCGACACAGATTCTGAGTCTGGTCGGGTCGTGTTTCTTAGGCTGGACGACCATGGGACTTCCCCATTCTGACTGGTCAATGGGGTAAATGATACCTGCGGCTAACATGTTGTCTATCTCCTTTTTAACTATTTCCTTATACTTATGGGCTAGTTTATAAGGGTGTTTCTTGACAGGTCGGACATCAGGTTTAGTGTCTATTTTCATTTCTCCCATTTCTTGAACTAACCCTTTCAAATCTTTGTAGTCTCTTGCAAAGACATCTTGGAATTCTCTAAGCAAGTTCACTATTTCGGCAGTTTGTTGCTCATTCCAATAATCACCAATCTTAGCTAATTTTGGTCGGTCGTCATTTGAAATGTCGACCTCTTTGGTTTTTACTTTGGCATCTAACCATTCTGGGGATTTATCTTCATTTATCGGTCGACTTCCTTCCTGGTACTGTGAAAATGTAGCAGGGAAGTCGGCTGCAGTCATTCGGTCGAGGTCAGGTTTTTCGGTAGTCGCGACCCTAAGCACAGAGTGGATCGGTTTTGTTGTTTCAACATGGTTGGATTTCCATCTGAAGCTTTTACCTTCGGTGTGTTCATTCTCCAATTGTAATTGGGTCGACTCGACTTTTGATCCTATGTGGAGACTATTACAGTGCTTGACATGTCGAGGGTCTTTATCAGGGAATGTTTCAGTCGGTTGAACGAACTGTTTAATTTGTTGTGCTGGCTCGACTAATTGTTGATATTCAGGGATAAAGTTGAAGGTTTGGATGAAATTTTCTTTGAGGTCATTCCAGAAAAATGTTTCACCTTTTGCTTCCTCCATTTTATACCATTTGCTAGGTAAGTCGTCTAGGGTTGAGGGAAACAAGTGTGGCCAGGCTCTCTCATCCTTATGTCCTAGGCTTCTCCAATCTTTTTCACAAGTTTGGATGTGTTCTTGTGGGTTCTGTCCTTGAGTAAAGATGGGGATCTGTGCTTGTGGGGTGAGCTTCTTGCCACCAAACCTTTCAACAAAATAAGTTGCAGCACTAGTCCAGGTCTGAATTTTTGTCTGATGGGTATCCCACCATCTAGCTGCTTGACCGGTGAAGGTTTCTACTAAGCTCTGTAGTCGGCCATGTTCTCCAAAGTTTTTAGACACTTTTTCGACATGCATGACTAGGGATTCCCTCTCCTTATACCTTTTTTGTGTCCTGGTTGTTTCGTTGGTCGGTTGTAAGGTAGGGTGTTCTCTTATTTTTCTCTCAAAAATCTTGGGGATAATTGAGACTAGAAAGCACTGTCGGGTGGGTTTTTTCTGTACTTTTTGGATAGTCCAGCACCCTCTTGCTTGTGTTTCATAGTTTTCCATTTCCCAGTCATATAGTTCAGCATCTGAATTATAACCAACTGATTCGGGATTACCTAAGTAAAGCTCCCCTTGGGAGTTTGGTTATGTGTAGTCAGTATTGTTTTGGATCTGATAGAGTTGTCGGATATCGACTTCCTCATCAATTGGTTCAACCCAGGGTTGGCCTTGGGAGGGGTTAATAGGTACTATGACCTTTTGACCATTTCCTTTGAGTTTAATACGTTCTTTATCTAGAGAGATAGAGGCTTTCATCTTTCTACCCCAAGGTCGACCTACAAGGGCTGGGAAGGAGCTAGATCCTTCCTTTGGGTCAATAATTTCGAAATCAACCTTAGTCGATATGCCTTTAATGGTTGTGTCTACATTTTTCCAAACCCCAATGGGTTCAATAAGGCCCTGGTCGGCTAGTTTCAGATAAATGCCTGACTCATAGAGTCGAGGTCGTCCCATCCTTTCCCATGTATCCCGGGTCATGATATTTACCTGAGACCCAAAATCAAGCACCACTTGTCGGACATGAAAACCTTCAATTTCCAGGTCGACAAGAGGGTCGACATCATTTTTGTCTTTTTGATTTAGGCTACAGATGTTCTTAGTTTGTTTCTCAGGGTTAGTGTTTTTTATTTGATGCAATAAATCAATGAACTGACCGACAGATTTATCTGTTTGAATGAGATGGGTTAAATGCTGGGTCAAGTCGTGTCGACTGTGACTAATGTCTTCGTGTTGTGCAAGGTTTTTAAATATGTTTGTGGCTTCCTGATATGTGTGTTGTTCCTTGCAAGGGTCGGGGTATGTATTTGTGTGTGTGATCTTACTAATATGAGGATTATCAGGCCCAGTCTTAGTGCCTTGTCGAGTGACGATGTGCAAATTCTTAGTAGTTATGACATCATTCTTCTGAACACAAGACAAGACATTAACATTCTTTTTATTACTAATTTTTTCCAACATTGTAGGGCAATCCTCCAAGGAGTGATCGCCTACCCCACAATGTGTACAAAATTTAAGATCAGTCCTGTCCTTGTATGGACAATCTGCGCATCTGTGCCCTTCTTTGTAACAAATAAAGCATTGAGTAGGTCGACGACTTCGGATTTCTCAATTCCCAACGAATCGACCTGTTCTTCCAAACCCTGGTCGTCGATTGTCATTCCGACGGTTGTAGCGTCGGCCATCATTTTGCTGCCCATTCTGGTTATTATTATTGTTTTGCTCTGTGTTCTGTGCTACAGCATTAGTCTGGTAGACGGCCTGGTAGTTTTGTCTATTTTTGAGGTTAAGATGGCAGTCGGCCGTGTTGTGATTTGCAGTTTCACAGATAGCACACCATGAAGCTTTGCCATTCTTCATATTGTAAGGACAGTCGGCGGTGGAATGGTCTCCTCGTTCCTGGAAGATGTCGCAAAACGCCTTTGTCTGTACAAAACGGACATCTTGTCGACTGAATTGCTGTCGACAGTTATCTTTTGTATGTCCGGCTGTTGAACAGTTAGTACACCAGATGTCTTGGTTCTTAAGTGTGAGCTCTTTCAAGGAATTCTGCATATTTTCCAGCTGTTCTTCCAAGCGGTGGTCAGTCGGGCAGGCAGGTATGTCTTCATCCATCTCGACCTGCAATGCTTTTGTCAACGCATCTTCATACGATTTGAAGGTCTCCAGACTGATGTGTCGACGAATTTTCTGTGAAAGTCCTGCAAGGAACCATTGAATGAGTAATTGTTCGTCGATGACGTAGTCCAACTGACTCAATAGATCCTTCCATCGTTTATCGTAATCACGGACTGTTTCTCTTGGCTTCTGTTGGGTCGTCTTCAGCTTCTTGGCTACCAGGTGTTTAGCGTCTGGAGTCTTGAAAAATGATAGGAATTGCGCCTTTATCTCTGCTTTTGTTGCTCTAGGTTGCCTTTCGGTAAATGTCATATACCATGTGAGAGCTCTTTTCCGAAGGGCTCCTGCGAACTGGGCTATCTGTCGATCTTCTTCTATGACTTTGTTAGCCTCCCATATCGACTCGCAGACAAACCAGTGTCGTCTGGGGTCTTCATCACCCTCATAAAGGGGAATCTGAGCAGATCCGTGGCCCATGTCGGAGTCACTGTCACTACTCTCTGATGATGTCGGAGGTGGAGGTGGAGGTGGGGGAGGTGGTGTTGTAAGGGATGGGTTTGTTGAGTCAGTTGAATCTGTCGGGGTGACGATAGGGTTGTGGTCGACGGAACTTGTGCTTCCGTTGGGTGTCGACTCTTTCTCGTCGAATAGCGGATTGTTGATAATTTGTCTTCTTAATGACCCACTGTCACTTTGCGTGCTCAAGTCTTACTCTTGTGTATCTTCTGAAGTTGTGTGTGGCAGGGGGGGTGCTCCTTCATGTGTCGGCAGGAGCAAGTGGATACTTCGAAAGGAAGGTGCCGTTTGAAAGGTCACCCAATTCCCTTCGATCGGTCGACGTATTACAAGATGCCAACCCGGGTATGGTTCGTCACCTAGTCGGCTCCAGAGTGTAATGTCGCCAGCTCTTAGTCGAAGGTCATCTTCTATAATAGTTTGTATTCTGGTACGCGGAATTACGGTGGAAAGGGTTACTCCTTCATCGGGAACAATTAGTTGGAGAGCTTCTGGCTGCTCTATCGACATTTCATCATCTTCAGGGGACACCTCTTCTTCTTCTCCTTCTCTGCGTCGGTCATGACCTGACTCTGGTGGTGCGTCATCATGGTCGGTCTCCCTAGGGTTTTGCTGCAGCTCTGCGGCCCTTTCTCGTCTAGCTTCCCTTTTCTTCTGTCTTTCATCCCTTTCGATTCTCTTAATGTTCGACATACCGTAGTACAATACTATGCTTTCAGTTCCTCTTCAGTCGATTATGCATTACTGGAGACTACGACTCTGGTCGACTAGGATCCACTATGCTCGATGTCCGACACACTACCAGCTACCCCCCCATGGCCTACCCGACGCTTTTTAGAAAGCCCGGATGGTGTCTACTTACTCAGGAAGTATTCCCACTCCCTTTCAGCAATGAATTTTTCCCACTGCTTCTGCTTCTCCGCCCAGTTAGTGTTTGAGGGTGGTTCACGTAATAGAGGTCGAGGTTCAACAATGTGCCCTGCTCCTTTCTCTATTAGAAATTTGAACAGTAAATCCGGTGAGGAACACAAGAATTGATCAGTAAATTCTGTGAAAAATTTCTGTCGGACGGTTTCCACAGAAGTCCTGTCTTCGACTGCTTGTTCCTCACAAAAGTCGTCAGCTATCTTTTCGAACCACTCCGAGAGATTCGTACGTCCTCCTCGGATCAGTTTCTGGAGTAACTGTTCTTCTTTAGTCTTGTCCAGTTTTCTCATCCAAAAGCTGCTTCAGTAGGTGGGGCACGGATTCGACAAACTTTTCATGAGTCTCAGTGAAAAATCTGGCTTTTGCTTCTGCGACTGTCAATCTGTTCCTTCTCGCGTAATTGTGTAGATAGTTAGCAATTTTTCGCTCCCACCAGTCCTTGATCTCCTGCTCTGGTATCATATGTGAGCATCTATTCCAGTTATGTACTACCGGCAACGGAACCAATGTTCTAATCTCACAGATCACATAAGGTTACCAATAATACATACAAAAATATACAGAAATATACACAGAGATAAGAGACAAGAACAGATAGGATGAACAGATTATATTATTCGCAATGGATCATACAAATCCAAGAACTGAACTTCGTTCTTGAGTGGCTCAACAGCCTAATATATACAATTTACAATCAGTTAAAAGTAACGACCCGTCAGTTCGGTGAACCGACACAACTATTAGTTAACAGACTAACTACTGTGTTTACTCAGCCGACCAACGTAGTCGGCCTCTCAACTTAGTCGGCTGCTCGACTAAGTCGGTCTTCGTTCAAGTCGACTTATGTCGACTTGCTCCTTCTACACCAAATCAGTTGGGTTTATCAGGCCATCCAAGAGTTGATGAAGGCAATTTGCTAAGCTGGTGAGCTCATTACAAAGCCAAGAACACCTACACCAGAACTAGCCTGACCTCTAAGACACCCATCCACACCCAACACAAGGAATCAGTCCCTTCTCTGCTACACAGTTCCTCAGGCCCTGCATTCCCTTCCAGTGCTATTCAGGGGTGATGGAGAAGAAGGACAGCCCTCTAATTCTGTCTGTGTGGTTTCTAACACCAGGTTTATCAAGCAGATTGAGCCAACATCCCTACTCCTCACACATTCCAAAGACCAACCATTGCATGTATGCAATCAATTATCCATCACAGCTTAAACAAAGAAAAACGAATTACACAGCCCCACAAGCAGAACAGCAAACAAAACGCAATAGGGACGAATTTTACAGTTTCCCAACCGATGTGTGAGAAGAACCCACGAATTCTTCCTGTGAGTAAAGGATACGGCCACCCTATTCACAAATCCTCCCAAGGAAATACTGCGTGGGTAAACCCAGCAAAATCCAGTGCGTGAAGACAAAAACGGGAAGGAATCCCTCTGCGCGAAAATGCACAGCAATGGAGAGGACGCTAATTGCAGGAGAAAATCGTGTGGGTAAAAGCCAAGAAAATTTCCTGTGTGTGAAAGCAATGAGAGGCCAAATGATAAGTGCGTGAAGGTAAATAGCTACCAGGAGGACGCAAAATTGCAGTCTGTGGGTGCTTAGCAATTCGTGGAGAGGAGATGAATGTCTGCGTGAGGAGATGAAGAGCCAAAATCGTGGGTAGAGGGTGCGTGTGGGTGAGGACTGACAGTCCTGCCACCCCAGCCCCCAAAATCATTAACTGCTTCAACCACCAGCAGTAATTCTTCAATGAGAGTGGTTGGAAAATAAAAACAAGGGAATAGGACACATGGGTTTTTCTCATTTTGGCCAAAGTTGGACAAATTCCCCCCCCTTACCTCCTTATCCTTGGGAAAATCATGCCCCATTCGATTTAGTTGCCGCGACCGTAGCTGGTTGTGTTCATTTAATTAATTATAGATGCATATTTACATGATGACCAATACAATATATGCCGCATGCCCCGATATACCATCAGTGACAATTTAAATCCCAAAACATGGCGTTACCGATCAATGGTGGGGCCTTGGCCTTTAGCTTCACACCATGATCATTTACAATATATATATACATCATACACATCTAGTGCAATGGGGTCAAAACCGGGGCATTACACTAAACCTCTTTCCCTTCTTAATGTCATGGAGTATCACTATAAGGTTAGCCAGTTGCAATTGAATATGCATCATTCATGCACCGGTTTCTCCAATTGGCAAGGATTCTTTCTTCATTTTTATTTCCAGAGCTTCTGTCTGCGACACAATCTTCTGTTGCATCAATGGAATCCGGATGTGTGGCAACAATGCGGAAATGAACCATTCCTTGCATTGTACATCTAACATGTGGAAGCTTAATTTGGTCATTAATTTCTTGAATCTATGGTCAAAGTCCCATAAAAACTCTGTAGGTAACTCCTTGATTTATTTAAACTTTGTAATGCAATGTGACTTAGATTTCGACTTTCTGAACTCATCTATCATTTCGACTCAAATCTGGTCGAGCGTTTTCTGTGCAACTTCTACTTGCACTATAGAAAACTTCATGTACTAGTATAACACACGACCTTAGAAAGGATTGACCATCTGTGCTTTCTTGATGTCTTCATCTTGGACCTGTCACACAATCCACACCACTTCACAGACAAGCCAATCTTGCTTTGGGTATTACAACCCATTTCCATTAAATATTGGCAACTTAATGTCTGTCCCAACAATTATGTTGGATCTTGATACACTTGGGAAAAAAATTTAGTTAGACTCCCTTGTCCACTATTCACAATGTTAGTATTACTAGTATTGCCAACTGTTCTTGGTGATGAGTTTCTAGATCTTACCTCTGATGATGTGCACGATGTTGTAGGTGTACCATGCTCGTGCTATGGTCTTGGAGTTTTTGCTAATTCTTCTTCTCCTTTAGATATTGGACAATACTATTCTTCTTTGCCGTAAGAGCCTTCGTCTACATGCGATGCAATCTCATAGTCCTCTCCTCCAACCGTACTACAACTTCATCTTCCCGTGACAATCTTTCTTCTCTTTCTTGACCTAAATCTTCTTCCACTTCTTAAATAACCAGCCTCTAGTTCAGTTCCGCTATCTCTAGGGAACATCTCAACTTAGTTTGCACCATTTCACGCATAGTTCTGCTGCGATATATCCACCCTTGTGTGCACAGTTCTCAACTATCACATTCATAAGATTCCTTTTTCCCATACGAGCATATTTATCCAAGTTCTCGAGGATGAAAAATATATTTTGTGGGGTCCTTGAAATTTTTTTCTCTCCACCTCACTATATGAGGTGATTGTGTCGACAACAAACTTAGTAATATATCCTTGCAAAATGCTATCCACCCAAAAATCAACAGCCCTTGACACACAGTTTCTCACACTTTTTAGTCGATAAATCAACTAAGGATTTGTTGTAATCTCACAGATCACATAAGGTTACCAATAATACATACTAAAACATACATATATCACAGAGACAAGAGATAAGAACAAGTAGGTAGAATAACATATTATATTAACATGAGAGGGTCCATACAATACAGAGAAATGAACCGAGTTCTCATCTGGCTCAACAGCATAATATATATGAATTACAAACAATTACAAATAACTACCTATCGGTTCACTCAACCAACACGACCTTAGGTGGTCGACCTAATATCTAACTAGTCGGTTGACCGACTTAGTTGGTTGATCGAGTAAGTCGGCTATCATTCAAGTCGGATTACCGACTTGCTCCTCCAACATCTCCCCCACGAAAAAAATGTTTCTTCATCCCGAAGAAATAAGGAGGTACCCAAAATTTCTTTGTTTGTCTAAGTAGTCATTCTTTGTGCTTAGTCTTCATGGGCTGTGAAGTCTAATGGTTGGTCTTTTCTGTACACAAACTTCGATAATTGCTTCAGCTATAACTGCCAGTTGATGTTGGAAATCCTTCCAACTCTACAAAATTTTCTATATGTCGATGGTTAGTGTAGTCAGACTGGATAAGATCGACATTTTCTCTGGTATGGAAACTTCTGCTATTTTTTCCATGTCAGGACCCATAAGCTGGTCCTTTCTTGAATTTGATAACCAAAAGGACACACTTGAATGCAGAGAAGTATTAGTCCATTAGAAGAAAGAGAAAGGGAAGGAGAAGAACTACAAGTGAGGATTGGAATGCATCGAACCAGGATTCCATTGAGACAAAGAAGAGGAAGAGTAGAAGGAGGAATTCAATCTTGTCCTTTTGGCCTTTCAATTCCACCAAGAATAATAAAAGAAAATGATTTCTTAATAATGAGAACATGACAAAATAAAAATGAATAAAACCATGGAATAAGAATGATACAAAATCTAAGACAAAATAGAAGATATAATCTATTACAAAATCTAGAAGAAAAAGAAAATCTGAAACATCGTCTTTGTTTCATAGAAGGAAAAGAAGAAGATAGCAAGTGTGTCCTTTTGGTTATCAACTTCAAGAAAGGATAGAATTACAAACAGTTACAAATAACTACATGTCAGTTCACTCAACTGACACGACCTTAGGTGGCCGACCTAATCTCCAACTAGTCAGCTGATCGACTAAGTTGGCTATCGTTCAAGTCGGCTTACTAACTTGCTCCTCCAACAGGATTCCACTCCATCGGTTCTCCTCCTTGAAATTTTATTTTATGGATTTCCAACTTTGATAAACACTCATGCAACAAAATAGGCAAATCAAAAAAGAAAATACCATGAATATCTGTGTACAGATATCGTCCCCACCACTATGTTGGATTCAACCGATATCCTTTACTCTCTTCTTATGCAAACTTGAATGCTTTAAAATTCACCCATTCTTGGATTTTAGCCTTCGTCAGATGCCACAACATATCCCTCACCAAAATTATTCATGATCCCAGCAATGGAACCATTTGTTGGCATTCGCTCTCTTTGACCTAGGTTCAATCCCTCCCTTTCGTTCAACAAAGCCCAAGATATTGGCCCGACAGAGAAAGGCTTAGTCGGTAGCACCTACAACACATATGCAGTCTCACCCGAGATATCTTTCTATGGGTAACTACCAAAATCATATTTCCATAGTTGGGTGGGGGATTTCACATCCCTTGGTCTTCTACCAAGTCACTCAACAAAAGATGATGGGTATGGTCTTTATACTTAATATAAACAATTACGGTGTGGGACTACTCATCCTTCGAAAGGTATTATAACAACAAACTCGATGCAACATAGGCACATTCAACACTAACAATGCGACAAATAAATATAAACACATTCATAAGAAAATACATAAGCACATGTTCACAGTAACATATATATGCAACTCAATCACATTTGTCATTCACACTTTTGACACAGTATCTAACGTGGAAACCCATCCAGGAAAAATAAAAAGGATCTTTTCATCTAGCATAAGAAATATATGGCACCTTTGGTCTGCACACTTATTAGATGTAGAATCTGTTCTAGATCTCTCTTTCTTATCTATGCACACTTATTCCTCCTCTCATGCTCTTCGATCTTATATTCGCTACTTTATCTCTACTTGAGTCTACTAATGATCCGCACACAACCTAGATTGACATCTTCCTTTATGACTCTATTGTCAATCTGCACACAACCTAGATCAACTTGATCTCTTCTACACTCATGTGCACTCAGCCATAGGCTATTTGATTCCTCTCTACAACTCAACAGACTAAAAGACAATATAATCAGAATGACCAGAGAGTTTGTATAACTAGATATCACATAGGCTAGTTGACCAACAACTAACCCATAGACATCTTGGGTTCCTCCTTTTATAGATTCTTACATGTCTCTCTCAGTCGACTTCATACAATTAGCCAACAGGTTGTCTTTCCTATTCTATTGACACATGTCAGAAGGAGCTAACGACCCATCTTACAAAGATGCTTTTATACGTGTGGCTTTCATAGACTCTAGTCGACCTCCTACCCACAATCTTTTCAAACCATTGCTTTCTATCCATTGCACCATTGCAAGTCTTTTGACAATGTTAACTCTGTCACATCCTTCATTGTTGCATCCTTTCCTTCTGTTGTTGTTCCACTTCCATTGCAGACTCTTTCTATCTTGAACTCTCTTCTTCTCCTGTCACAACTTCCTCTTATGTTACTTCTTTCCGTAGCTTTTTCTTCTTTGTCTTCTTATGTTCCTTCTCTGTCGCATCCTTCTTCCTTACTACTTCTTCTACGTTGTCCTCCTTCATTCCTTCCGCAATTGCTTCTGTCGTAGCTCCTTTTACTTCTTTTCCTTCTTCTGTTCTTCCTTCTCTACTTCTGTCACAACTCCTTTTACTTCTTGCAATCGAACTCTTTTCCGTCCTTGGGAAAAAATCTAATTGAATTCTTCCTATCTTTCCCTAGGTCCAACAATCCACAAGTGCCTTTGACTCCAAGGTCCGTGACTCTCCATTGCATGATTTTTTTCTGGATCCCTCTTACTCTTTCTTTGAACATTTGATCTACTTTCAGACATATAACGAAGGTTGAGGAACTTCTTGTCTCTACGGTTGTTGAGAAAGATAGGAACGATAGATATCAATGAAGATTGCTCCACGCAACATTCAATGTTGCTGCATGAAGGATAGATTCGTCCAAGTGATTGTGTCATGAATTTAGACAGGAACATGGAAGAGTTTAAGAGGAACCTGGAAGAGTTTAAAAAACGAGGGAAGAGTTTCAAAGGCACCTGGAAGAATTTGAAAAACAAGGAGAAAGGTCTAGTGAATGGAAAAGAGGAGGATGTGACTCAAGAACAATGTCGGATAGGGAAAGACCCAATAGATAGACTTTCCGGATTAGATTGACAAGTTTAGAATGTGAACATAGAAGCATGGATCAAATTTGAATTAATCTTGTTTTAGCCTTGATATAAGGAACTGACATTAATGTGATTATGCGACTAGTGTGAATATGTTGAACAATTTTCTCATAAATGCGAGATGATGTTAGCATGCTGCCAGGTGCTAGGCACCATTCCACGAGGCTGACATCATAGCATACCATCAAATCACAGTTAACAAAAATTATTATAAAAAATTCAATTAAAATAAATAGTTTTAAGGCTTAAGTTTAACTTTAGCTCAGATAAAAAATCAATCTTGTACACATAAATTAATTCACCTGAACGATTTGTATATATCCCCTTGTCAAGGACATAATTTTTTTTTCACTGAAAAACGAACAACCTTAAATTAGATAAAACTGTGTCAAATAGACTGCATGATACATACTCACAAATAGCATTTAAACAGTGATGTATCAAATGTTAAACCAAATCCAAGTATAATTCCTAATGAAAAGTGGTCCACAAAAGCATACAGCAAAGACATAATAATTATATCGAATGCTATAATACATATACGCATCATTAACTTTTTAAAGAACGATTACATTTGGGAGATACTTTCTCTATTCACTATTTTTTATTTCATAGTTGTAATGTGGAGATTGAGACAACTTTAAAGTTATAAGCTAACTTGAATAATTGGGAAGCTCTCCTTTTCAAACAAAAATGATTTACCGTGTAAAACAATAGCATGGCACCGGCCTTTAAATCTACATGTAATCAACTGGCATATAACGTACAAGTAATGCAATGTAAAATGGGATATTGGGTTGTTAGCTTTTTACACTAAAAAAGAAGCATCCATCTTTATCAAACCATTACTAATATTTAACTTTATAAACAATGCAATATGCTAATAAATAATAAATGTTAATTAATTCTTTTAACTTTAAAAGCCAATAAATATTTTAAAATACTATATTTAAATTTATAAATAATACTTTATACTAATAAATAATAAATGTTAATTAATTTGTTAACTTTAAAAATCAATAAATATTTTTAAATAGTATAATTTAAGTGTATAGAGGCATCAACGAAAAATACTAAAGCCCATTCTCTGATGCCTCTAACTTGATTCTATATCCATGTCATACTTTTGTAGCATAAAGAAAAGAATCCTGAGAATGATGGGAAAAAGAGAAAACACGACTTAAAGTTAATAAGATTATGTGCTCTTCACGTTAAGAGATTATGCCCACCAACGATTAAATGAATTGCATTCAATGTCAGAAGGCATCTATATTTTAAGAAACCTATGTCTCATAATATTCAAATAATGTTTCTTTAAAAATTTAGGGATTAAAAGTTGAATTAAATTCACTAAATTTAGGAGTTAAATATTTATTTAAATTATTATAATTTAATTAATTTTAATACTAGCAATTCCTATAAAAGGTGTAATAAAACGCCGAAGGGATCTATGGTCGTTCATGATACTAAACAATGAAAACAATCTTCAAGAAACAATAAAACAAACCTGGATTAAATAAGTGTAAATCATAAAAAGCATCATTCATAAAGTCTTGGAAGAAAATGGAGTCCATCTCGGAGCAATTTGAAAAAAACAATGTTAACCTCGGGCAAATCAAAACAGAAAAAAAAATGTTCACCTAGAGCAAATCAAAACAAAGAAGACACTTAACTGATTTAATATATACAAATGTATAGCAGTTTTGAGAAGCAATCTTAAATTTTAGAGTTTTTGAAACAAAATTCTCAAATAGTTGTCAGTAAGAATATGTTGATTTGATTCAAAAGTCCATATTTCATATAGAGCTCTTTTGTACCTAGAATCCTACCAAAAAGTTTCACTTGTGAAAATAGTTAAACATAAATGTAAATTAGCTTTGATAATTTATAAAAAAAATCTTGATTATTTTTAACTTGCACAAATATCTTGAGGCATAGAAAAAAATGATTCTTAAGCATGAAATTCCATTTTTAGATAGAATAAAAATAAAATAAAAACAATTATATAAGAAATTTGTAATTGCTATACTCCAAGGAGTTAAGGACTAACAAAATAAAATAAAACTTTCATCAGTTACCATAAAAAAAGTATCATTGTTCCTAACTAAAATGTTATTTTGAAGTTAATTGGGGCTAATGCCAAACATTCGGAACATAGGTTCATTAACATCGTTAAAATGTTCAAGAAACCAAAATTTCCTTCTTAAGCAACAATAGCTCCCTTTTTGAATCTTTCTCATGTAGAACTCAAGCTTTTGATCCTCAAGAATATACTTGGTAAATATCAGACCAACCCATTTTTAGTACCAAGAAAACATGTGAAATTCCTTGTCTAAATGATCTAACACTTAATATAAGTGAACAAACATCCCCATCAACACGTCCACATTGGCTAAGGCATGAAGCAATTACAACCATTAGTCAACCACTGGAAAATTTATCGTTTAGATGTCGATCAAGTTTGTGACCTTCTTGTAGCTTCTTATTGTAAGATACATGTTTAATGAATCCCTAACAAATATAAGGCATACAAAGGATAACCCGTAGTTGTATACCATATGGAGCATATGAACTATCAAAATCACCTTAAAATGAAAGGATAATGAACACCTATGTTATATCAATATTATAAACCCTAGTGAAACCCCATAAAACCTATTCATACTCTAGATAATCGAATATCCCATGTTTATGAGTTGATAAGAGAAAAAAATTAACTTGTTCACATTTCCTAACCAAATAAAGTTCAATGCCAATCCATTCCAACTACAACATTATTTATGGTAGATATGCAACAAGTACTTAATGATAGAAAATATAAATTGTTCTAAAAGTGAGGAAACTCAAGAACAAGGCGTTGGTGGAGGAGAAGTTCGATTATGCTCCCACAATTGCCAAATTCGTGATCTAGAATCTACCTAGATATTAAAATGGTTTAACCAGGTATATGAGTTGAGGGAAGCTAAATTAGGTTCATTAAAATCTTGGAGTTTTCACAATTTTCAATTTCTATTGGATATGTTGATGGAAAATTGGATAGTACTACAAATAATCACCAAACTCATCTATCTCTCTATCTCAATGCCTGGATAATGACCTACATGATACACCCAAATAAAAAAAATGCAAGTGAGTTTCAAATGTCTAGAGAATAAATGTATTCTCAAATAAAAAATCCATCACAAACAGAACAAGACCTGGAACACAAGTTACAAGGATGAAAGTAAAAGGAAACCTGGAACACAAGTTACAAGCGAGAAAGTAAAAACATAAGGTGTCGAAGGTGACTTGGAACATGAAAAGATGAGAACGTAAAAATTTAGGAGGCTAGTTTGATTGTTGGGTGATCTTTGACATGACATATATTTTGAAAAAATTCTACATATGAAGGAGCAACAATGTCGGTCAATTATCTCACCAATTGGAAGCTTCTTAGTCTTTATCTCCCTCAGTCATGTGGAACTAATCATAGTATGGTAGGGATCAATACAATGAATTCTCATTCGAGGGAGGGCACAATGAGGCCAAAGCATTGAGAAGGTAAAGAAAAGGAGTGTCCCAGTCACATTGCATTTCCTTTTTCTCTGTCGTCGTTGTGTGCACAGGTAGAACATCAACTAAAAACAAAGAACAATCATGATAATTTAGGAATTGAACTAAACACACAGACACACACACACACATATAAAGATGATGTAAAAATTGAACTCACAAACCTCTAGTTATATATATATCTTATACAATTGCAGCAATGCAAATAGAAATTAACTAAGAAACGTTTAGCTATAAGTGTTTTATACAACTATGACAATGCAAAATATAGTAACCAACTTGCATGAGATAAGTTAGATACCTCCATATTATAATCTATAGCACTTTTGAGACTTGTATGTCGAGGTGCTATCTTAAAAGGAAAGTAAAATATTTTTTTAACAAAAACCCACACAAATGAATTTATAAGCTATAAACATATATTGTTACTTAAGACTTTATCAATTGTGTTTCATCATTGAAAGGAAGAAGACTTTATCAATTGTGCTTCATCATTGAAAGGAAGATACCTGTCTTTTAAATTTCAAATTTTCAAAATTAATCTTTCCAAATGATGTCAATCTTATTTCATCCAAAGGAAGGTTTATTTTTTTGAAAGCTAAGTGCATAAAAATGAAAATACTATCCATGTCTTAAAATACTATCTTTGTCTTAAATTTCTAATTTCTTATTGAGGATAAAAGGTTTCATAAATGGTTTATGGCAAAAAAGATCATAAAATTGTGTATATTCACATCTTAGTATTGAGATATACCTTATAGTTTCATAAAGGGATTTTAATTCTCTAAATATAAATACATTAGATAAAAATTTCGATATTAACCTTTATAGTATGTAACATCATCTCTAATTACTAAAGACAAAATAAGGCTTGAATTTGGAGAAGAAGTGTCGTATACTTGTTGTTGCATGTCTTTGAGATATGGCTACTTAGTGTCACCTCCGTCAGTGAGCTACATAGTGGAACAACTCAGGGACACAACTTCTAACTAGGGGGACATGGCATAGATTTTTTTCTAGGGTTTTGTTACATCACCTTTTTCTCAGTACAGAACCTAATCCTTGCATTGATGATCTTGGCAGAAAGGTAGATTTTGAATTTAATCGAGATCTCATGGTTCGATATTCCATACGATACTTCCACCAGATCACTGATTTGGTTTTACTCTGGTATCATTTGGGAGAGACATGTCCATAGGCTCGCAAGTATGATGATTTGTGCTATCAAGCACTTGGCTCATATGTCGCATCATGATTTCGATTTAGTAAAGACACCTCGGGGAAAAAAGCGGGGATTGATGACCATGTTTTTCCCTTGTGTGATGTTGCTTTGTCGCTTGGGGAGGATAAAGGAGTGCACTGTGTTGCAGATGTGAGTAGGGTTTATTCCTCCATGAAACCTGATTTATCTTTACCAGTGTTTGATGGGTTTACTGTTGATAAGGGTTCTGCTCTTTCAGTGTCATTTGGTGATGATTTTCTGATAAACGAGACCGGTACGGGTTCATCGTATGAGGATTTTATAGCGCCTATTGAGGATCTGTCGTTCAAAGTTGACCAGGCTAAACACGTTCCAAGGTTTAAGTATTTCTATTTTGAGAAGCTTCTGGTTAAGGATTGTGATTTCCTAGAGGCAGATAAACATCTGAAGAGGCCTAGAATATTATTAGGAAAGGTAAACTTGTGATGATGGTTGTTGGTGAGGATGTTTGCTTGAATGACATTGTTTTCACAAACGCCACTACTCTGGTGGGAAGATTTGGTGGTCGGAAATTCAATTTTGACGATGTCAAGAATTGGGTTGCTGTTTCTTGGAGTGACCGTATCAGTCTATGTCTGGATGTCTTCATTTTTCCTCGCTGATGGATTTCTTTCAAATTCCACACCGAAGATGATGCGGCAACAATTCTTGCTGGTGTTTGGAGATGGCAGAATACGGGTCTATTGTTGAAAAGATGCTCGCCTTTATTCGACCCAAGAGTTGAAAGGTATGATGTGCTACCAATTTGGGTTAAGCTTCCGAAATTTCCATTTGAATTTTGGTCTATCGAATTCTTTCAGATGATTGGGAATACGTTAGGTACTTTTTTGGAGGCAGATATTTCATTTCTTGATACGGGTGTCTGTTGTTTGGGTAAATTTCTAGTTTTACTAGACCTTAGGAATGGTTTAGCAGTGGATATTTTGATTAAGAAGGGGGGTTCTAAGTTTTATCAGCCTTTAGATTACATGGGCATTCCTTTTCGATGTAACAAATGCCATGCTCATGGCTATCTGATCCCTGAAAGTACTTTACCTTTTAGTAAATCTGGTAAATCTGCTTCTGATCCTAATTCTAAATCCTTCTGGTGGGTTAAGAACCCTGAAGTTTTATTTGGGGAAAAAGATATTTTTGTCCCTGATGAGGTTTTGGTGGAAGGTTTGATGGGTTGTGATACTATTCCGGCTGATAAACAGAATCCTATCTTGGACTCGATGAAACCACTTTGTTTCACAGTTACTGATAACCTTAGTTTACTACTTGAAAATTTTATGATTTCTGGGGATGGGGATTCGAGAGATTCAAGAAGGACTGATTGTCCTTTGGGGAAATTAGGGTTTGTTTCCCCTATCAAATGTAACAAATCATTTTATGGATATTTTTTACGGTCTTTTGCTAAGGTTAAACCGATTTTAAGCGATAAAGATGGAGGTCTTACAGGGAGTTTTATTCCTTGTACAGATCCTGGTGGGGTTCATAAGGTTCTGATTTCTGATGATAAGGTTGTCTCTGGGGCACTTAGAGTTGTGCATTCCCCTTTGGGTGATTACTTATGATTGCTATGACCCTTAATTGTAGAGGGTTGGCTAGTCTGCCCAAAAAACTAGCGGTCCATAGGTTGATTGATGAACATTTTATTGATGTTTTATTCTTACAAGAAACTATGTGTGGAGGTGAGTTGTTGGTGTCTGAGATGGAATTTATGAATCATGGATGGAATTTTTTATCTGTGAATGCTAAAGGCGAATATGGGGGATTACTTCTTGGATGGCGGTTGCAGCATTTTCAGTTGATTAATGCATGGGCAATTGGATTTGGTCTATGTACTTTGTTGCATTCTGTTGAGATTAAAATGACGATTGTTTGTCTTAATTTGTATGGACCTTATGTGGATAGAGAAATTTTCTGGATTAATTTGTTTAAAGTGGAGGGTTTGATGAGGTCTAAATTGATCCTTGGCGGAGATTTGAATTTTTTTGTTGGTTTATCTGAGATTTGGGGTGATAAGGCTAGAGTTGATAACTTATCTGATGTCTTCATTAGACAGATGGAGGATGCTGCTCTTGTGGATATTGCCCCAACTATTTTACTTCCTACCTGGAATAATCAGAGAGTTGGCTGTGAGAATATTTGCAAGAGATTGGATATGTTCCTACTTTATTCTGATTTTATGGATTGTGATTTTCATTTTAGACAATGGATTGGATGTGGTGGGGATTCATACCATAATCCTATGTTTATGCAAATCTTGAATAAAGATTCTAGACCCTGTAGTCCTTTTAAATTTAATGCTTCTTGGTTGGAGGATGAAGACTTTGTTTCCATTTTAAAATATACTTGGATAGGATTCTCTGATAACCTTGAGATTTCTCCTACTATGCACTTTGCCTTAAATCTTAAGAAAATTAAAGATGCCTCTATCTCTTGGTCGGTTGCGAAGAAGTTACAGGAGAATAAGGACTTAGTAGACATTGAATTTTTAATGGCCGATCTACATAAGATGGGTTTTGGGTTTGCATTTGAGGTGGATAAATATACTTTGGTTGATTTGGAATCCCGTAAGAGGAAAATATTACTAGATCATGAACGGGAGGCTAGATTGCAAAGTAGAGCTTTGTGGCTTTTGTGTGGGGATGCCAATACCCCTTTCTTCCATAAGTATGCTGATAACAGGAAATTTATTAATTC
This sequence comes from Pseudotsuga menziesii, assembly GCA_001517045.1. Classification (NCBI taxonomy): domain Eukaryota; kingdom Viridiplantae; phylum Streptophyta; class Pinopsida; order Pinales; family Pinaceae; genus Pseudotsuga; species Pseudotsuga menziesii. Next base: position 34,569 of record LPNX010094358.1, read on the forward strand.
AATTCGGAAGATAGATGATGGTGATGGTAACATGGTGGAAGGATTTGAGGCTATAGCAGAGGCTAGTGTCAAACATTTTGAGACTTTATTTCAGGAGGAGAGTAATATCCATCTGCCAAAAGTTTTTATGAGTGTTGGGTACTTTCCCACATTCATAACTGAGGAAGAGAATGAAGAGCTCATAAAACCAGTCACATTACATGAAATCTAGTCTATTCTTACTTTGAGTAAGAATGATAAGAGTCTAGGACCGGATGGCCTACCGGTCAAGGTCTATCGGGCTCTTTTTAATGTCTTGGGTATGGATTTATTACAAATTATTGAAGATTCAAGGAAAAAATGGTAAAATTCCAGATGTTTTTAATACTACATTTCTTGTTTTGATTCCTAAGATTGATCATCCTACATGCTTTGAGGAGTTCAAGGAAATATCTCTGTGTAACTTTTGCTACAAAAGTATTGGTAAGATAATTTATACTCACATTAGAAATGTGCTGGGCCATTATATTTCCTGTGAATAGTTTGGTTTTTTACCTGGAAGACAGATTCATGATGCGGTGGGGGTCATTCAGGAAGGTTTACATACAATCCATGGTAAACATTTAAAACCCATGGTTCTTAAAATAAACCTATCTAAAGCCTATGATAGAGTTAGTTGGACTTATCTAAGGGTACTTTTATCCAAATTGGGTTTTTCTAGTTTATTCATCACCTAGGTTATGAGCAGCTTATCATCAGTCTCATTTGCTGTTCTTATTAATGGTGCAGCTTCAAATTTTTTAAAAGCTAGAAGGGAGCTAAGACATGGATTTCCATTGGCCCCTTTACTTTTTCTGATCATTGCTGAAGGATTGAGTAGGGCTCTTTATTGTTCCAAAGATGATGGGGTTTACCGTGGTATTTCTTTTGGAAATGATATTTCCTTAACTCATGTACTTTTTGTGGATGACGTTATCATGGTTATTGATGGATTAGAACAATATTTATCTTATTTGTATGAGATCTTATTGGTTTACTGTAAGGCTTCTGGTATGCAGATAAATGATAAAAAATCTGCATTATAGTACTCTGGTTTGGATGAGTATGAGATCATTACATTACAAAATATTTTTTCATTTTATGTGTTAAATATTGAGAATGGCATGAAGTATATTGGTTTCTATCTTAAACCTTGCAAATACGTTTTGAAGGATTGGGACTGGCTTATTGCAAAAGTGGAAAAAAGGATTCTGAACTGGAGCTTTCGATGGTTAACCAAGGGAGGTAAACTTACATTGGTCAAAGTGGTTCTTGAAGCTATCACGATTTAGTAGATGCATTTATGGATCCCTGTGGGGGTCATTGAGAAGATTAGAAAGTTATGTCTTAGATTCTCGTGGTTTGGACATAAGGACTCTATTGGTCTACCTTGGACTTCTTGGAAAACTTTGGCTTGCCCTACATTTCTAGGTGGATGTGGGCTGAAAATCCCTGCGGTTTTTGCTAAAGCCCTTGCAGCCAAGAGTGTCCGGGATATTATTGCAAGTTTGGGTCTATGGGTTCATATTGCAGTTCAAAAATATGTTCATCCAATATCTATTCTGGATTGGATCAGAGTGTCTGATAAGAAGAAAAAGAATATTTCTATATGTTGTAAAGTTGTTTTATGGGATTTTGATATTATTGGCTATAATCTTGTATGGAAGGTTGGTAATGGTGTTGATCTGCGTATTGGTATTGATCCTTGGGTAGGTTGTAAATGGCGACATCATTTACCAACATTACTGCTTGATAAATTACACTCTGTTGGTATGTACTTTCTTAAATACATTGGATGCCCTAGTATGACTCTTTTGAGAGAACAAGGATGGTTATCTGCAAACATTCTTGGTCTATCTGATATACAAGATGTTTTATGCTGGAATGGTTTTCTAGCCATTCTTAAAGCTAGTCATGTAATACTAACTAACAATGCTGATATACTTGTTTGGAATTTGTCCAAAAATGGTAAATATTCTCCAAAAGAAGGTTATTTCCATTTGTTGCAGGACATGAATGGATTGGATTTTTCTTGGTGGTGGAAAGTTTTATGGAAACTTAAGTGTCACTTGAAAATTCTTTTGTTGGTTTCTTTTTTTTGATAAGGCACTCACTTGGGATGTCCTCGTTAGAAGAGGCTTTTAAGGACCTGGTAGATGTTATTTGTGTAAATTGGATGATGAATCTAATTTACATCTTGGGGTGGATTGCCCTTTCACTAAGAGTGTTTGGTTAGATATTGAAGATAAGTTAAATTTAAGGAATCTTTGGTATGGGGAATCTGTGATAGATTGTCTGAAAAATTGGTGTCTTAATATGGAAGTTAAGCATATTAGGTATTTACCTATTATTGTTTTGTGGTTTTTATGGAAGGCTCGAAACAAAAGTTGTTTTGAAGATCAATCCTTGATTCCATCTCAGGTTTGCTCTTTCAATCTGGGTATGTTGAGATCTTTTCCACAAGATGATTCTGTTCTAAAAATCAGACCTGTATTTGCAGAAATAATTGACAAATCTTATCCTTGGGGTTATTTTGATGGTTCAGCAGCAGAGGCATCATCTTCTTGTGGAGCTAGAGGTGTACTTTACATTTCTGATAAACTTTCTTTTTCTTTTAAAGCTGGTTTAGGGGCTAGTACTAACAACACTGCTAAACTTTGTGCTTTAAAGCTACTATTTACTTTGGCCAAGATGAAGGAATATGCAAAAGTTCATATTTTTTGAGGCTCTCAGTTAGTCATAAACTGGGCCAAGGGTAAATACAGAATGCATAACTTAGAATTATCTTTAATTGAATTTATGACAGTTTTGAGATGGTGCAGTTTCAACATATTTATCGTGAAAGGAACATTTTATCTAATTCATTAGCTAAGGCTAGAGCGAGGATCACCGAGGGTTTCTGGCTCATTAAAGAATTAAGAGAGGATATATCCTATGAAACTTATCAGATCTTCTGAACAAATTAAGACTTTTTGTTTTTATTGATGATCTTTTGAAATTGTATTGGATTATATAGGGCTGATGATGGTGAACAGTTTGTAGATGTTGTAGCATAAATTTTTGATCATATGATTTTTGGATGGTGATGATGAATAGTTTATGCCGAATGGATCTGATATATATATCAGTCTATTTTGTTTTCTCTGAGTTACATATTATGAACTTATATGATCATATTTGAGGATAATAATGATATATCATCATATATTTTGATCTTATATGTGTATTATTTGATTTTGATTTTGCCTTAGCAAATCATTGTTGGGATGATTCGATGCATGATCTTACGATCTTTTGTAATGTTTTGATTCAGAATCACTATGTACTTTGTTGAGAATGGACTTTTCAGTTCCATCTGATGAATGTAAAGAAATTTACGATTTTTTTCTATGGAAAAATGTCTTTGAGATATACCTCAAATCATGCAAAGTTTCAAAAGTATTATGTTCTCAACACTCTTAGATTATAAACCATTTCAATCAAGAGCACACTTTACAACAAATTATGTATTCAGAGTTGTTTGGTTTCTTCCATCTTATAAAATAAACATTAAATTATGAAGCACAAATTTATGTTCAATTATAATTACCACAAAACATTTCTTCACTTCTTTTATCAAATATTCAAATAGTTTATATAAATGAAATATTCATATATATAATATTTCTATAATGGAACTACTATTAAGTTTTAAAGAAAAAAATGCAATGCTAATTTTCATAAACGCAAAGAAATTCCAAAAAACTCGAAATAACTCTAATTTCCCTAACATTTGCTTCCTCTCAATTTTAAATGAGTGGAAAATAAAAAGCTAAGGTACAAATACCCATCATTCAAAACTAATTTTGGGTGTGATTAACATTATAAAATAAATGACAAGTAGTGTTCTATTAAAATATTATAAGTACAAAATCAATATCTCAAAGTTAATTGTGGTTCTGATTTACATTGCAAATTAAATGGAAAAAAAATTCTATTAAAATATATTCTTTTTATAGGTACAAAATCAATGACTAAACCTGTAAAAATATACAAAATTGTCAAAAATGAGAAATGATAAATTTTGTAAAATCTTCAATAATATTGAGTAAATAAAAAAAAACTTAATTAGTGAAGCATATTTTGTGAAAAAAATGAATTGTTTTGTGAAAATTTGTAAATATCTATCCTATATGTATTAAAGGTAATAGAATAAAATACACAAAAGGAGACTTTGATTGTAGATAACTTACACTAAAATAATATAACACAACATATGATATGTGATGTGTTACATAATGTGTAGGGTATTGAATATTTAGTGCAGCTACATAATCCATTAGTTATCATTTAATCACATTCATTTAAGCTAACATAACTCACATAATCCATAGTAAATATATTGACATATATATTATTAACACTCATTAAAAACACATACATGACAATACCATATTTTCATTGTATTAATAGATTATCATAGATACATATTAAACCTCCATCTATAAAGCACCAAGAGCGATCCTATTTCTTGAGGCTTATTTTTTTCTTGAATTGTAATTTTTTTAATTTTTAATTTTGTGTTGTTATTTGATATTTCCTCATTGATATTTCAATCAAACTTGTATATGTACTTCATCCTCAACAACAAAGAAATACACAAGCATGATATATGTAAAGAGTTAGACTCTAATCTAGCATGTTAAATTCCAACATGTAAGCAAAGTAATTACATATGTGGATACAAATATTCATAATTACACATCTAATGGATGAGAAATGGATATTTCTATTAATATGAACAAAGATACAAATGGAAACTCCATTGAAACCTCATCAAAATAGAGAAACCAAGTCCCTCCACTTGGGCCTCCGCCACTTCAATCCTCCATACAAAGGAAAGCTCACAAAGATAAAGGGAAGCTTCAGAAATATCACTAATGGTTGCTTCAAGGAAAAAGTGATGGATACTCAAGCATTCAAGAATGGGGAAAAATTTCACTATAGTAGCTTTTATCTCCAAAATTCCCCTCCTCCAATGCTTCATAGTAGCTCAATATATAACCCCTCAATGGGAAGTGAAGGGTTGAATCAAAGCATTTCCTAGAATATGGAAGGTCAAGGATCACGCCATTCATTACTTGATGAGGAAAACTCCAAATATTTTTATGTTTTGAGCATCATTCCTGATGTATGGTGGTGACAATGGTGCAAGATGTGTGTACATAGGTTGTAGAATTGTGACCCACGTATATGTAAAAAAAATATATTTTAAGGGGGTCCATTGGAGCATCAAGGTAGTACTAAGAAAATGGGATAAAAGGAATATGCATAGGGACATGGATATGCCATCAAAGCATGACGTATCATGTGTGGAAAATCATGCTATAACACTAAGAATCAATATTGAGCCATATGGACATGTGCTAGGCCCCCCTAGGTTTTTGTTCAATTCCAAGAAACTATTTTTTTTCCATTTTTTAATGGTTTAATTAAAAAACTTGTAAATAGCATAAAAAAATTATCCAAAGTCATAATTTAGCATGGAGATGCTCATTTTAATGCTCATATCATAATATTTACCCTGAAACTTGCTTTTCATATGCTTCAAGTGATTAAAAAGTCACTTAAAGTTGTTTTTCACTAAAGAGGTATCAAAGTGGCAATAAATTGTTAAAGGTGTGACATTTTGACAAAATGGAAAAGTTGAAAAAGTAAAAAAAGGACATGGGGTGACATGGAACCTTTTGTCTGTTGGAGTCATTGTCCAACCCACACACCTATTTTGGTCAATTTTGGCCTAATTAATCACTATCCTAAGTTAATTGCCTCAAATTGGCATCAGATGAGCATACCATGACATCAGCATCATCACACCCATGCCCTCCTTCAATCAGGGAGGCCAACTAAGCCTTCTCCTTCAATCAGGGAGGCTAACTAGGATTCCTCCTTCAATCAAGGAGTAATTATTGGGTGATTTGGGTGTCATAAGTGCACCAAATAGCTAACTGATTGTTGTTTCACCTAACAATCAATTAAGCTAAGTTGTAAAGGTGCCTACCTCATGTCATTGTCTATTTTGGGTGTATTTGGGTGAACTAGAGTTAGTTAATGCACCTCCAACAACTTTTGATGACTAGTATCAACGCAGTTCACTTCATCAAAGATGACTGGAGTTACTGATGCGCCCCCACCTACTGATTGAAATGTAGATTGAGTTACATTCAGTTAGACTCAGTCATTCATTGCACTCTGATTTAGTTAGGAATCAGTTGAGTCAATTATGTCTAGACTAGTGGTTAACTAGTGTGTTTAGTGTGGCTAACAGATAGTTAAGATACACCCATCCATTCAATTCGAATGGCCTCTAGTGAATTCGAATTTTCTCCATTCATTCAAGTTTGCATGACATTGTATTATTGATTTTTATTCCATTTTTTATTATACAGAGCTGCAAACTCCTATTGCAGTACCATTATGTCATTTCATGCCTAATTTTTCTTGAATCTCTTATGAGTCTATGGTTTGTCTCAAGATTTCCATGACAAAATTAATATGGTATTAGAGCCATTGTAGGACGAAGCTCTTTCTTTAATAAAACATGATTTTTGCCAGATCTAGCATGCAAAATTGAGCAAAAAACTCAAAAATTCCAGCACTGCACCAGAAGCCAAAGGTTTACCACTTAATATCCCAAGTAAAGCAATTGTTGATTAAGCTTTCTTGATCAACTATGCTGGGTGTGATGAAAACCTGAAATGTGTAGGCTGTTCAACCTTGCGGTGCCCTTTTTGTGTTGATTGCCGGTTTTTACAGGTTCTTCACTACATTCGCTACAACAACTCCATGGATTCTTCTATGGATCCTATTATGTATTTCGATTACCACCAATGGAAGGAGGATATGGAGATTCAGCTCCATTCAAAAGGGCTCTACCGGGTCATAATGAACAAAAAAATAGAGCCCAATGCTGATGCAGAGAAGATAAAAAACTAAAATAAGTTGAATGAAGCTTATGGTTTCTTGTGTTTGTCTATCTCCAAAGATCTTCTTTTCCAAATCTTGGGATTGAATACTTCTAAGGATGTTTGGGATCATCTCGCTTCCTTGTTTGATAAACAAGATGATCTACAGATATATTAGCTTGAGAATGAGTTGATTTCCCTGAATCCATATAGCTTTGAAACTATGAATGTATTTTTCACAAAATTCAAACATTTGGTGCTCCAGTTAAAGTAGTGCAAGTTTGAGAAGGATGATGATCAACTCATCCTATATATCCTCTCAAAAATTGGTCCAGATTATTCAGTATTTGTTTCAAAATTCCATATTGGGAAGCTAACAACCCCAATTCCATACTGGGAAGCTACCAACTCCAAATTGGAAAATGCTTTCATCAAGAACCTCACAAACGAGCATGACAAGCTTGTACAGATGGGGATCCTCAAATCCTCAAAAGATCAAGCTTTCTTTGCTTCGGGGCCAAAATATTCGAAGGGTAAAGGAAAGCAGAAGAATCAAAATGCTAAGTTTGATGCTCTAAATCATAAAGAAAAGAACCACCAGCAATAAGAGTCTTTCGGCTCAAAGAAACACAAGAACAAAGGAAACTACGGCAAAGAGAAATTCAAGTGTTCCTATTGTGGGAAGGGATTCCACTCTGAAAATGATTGCATGGAGAAGAAGCTTGATGAGATGAATTCTCTCCTTGAGAGAAATGATATCAATATTTTAGAGAGTGTTCGGAAGAGAGATAACCAAGATTGGGATACCTAGTAAGAAATATGACATTCTCTCATGGAAAGCATCTCGAAGCCCAAAGCTCTCCTCATAGAATCTAGAGCTTTGAATCACATGATGGAAATCAGAGATTCCTTCTCATCCTTAGACACTGAAAAAATAATTCCCATCCACATGGGAGATGATTCAACCATCATTTTGAAATAAAAAGGTACTGTAAATCTTGAACATGGCAGTTTTTTTAACGTTCTCTATGTACCCTCCTTGGCCTCCAACCTTTTGAGTGTATATTAAATGACTCATATTGGAGTGCTAAAGTGAGTAAATTTCATCCCCAATGATGTAGAAATCACTAATATTGCATCCAGGAAACTTGTTGGAACAGGCTTAGAAAACCATCATGCTAAGGCCTATGAGTTTTCCCATTTTTTGGCGGATGCAAAGCCCACCGCTATTTTGACTCATGGAAATGAGGTAAGTAGACTATTGCATGAGATATTTGGTCATTTAAATTTCAATTACATGCATCAAATTCAGAAAAAGTCCATGGTTGAAGGCCTCCCAACCATCAAAACTTCCAAAGGAATTTGTAAAGGTTGTATTGTGGGAAAACACCCTGACCACAAGTTTGATCAGGGAAAGGAAAGCCATGCATCAAGTATCTTGGGGCTGATCCACACTGACATCAGTGGACCTATTCCCATAACATCCATGAATGGATCCCGATTTGTACTCACATTCATCGATGATTTTTCTAGATACACTTGGATTTTCTTCCTAAAGAAGAAATATGAAGTTTTGGAGAAATTCATTGAGTTTAAAGCACTGGTTGAGAATGCCTTTGGGAGAAATAATAAATATTTTAGATATGATAATAGAGGGGAATATATCAGTTATGAATTTTTTCAAATATGTTCATATAGTGGGATCAATATCCAACACTCCCCAGCAGAACGGTGTAGCGGAGAGAAAGAATCGAGCCCTCAAGGAGATGACCAACTGCATGTTCGAAGCCAAGAGTTTGGCTGCAAATTTATGGGATGAGGCCATGAATTTAATTTCACACATTCAAAACATAGTACCTCACTCTTCCATGAAAGGAAAGACTCATTTTGAATCCTATTTTGGACATTAGTAGGATGTGTCAAATTTCAAGGTTTTTGGGTCCATTGCATGGGCTCGAATTCCGCATGACAAGAGGAAAGCTTTTCAACCGCAAAGTATTGAATTTTTGTTCATTGGATATCCAGAATAATCTAAGGGATTCAAGATTCTAAATACCAGAACCAAACAAATTTTCATTGAAAGAAGTGTCTGATTTGAAGAGCCTCTCCAAGAGGTAGAACTAGTTGAAGAAAATTTTGCAAAAATTCCCTCCCGTTCTACTGATCATTTGGGTGATGAAAGTGGGAGTGAAGGATATGATTTTTCATAAATGATATATGATAATAGTGAGAAAGATATATCAGGTTCAGAATAATATTCTCAAGTGCAAAAAAATCTCCCAATTTGGGCCAAAAAGACACTCTCTTCCGCCGGAGAAAACATTGGAAATCCTGCTGATCAAAGAAGAACTCGGTCTGATTTCAAAGAGCAGGTATTTCTCTCTCTTGTCATGAATCATTGCTGTCTGAGATATATTATTTAATTATTGGGTCAGATCCTAATTCCTACTACCATTCTCAAAAATATCCAAGATGGCATAATGCTATGGACGAAGAGTTTAATTCTCTTCAGAAAAATGCTACTTGGGAGCTAGTTTTTCTTCCACCTGGGAGGAAATTAGTTCAATGCAAGTGGGTGTTTTGGACAAAGGTTGGTGCTGGTGGAAGAAACTGAAAATATAAGAAAATGTTGGTTGCAAAATTGTTCTCCCAGTTCCAAGGAGTGGACTATCATGAGACCTTTTCTCCAGTGGCAAAGATGGACTCCATCAGGCTAGTTTTGGCCATTGCCACATCCAAGAAATAGGAGGTGCATCACATGGATGTCAAGAGTGATTTTATTCGTGGAGAAATGCATGAGGAAATATATATGAAGTAGCCTGAGGGATATATATCAGATCCTTATTTGGGTTGCAAATTGCAGAAGTCATTATATGGGTTGAAACAGGCCCAATGATCATGGTAGGCCAAGATGGATGTCTTTCTGTTTTCACAAAACTTCCAGAGATGCAAATCTGATTTGAGTGTGTATTTGCATAAGTATGATGGTAATTGTCTTATAATAGTATTATATGTTGATGATATATTGATAACAGGAAGCACACTTGCTTCAATTACTTTCATAAAAATTGCTCTCCATGATGCATTTGGGATGAGTGATTTGGGCCTGTTGAAATAGTTTTTGGGGATCGAAATTGCATAAGACTTTGATGGGATAGTGGTAAATAAGTATAAATATATTGAATACCTATCAGTGAAGTTTAACATGTCTGATTGTAAGGCTGGACCATTCTCTTTCCTCTTAGGAATCATCCTTGAAGAGGGAAAAACAAATCCACCCATAGATCCCACAATTTACCGCCAACTAATCGGAAGCTTGCTTTACTTGACAAATTCACGGACTGATATTCATTATGCCATGAATGATGTATCAAGATATATGCATCAGAATCATGAGATCCATTTGAAGGAATTGAAGAGGATCCTTTAGTACATTCAGGGCACTAGATACTACGACATTCACTATGTTGTAGATTCTGAGCTAGAGTTGGTTGGTTTTACTAATTCAGATTGGGCAAGGGATTCCATAGATCGGAAGTCCACTTCTGAATATGTATTTATGTTTGGTGGTGGCCCCATTTTCTGGTATATAAAAAATCAGGCTTACATTGCATTGTCTTCAGCAGAGGCCGAGTACAGGGGAGCAATGAATGCTTGCATCCAAGTTGTTTAGTTGCAAGGAATTCTTTTAGAGTTTGGGATTGGTAGTGCTTTGTCCATAGTCATATTTTGTGAAAATAAAAGTGCTATCAATATATCCACAGATCCAGTTACCAGGCAGAGGACCAAACATGTTGATATTCACATGCACTACATCAAGGAGTTGGTGCATTACAGGACCATTGTTCTGCAATACTGCCCTACATATGAGAATATTACAGATATATTCACCAAGAGATTTACTAAGAAAAAGTTCACTTACCTCTGTTCACTATTGGGGGTGAGTTCATCAGGGTTACCACTTACTTATTTAGTATTCATCTTGAGGTGGGGGGGGTTTGTTCCCACTGGGTTTTCCCTCTTTCCTTACTTAGCATTTTATTTGAGAATTTTACAGTTACTTTTATGTACAGGGTGACCTATGGCTTTTGTTGTTAGGGCCCTATCATTTCATGCATTTTATTTTACACCTCCTGAGTATAGCTTAAGGGGGGGTGTTGGAGTCATTATCCAACCCACACACCTATTTTGGTCAATTTTGGCCTAATTAATCACTATCATAAGTTGATTGACTTGAATTGGCATCAGATGAGCACACCATGACATCAAAATCAGCACACCCATGCCCTCCTTCAATCAGGGTGGCCAACTAAGCCTTCTCCTTCAATCAACAAGGATAACTAGGCTTCCTCCTTCAATCAAGGAGCAATTATGGGGTGATGTGGGTGTCATAAGTGCACCAAATAGCTAACTGATTTTTTTTTCACCTAACAATTAGTTAAGATGAGTTGTAAAGGTGCCTCCCTCATGTCATTATATATTTTGGGCTGATTTGGGTGAACTGGAGTGAGTTAATGTGCCTCCAACAACTTTTGATGACCAGTATCAGTGCAATTCACCTCATCGGAGTTATCTGGAGTTACTAATGCGCCCCCACATACTGATTAATATGCAGATTGAGTTCAATTCAGTTAGACTTAGTCATTCATTACACTCCGATTCAGTTAGGACTCAGTTGAGTCAATTATGGCTATATTAGTGGTTAATTGGTGTGTTCAATGTGGCTAAAAAACAATTAAGCTACACCCATCCATTCAATTCGGATGACCTCTAGTGAATTCAAATTATCTCCATTCATGCAAGTTTGCATGACATTGTATTATTGATTTTCATTCCATTATTGATTATACAGAGCTACAACCTCCTATTGTAGTAGGGTTATGTCATTTCATGCCTAATTTGTCTTGAATCTCTTGTGAGTCTATTCTTTGTCTCAAGATTGTTGTGAAAGAATTAATATTGTCCCCTCATGATGGAGACTTCATCTTATGTTAAGAGAGTCATTTTTTATTAGTTTTAAGATTAAGTGAATTACTTCAAATTTATGGAAAGCACCCACCATCTCACATGGCGTTTGATGTGTGTGGGAAACAAAACATGTTTCATTCACATGTCATCTCATGTGAAGGAGAATTGATTTGGAGCTAACTTGAATTCTTTAAGATTGGATTGGAGTATTGGAAATTCATCATAAGTTAAGATATGGGCCCCTCTCCAAGCTTGGTGCTTTGGGTTATGTGTCATCCAATGAAATTTTGTGTTGGCATGTAGTTAGAGACATGTCTCTTGATTGAGATGTTGTCATGTCCCTCCCTTAAAGGGACATCAAAAGTGTTGTTCTTTCCTAACACCTAGTGGGTAAAAATATGTATTAATTAATTAACCTAGCCAATTTTATTAAATTGTTATTTAAGAGGCATGTACTTGGTTTTATTTATTGTCATAAAGGAGAGATCTCCCAACCTTTTGGGGAAGAGAGACTTCTTTACTGTAGGTAGTCCAACCAGGTCGAAAAAGGTTAAACCTATACTGACTGGACAACCATTCAAATAATTTTACAAGCATGAACGAAACCAAGTCTGCTGAACAATATTTTCTTCATGAGAGGGCTGGAAAAGAGCTTAAAGACAACCCATAATGAGCTTTTTGGTAAATTATGGCCCCAATGTCTAAGAAAGTATAAAAGGATACAAAGGGAAGCATTCCTAGCTGGAAGGTGTTAGGGTGGTCCTTTTCTTTCAATAGTCTATGTAGTCCAAAAATGGATATAAACGAGGCCACATAGATGCCCTTTCAAATACTTTAATGAGTGTGAAAGGAAGCAAGCGTGCTCATGAATATTTTCATTCTTTTAGGAGTTAGGAAATATCTTAACAGAAACTTTGTAATGGTTAGTCAAGAAAGGAGGAAGTGTTCGATGTACCAAAGGTGGTGAGTACTAGGAGCATGGTTGATATGAATAACGGTGGAACAATGGTGGGGCCTCCTTGTGAGATGATGGATGGTGATAAAACAAGGGAAAGTTTGTAGTATGGATGGAGAAGATGGCTGGTGAACATGCTAATATGTACGTGGGGTGATTCACGTGGTGGCACGTAAATCAATCTGACTTTGGGAAATTTACCAAAGATTCCATGAGAGAGCTCAAGACATGGGTCTCCTTGAAAGATAAAGGAAGGAAAACTGAACCCAGTAGTGCAAATAGTGTCACAAATGGATGTCAGATGACTCTATGGTGCATAGAATAAAAAATAGGCCAAATGGTGGCCTATAAACAGGGGGGACCACATGGCACTTGTCATTTTCACTGTGCAGTGTTGAGTTGGAGTGGATGGACCCAAACACAACTATTGATTTCTTCTGATTGGACCAATGGTTTTTTGATCTGTGACTTGCAGGTAAGGGATCACTTCAAACCCATATTTTTCAGTGGATTGATTTATGGTTTTCCTCACTCTAGGGTCCTTGGTAGATCCCAAAGGGTTCTTGGGGACAAGTCACACTTTTTTGGGGAAAAAGAGTGACCCAGGTCACTCTTATCAGGATGACAGGTGCAACCTGGTTGCATCTATTGGGGAGACAAGAGAGAGCTAGGTCGCACCTGTTCAGTGGATAAGAGCAACCCAATCACACCCATTCGATTTTTTTGAGTGACTTGGGTTGCACAAAAAGGCCAAAAAGGTGCGACCTAGCCTAGAATGAGGGTTTTTTGCATGACTAAGTCTAACAGGGACTATGTGTATGTGCATCATCCCTTGAGTTGCATGGAGAGAGAGAGAGAGACATTGGATAAATCCAAGGGGAGGTAAATGATGATTTAACGCTACAGGATACACTCGCCCAGTGTGGAATGTAAAAGTTCTTCTAAATCCATTTGATGCATTCAACAAAATTGTTGTTGGAAAAGCTTGTGAGATAATGGGACTGAGAGGATGAGTGTTTCATGATCCAAGGTGAGTGATTGGAGATCACCCTCTGCAATGTATACTTTTTGACTAGTCTCCTAGTATTGGACATGATCGGTGACACTACACCAAAGCTCCCACAGGGGGTGTTGATTAATGACCTCTATGACAGGAATTGATATTCCTTGGCATGTGTGCATAATTCATACATACTGGTGTGTGACATTGAGATTTTACAGACTCGAACCATGGCAGTGATGGTGTTGTGGATACTAGGATCGACTGGACCACACAAGATCTCAGGTGGTCAGCTCCTCATGGTGGAGAGTGTGCTAAGGGGCACCTACTTTGGTTGGGACTAGATGTACTTAGCTGTGGTTCAACATGGGATGAACCATGCTAGCTATATGGGAGGGGGATTTTGTTTCCCCTAGTTCTTGTGCTCATTCTTAATTGAGCGATTTACTACATTGCAATCTCATCTAGCTATGCATTAAGGGGGACCTCGCGAGCCTCGTATGAAAAAGGTGGTGTGAGATGATGATCAGAGAGGGAGGTGGCTTAGTGGGTCATTTATTCACTTGATATTTTTTTACATAGTGGTGAGAACTTCCATTCCTCAAAGAGGATTATCCATATGCACATATGTATTATCAGGGAGACCTGTAGATGCCTCGACCTGCAGGCTAGGTCCGGGGACCTAATGATACGTATACATGATTCTTTTGTGGTTGCATTCATATACAGTGTGCTAGAATAGTGGTAGCTAGATGATGTGTGTGATAGATACTGATGACATATAATGTGCATCTGCATATGTTAGGCCATGCCCTCTAGCAAGCTATCAATGGTGCAGGGGTAAGGTGGAGGGGTTAGATCCACCCTCTCATGGATAAGGGAGACGTCGGAGTGTTTATACACTAGAATCACTTCCGCTAGATGTGGAGATATTATTGGAGGGGTTCACTAATAATGGATGGTATGACCATGATGATGAATTGATTTCCACATGCTACAAGGATCCCCTAGAGTGGATCTCCCTTATGAGGAGGATCATAGTCATTGCTGAGTATGTCAGAGTAGTGGCACAGGGTGATGTCCCTATGGAGGAGGAGGACTAAGATGAGGAGACTAATTCTAAGGAGCATGACTCATAACAGCAGTTGGTGATTCTTCCCCCAATGTGTTGGTGCATGGGATTTTTGTATGATATGTATGATCAACATAGAAAGCTTGTGGATCTTCTCATTTTGCACTGAACATTATGATATGATATATATATGCACGTGGATGCACCTTTTTGTTATTTTATGGGTTTATGTGTCTCTTTTTATGATGATGATGCATATTTGATGCATATGAGATATGTATGCATGACTATATAAGAATGCGTGATGTAGTTTATTTCCTATATGCGGTGATTGATGTGCCACTATAGAACGTCATTAGCCATTTGGTCTGCTACACTATTGAGACTTCTTGGAACATGCATGAATGAAATGGATTCAAAATGTCTAACCAAGTTTATAGTGCGTAAGGAAATTTCTAAAGACTAAAGGATCACGTACTCGGTAGCAATTATTCAACCGGGAGACAAGCAGTTTGGAGTCTAGGAAGACATCAAGATGATGAATACCCAAGTGAAGGGTGGTGGTCAAGAGACCAGCGACACCGTCATACCCAGCCTAGTTGTTGGTTGCAATACCAATACATATTTTGATGATATGGATCAACTCATATGATAGGGAATAAATTATCCACGCAGCTGAGGTTAGATTAGGAGACCATCTACTTGTTTCGTTAGTGAAAACAACATAGTAAGGCAAGGTAGGACCAATCTGGAACAACCAAGGAAACAAATTGTGAGACTCATTGCAAACAATGATGTGAAACAAAAAATAAAAACTATCATACACATGTTTGTATGGTGACTGAATCTAGGAATAGAACCTCTTGAGGTAGAGCCCATTGTGGGGATTATTCAAGAGGAAACCGTCATTATCGGCAAGGATGTATGTCCCTTTTTCGATACATCGATGGATGACATAAGGGCCATACCACATGGATTCGAACTTCCCTTTTACAGTCTTATCATGGGCTTGGTCATAAACGAGGACACGGTCCCCCTCACTAAAAGTGTGTGGGTGGATGTGGGAGTCATAATGGGACTTCGACCGAGTCTTAGCCACTTCAATCATTTAGAGAGTAGCACGATGGTCCTCATTGATTTTCTCAAGCATAAGCAGGATTTGTTCTAATGGTGAAGTATTAGGGAGAAGCTCGATAGCAAGGTGAAGTGGCAGAATCTGGAATTCAATGGGAAGAATCGACTCCACATCATGGACTAAGTAAAATGATGTAAAACTGGTGGCATTTTTAGTAGATGTATGGTATGCCCAGTTAGCTAAAAAGAGAAAGATGTGCCTGTTGGACTTGTGTTTGTTTACCTTTCATTAGAGCATGGATTTTGGGATCTTGCTGACAACCTCAACTTGTCCATTTCCTTAAGGGTAATAAGCAGAGGAATACTGGTGTTCAAACTTCAACATGGCAGATAGCTATGTCCAAAAAACATCCTAGAAGTGAGAACCGTGTTCTGAGACTAACTGTTGGGGTACACTAAAATGAGTGATAACGTGGTTAAAAAAGAAAAGTGCTGCAATATCAACCTTACAATTGAAAGTAGGAATGGATTTAACCCATTTGGTGAAATAATCAACGACCACAACGATGTATTTGTGGTCACCAGTCCAAGGAGGATTAAAGGTCATGAAGTTGATCACCCATTTGTAGAAGGGACCAACTGCGACAACAAGATGTAGTGGAGCAGGATGTTTTCTTTCCTTTGGGGAAAATTTTTGGAAATTGTGACAATGTTTTACCACATGGATGCAATAGCCAAAAATGGTGGTCCCGAAATAACCGGTGTGGAGGATCTATTGAGCAATAGCCAAGCTAGAGAGGTGTCCACCCCAGGCTCCATTATGGCAGTCATTCAGGACTTGTTCAGCTTCATCATGGGTGAGGCAATGACATAGGGTATTTTCAACACCACGATGGTGTAAGACATCCCCAATAAGGAGATAGAGAGAAGCTTGGTGCCGTATGCGACGACAATATTCGCGGCTCAAATGGATCCCAAATTTCTATGTGCGCAAGTAAAGGAGGATTCCCACATACCAAGGGTCTTCCATAGAGATGACGAATTAGTATTAATCAAGAATATCAACCTTGATAGGGGACAATATAAACGATGAATGGAGGTCTGTAATTAGGGAAGCTAACACCAAAGATTTAGTGCTTCTGGGTGTGACAAATTCTAGGTTGTACTCTTGGAGGACGGATATCCACTTGGAAGCACGACCTTGAAGAAGGTTACATCTCAAGAGATAGCGCATGGGGTTGGAATTGACCACAATTCGCATGCATATCATGAGCACGTAGTGGCATAGCTTGTGTACCGAAAAGATAACAATGAGGGCCATCCTCTCTTCATGGGAGTAACTAAAGGTGGACTAGAAAGTTTCTGACTCATGTAGTATTTCACATGCTCTTTGAGAGCATTGTCTTCTTGGACCAAGCCTCCAGCGATAAACATTTTGGATGACGACACATAGAGGATGAACTCCTTGTTGAAGTTAGGAGGTGACAACAACGAAGTGGAATTCATAGCTTGTTTCAATGCGTCAAAAGCGACTTACTGTTTCTCATCCCATACAAAAGGATTGTTGGTACATAGAAAGCATAAGAATCCATGTCCTTTCATTGCATATTTCGAAATGAAACAAAGAAGGAAATTGGCCTTTCCTTGGAGACTCTGAAATTGGTGCAGGGTATGTGGAGGGGGAAGATTCATGATGGCTTGAACCTTCAAAGGATTCATGATAATCCTTTTATGGGACACGATGAATCCTACTAATTGACTAGATGGGACACACAAGACACACTTGAGTGGGTACAAGTGGACGTTGTATTTGTGACATTGTAGGAATACTTTCTGTAAGTCATCCAAGTGTTGTGAATGCTTTTGAGATCGAGTTGTGAGGTCATCTAGGTAAACTGGGATAATATGAATGAGGTCATGTAAGAAAAAATTCATGGCCCACTAAAAAGTGGATCCAACATTTTTAAGACCAAACTGTATGACACGATACACAAATTTTCCCTAGGGTTTTAGCAAACACGGTTTTGTACTAATCTTCTTTACGGATTTGAATTTGGTTGTAACCAGAAAAAAATCCATAAAGGAGAAGACTTCATGGTCGGCACAGGTTTCAATGATTTGATCAATAAATGGAGTGGGAAAGTTGTCTTTGGGATAGGCCAAATTCAAGTCTCAGAATTCAGTATAGAAACGAATGCTACCTTGTTTTGTATTGATAGGAACATGATTGGAAACCCATGTGGTATACACACTGGGGTAAATGAAGCCTACTTTGCACAGCTTCTCGATGTTTGCTTTGATGATAGGAGCCTTTGATAGATGAATAGGTTTTCTATTTTGGAGAGCCAAGGAAAAATCAGGCCATGTATTGATACAGTGTTCAACAATGGATGGATAAAGCCTAGGAATCTTAGTATAAGACCAAGTGAAAATATCACAAAATTATTGAAAAAGGGCTTTGTATGAAGCGATTTTTTTAGGGGAACAGATGCTCTGAGGGTAATATATTTAACTATCCTGGGTGTAGTTGATATAGCGATATTTATGGTTGGATAAATGTTAGCCATGTTCCCTTCTTCAAAGGTGTTTGGGGCCAAGATTAGGTTTTTAAAACAATCCACACTTCCATGGATGAAGTATTTCACTTTGACAGAGAATTGGTTCAACAATGAAGAAGGATCATCAGGGATGAAAAATGAGGAATGATGCAAATCATCCCAATGATACTCTGGATTTGAAAGGGATTCAAGGATATCCTCGCCATTGTGAAAACAATGTCTAGAAATATTAGATGGATCTTCCATAGCTGAGTAGGGGGAAGAGCCATTGGAGATATATATCATGTATATCATATTGGTGGTGGATCTACTAAAGGACAGTAACATTAGACTCATGGAGTGTTTTTGAAGGTCACTAAGGAGAAACCGGTATTCGAGAAATGGTGATAATAATGGCCATATAAGATGCAAACTACACATGGATGGTTGGTGCTGAGTGCTTTGTTATTAACCAATGGTAGATATGGAACATTGACTATTGTGGTTCCATCATTCTCCACTATCACACTCATATGGGTGTGAAGGATAGGAAATCCAAAAAAAATTCTATCGCATGCCATTGGGCCTCACATAACACACATGTAGGAGAAGGACGTGACTTTGTCATCTCCTTTGGCATCCTTCCCCCATCCTTCTTGAGAGGAGGGGGATCAGGAGTAGAGACAGGATCAGTCTTTGGTGTACTAGGAAGCGGGTGTGACATCATCTCAATAGGTTGGATGGGAGTCAACACGAATTGTGGAGTCGGTGGAAGAGTGTGGGGCTCAACGTACAACACAGTAATACCTACAGTAAAACATGGGAGGTTGAGAGTAGCAATGACTAGATTACTCACAATACTTGATGGTGGAAAAGGAAGGGGATTGTGTGGATGGGGAATGAACCCCAATAGTTCCCCGAGGACTGAGGTTGTGGTTGCGGCTGAGGTTGCGAAGTGGTTAGCACATTACTGGTTGTGATAGTGCACAAATCTAATATATCAGTCGATGAAGTAGGAGGTGGTAAGGAAAAAAAGGTTTCCGTAAATGGAGCTTTGGCAAATAAACCTAGGCCAACAACAGAAAGGGAATGTATGTAAACACTTTCGATGGTAGTGTCTAAAGTAGGAACAATTTGTTCCGGAGTGGTCAGTCACTTAGGATCATAATATGTCAGTTGGTCAATTGTCATGATCTTCCCGTCATGAGGGAACATCAATAGTCGATAGAAGGTAGGGGAAATGACTCACATTGCATACATATAATTGCTTCCTAGGAGGAGTTTGTAACCAAGTTGGGCATTGACAACCTCAATGTCAATATACATTGTTTTTCCGGCTAACTCCAATAGGAAATTCATGAGAACTCCCTGGGTTGAGAAGAATGACCATTGTAGGAATGAACGGAAGTTGTGGAAAATTGGAGAGTTGGGGATCCCAATTTCTTCCAAGCAAAGGTTAGCATAACAAAGGTGGATGCTCCCTCATTGGCTATGCACTGATGAATGACCAAATTCTGAATAGTGGTCGAAACTTGGAAGGAAACAGATGATGGCATCTGGGGTTCTCCTTGATCCAATTCGAAAGTGATCAACTAGGAATCGTAGGGATTGATGGAATCAAATGCAAATAGCAAGTATTTATGTTGTGCAGGACAAGTTTTGAGAACTTCCAGAGTGGACATGGCCAATGGATACTGGGCCAAGTCATTGAATATACTGTAGTTTATTACAACTCTAGAAGTGGCATTGTTCATGAAACAACACAGAGGGAACCATAGAATTTTTGTAGTCCCATCCATAGGCAGTCTCGGCAAATGAAAAGACATGTCATGAGTGGTGGAGGTAGAGGTTTCCAAGGGGTTAATGGTTTCCGTAGTGGAGCCATCCTGGTTTCTTTGAGTCTGGAGATTGAAATTAGATGATAACATCATAAGGTGATTAACACTAGGATCATTGGGGTGAGTCGCGACATTGGTCGCGGGTTTTTAGGTGCCAAGGGTTGGGTTGCAACCATCCCTTAGTTTAGAAGGGGGTTTTGGAGCACCATAGGTGGAGGACCTGGTGGTGAGGGGTTTGGCTGAACCGGAGCATCCCCATTGGGGTCACGTTGATTATCATTTTGGAGTAAATGGTGGATGTGATTCAAGTGAGGACACTAATGGGTGTAATGTCCATAAGTGTTACAAATGGCGCATGGATGGCTAGTTCACAACTGTGGGTTCTTCTCAGGTCAAGTGAGACGCTGAGTATTTTGTGCATGGGGGTTCAACATTGTTATTGTTCGAAGGGTTGGCTTGTTTCCCTCCTCCTTGAGTCTGGTTATTACCCCTATTCCTACCTCTCTTATTCCTTCCATGCCCTTGTTGGTTAATGGGGGTGGGTTGGTTAAGGAGGTTTTGCTGTGTGTAGACCTGTCCTATAGGAGCATTAGGATTTGGGGCTAGAGCCAAAGTATATTACATCGATTAAGTATAATAGGCAAGAGAAGCTAGTGGTGTTGTGACCATTACATGAGTGTGACAAACAAGTCAGTCCATGGACATGAGGCATGAGTGTGGGAGGCAAATAGGAAGGTGTGGCTCCAGACTGAGCCATTATGCATGAAACATCAGGGGTGTAACCTGGTTGGAAAACACTAGGGGCGTTACCAAAATGGGGTGGCATCATAGGGGAAGCCATATAAAAGTGAGGATGCTATGTAATAGGGACAATGACTCCACTAGCAGCATGGGATGCCCCCTGCATATCTTGACGTGAGGAGTCGGCATAGGGAGCATCAGGTATAATAGTATCCAGGTAACCCGACTGGGCATAGATGAGATCAAACTATTGTACCTTCAAGATGGCTTCCTCCTTAGTTTGTGGGTGCTCAGATGCAACATCCTTGGCAATGGGGGGGAGTAAGGTTTTGAGAAACCAATCCAAGAATATCATATCATCAAGTTGGATCTTACACAAGCTACAATGACAAAACCATTCATGGATATGATTCATGATATGGGCATTTTTGTTTTGTCTATAGGATAATAAGGTTTCCACTCCCTCGTCATAATGAATGGGTAACTGGAATTATTGCAAGAACATCAAAGTTAAGGAGGAAAAGTATGGGTAGGTGGCATGAGGTAGTTCGACATACCACTTGGCAGCAACACTTGTGAGTGTGCAGTGGAAGAGACACAATTGGATTGAGTCATCCACTATGTTGTTAGATGAACACCATAAGTGGAAAGACATAATGTGGTTTTGGGATTTCTCTCACACCTTACTCTCAAAACTAGGGATGTATGAGGGAAGTTTGGTAGGCATGGGAGGCCATTGTGGGTTATGATGAATGGGTTCATTGGTCAATAGTGCCAAATCAGGCAGGTTGAGGCTACTCATAAATGCTATACTAGAGTGGAGAGTGGATCACAAAGGACCAACAATGGTGCGGATTCTAGCAGGAATGTAGTTCCCATGGGTAACTAGGGGTGGGTAAGGTTGACTTCCGACAATAGGTGTAGTCACTTGTATGGTAGGAATAGTCGGAATGGACATGGAAGGGATGCTACCCCCATGTATGAATGGTGGAATGGTAGGAACCACAGTGGCTAGAGTGGGGCCACCACTAGTGGGTAGTGTACCAGCAGTAGTGCGCATGGTGTAAAAGGGCCCACTAGGACCCACACTTGTTAGTCCAGTAGAAGGGATATTTATAATGATGGGTGGTATGGACACAAGCCAATTACTAACCATATCCCCATGAAAGGGATCGGGACATGCACCAACCATGGGGCTATTTGGGGTGGTGAACAAGGTGGTTTTGGATTGATATGAATGTGAATTAGACTCAAAGGTCATATGGGGCTCCGAAGGTGGTGAAAAATATCAAATATGGATTCGGAGGTGATGGTTCAGGGAACTAAACTGGGGGGAATTCCCCCAATCCTATATGAGTAGTGTGGTGGAGTTATGATGACATGATGAAGTGTTGTGTAATGAATGAAAACTCAAGAGTATCAATTGCAGGTTCAAAAAACCCAACTACAAATGAGTGTGTAGAAGGAGAGCATATGAAATGGTGGCTCATAGGCCAATAACAATCTCTAAAACCAAACTACAACATTAGGTTACAACAAGGCAAGTCTAGAACAAAAGTGGTGGGAAAGCCAAAAAGAAATACTGCCTAAAACAAAAATGATGCACTAACCTATGGGGTAAGAGTGTAAGAAAGATCCTAACTACAAGATGGAAGCCCCTCACAAATCATATCCTCAATAGGGTGATGAAATCCCAGTCAGACAATAATAAATGGACAAACAATAGGCTAAGAGAATCCCACTATGAGGAATGACCCCTAGTTAAAAGAGCCCTAGAAATAATGGCAACTAGGACACATCCGGTTGGTTTCCTGGCCCTCAGTCCCTTTGTCCCTTGACCCCTGGCTAGGAGATATGAGGAGGACTATGAAGGTTTATCCATTGGTACAAAATGGAGTGTGGTATTCCACCCTAACTTTCGGTACTCCTTCATTTGTGGCTTACTCCTATAGAGCAGGGGGCTCCTGAAAAACTAGCCGTGACCGTGTCAACAAGTACAAGAATATTTTTTCTCCCTAAATGATAACAACTATGTCTCAAGTGTAAGTGACAAAGGGGTGTTATTTGGATGCCTTTCCCTAATGTCCTAAATTAGCTACGATACTGTTTTGTCCTCAAATGAGATTACAATGTTGGTTGGAGTTAAGTTTATTTTTAAGGATATCTTGGGGTCATGAGCCAAGCGTTTTCAATTATATGGTGTGAGATGTGTGCAACTGATATGTATACCCCAGCAATTCAACGATGAAGGTGTAACAATATCACTGTCGGGATTCAAATAAAATGCATATAAAAAGAAGTAAATAATAGTAAATATGCTGCAAAATATCTTGTTCTTCCAGAACTAACAATCTACGCAAGTAAATGAGTAGAAAAAGGAGCTAATCAAATGTAGGAAACATACATGGGGTGTCAACCACGAATTTTGACTAAAACGACTCAGAAAAAAAGGAAATGGGACCACAATAGAAACCAAGGGGGTGTAAGGGTTTATATCTGGTAAAAAATAGGTCAAGGATGGGTAAAACAAGGACAAGGGGTCTATAACGAGGACCTCACACACTGAAAATGGTTGAACAACTATAGGTCGCACCTGTCATTGGAATAGGTGCAATGAGGGTCACACAAAACTAGTAAACAGTCATGATCAGGGCAGAAAAATAGTCAACAGACTCACATTGCAGAAAACAAAGGGTTAAACATGACAGGTCACACAAAACCAAGTCATAGTAGTGACTAGGGTCACTCCGGAAGCCAGGATATGTGCAATTTGGATTTTTGAGCCAGGTTGCACTTATTGGGGAAAAAGGTGTGACCTCGGTCGTGCTTATCAGACAAAAAGGTGTGACTAGGTCGCAACTTTCAACCGAATAACTGTGACTCGGCCAAAACTAAATTATTTTTTGAAAAATGGCTACCGGCTAGTGCCGAGTGGCATGAACTGAGGCAATACTAGTTTGGATCTTCCATGAGGGGGTCAAATACATTGTGGCTAAGGGAAGTAAAGGAGAACAAACCAATAGTAAGACCTACAAAAACAAATATTCGTATGGAACGACTGAGCGGAGTCGCAAAAACTGTAATGGGGTTTTCTTCGCTATTACTTGCGAAAGCACCAACCCTAGATCATTGAGATCATAGGGTAGAGTTCAACAATAATAACATGAAACAAAATAACAATAACAATAATAATTTTAGATTTTTTGATATATATAACTAACTAATTCAACATACGAACAAAATATACCTTTTTCTGCAATGTGGGCTACCCTATCCGTCCTCAGAAATGGTTCCATAGCTACATGGTTTAGGTCTCCAGTTTCTTTGATGGATAGTTTTCAAATGGGTGAATGGATCAAAATGGGTATGGAGAGAACTCAATGTACACCGTTGGAAATGGCATGGGAAAATGTGAGAATAATGTAAAAAATGTGTATAGTGTGACTGAGAGCAAATGGAAAAAACAGTTTTGGGGGAGTCCTTCACAATGTATTTATAGGATGGTACTAGGGTTTTTGACCCATGGTAATGACCCATAGTATTTTATTGTCCATGGTATTTTTCTATGGTTTTTTGACCCATAATCATTTTTAGGGTTTTTGATCCTTTTTTTAGGAGAGTGGAGATAAATAAGAATAAATGATCATCTTCCTTCATTTATGGGAAAGGAAAAATGATGTTTTAAACAATATTTAGTGGAAATATAATTGTGAAGGCCAGAATGGAGGAAATAATGGTGGGAATAGATTTATGACTGTGGTTTAGACCATGGAGAGTTAGGTGAACATTTTTTTGTGTTAACACTTTGGGCCAAAGAAGAATGCAATTTCCATTTAGAGGTTCAGTCACAAAAGAATAAGTGCATAAAGTTGTCATAAGGAAAATTAGGAAACTGGGCCAAAGGAGGGAGCAGTTTCCATTTAGAGGTTTAGTTACGAAAGTAGGTAGTGCAAATAATTTGTCATAGGAAAAATCAAGGAACTATGGGCCTAAGGATGGCGCAATTTCTAAATTGAATGAACGTTGATGACTAGGAAACATCTCTCTTTTCTCATACATGTTATTTTCTCAAGGAGAGCACACCATGTGGATAGGTTTAGGTTTTAACAAGAGGTAACTTTCTTAATAAATCATCCGAGGTCTATTTAAAGATAATTCCAGCTCCCTTACTCAGTTTGGTTGATGGATGTTTTGGTATTTATTGAAGCTAAGATTCAATAGTGATTGATGAGCCTCAGTTCTCTTGGGTGTTATCCCCTAAGCCCCATGTTCCCATTTTCCCCTCTTCTCCCCATATTCATTCTAGGTCTTACTGAAGCTAAGGAGAAGATTTCATCTATTAGTGGATTGTTGTTGCAAGTTATGAATCCATTCCCATTCCAGTGCAGCACATCATAGTTATTGGGACACTCCCCCATTCGAATCTCAGAGCTATCTCCAATATTCCCTTCTTTTCCATGAGAGATTGCTTATCTGAAGTTATGAGGTGAGGTTGATGGTAATATGTAATTAATTGAGGTTATTTTCAATCCTTGATATCAGTTTCATAAAATTACCAAGTTTTTGTAGACTTAGAATGGTTGGCCATTACAATTCTACCTCAAAAATCTAGTTTTCTAGCCTTGTATTGAAGTTTGAATTAATGAAGGAAGATATGAAACTCCCGTGAGTTTCAATTCAGTCCCAAGTGATATGTATTTGTGTATTATTACCATCCTTCAATTATTTCATATTTTCTAATAATTCATATTTACTTTTAAGAGGCATTTCAACACCCTAGCTAGAAATGCATTAAAAAATGACTAGTTTTATATTTCGAAAGAATTAGTGTACTGAAACCTTTCAAATATTCTTCATTTTACTTTTGAAAATTCACTAACATAATATTTAACACCTTCCAAATATGAAACTGAATTTTAGTAACCTTCTACCTATGTTTGGAGTTCTCAGAATTCGATCCTAGAGTGTAGTCCAAGGGACTAGCTTTTCCTATGCCATTTCCTAAACTTCAAAAATATGTTATTTACCTACATAATCCTTTGTATCCTGTAATATAACTTCATATCAGATCCATATTAAGTTTCCTCAAACCTTTGGTTTTTGGATGTGGAAGTTCTTCTTAGTTGCATGGTTGGGTGACCTAGAAATGTGGAAGTAGGTTTTAGCAGAGCTTATTCTGAGAACTAAATGGTCCCTGATTTACATGTTCTATGGAATTTACTTTCCATGTCCTAAATTTTCCTTGGTTTCTTCCATCATTTGCTTCCCTATTTACACATTTTTCAGCAAAATTCCCTTCTGCCTAGTATCAAGAAATGATTGGTTGATTGCAAAGTTTTCATTTCAAATTTTAATTAATAATATTAGCAGAGTTAGTATTATGATATCTATATCAGATACAGAATATTATAGTGGTATCAGAGCTCTTTCCTTCTCTCATCCCGTGGAAAAAATTCTCTTGTTGAATAAGTTTGCAAATCACTAAATCAAGTGGCAACTATAAGGCTCCTACAAGTGATCGGTGAAGAACTTGAACAGTATGAAGAAGAAGACTACGAAAATCCCTCATATATTACCTCAGGTATATTCATTATGGATGACGTTGATGAATTATTTTTTCCAGCATATGATGAAGTCATATGGAAGAAATCTACAAGTGTTGTTGGTCAAATGTTCGGTGGAAAGAACTCTAAGGAATCCTGCCAGTATTTCATGGAATACTATGCTTTAAAAAAAGAGATGATGGATGTCTTATCTTTTAGAGATTATTTCTACTTGGAGATACAAAAGTTATTCAAAGATACATACTATCATTCAAGCATGGAAAATATTGCACATATGGTATATGTAGTGTGCAAGAAAGTGGGGACTAGATGTTTACCACCTGAAAGCCAAAAGAGATAAAGAGGTGAACCCTATGCTATGGAAAGAAGAGATCCAAATATCTATTGGTTCTAGAAAAAGTAAGGAAGAGGAGGACGAGTCCCTAAATTCATTCTCAATCAGTGAAAAGGACCATGATCCACTTAGTTATTCAAGTGGAAAAGAAGAAGAATATATTCTTGAGGTGGAGTGCAAGTCACTACAAGGTGTCTGCATGATAGAAGAAAGGGAAGATGAATGCACTTCCAAATTATTTGTGGGTGATCTACAGATCAATGCTAAGGATGTTGGTCCATGTATGGGTGGTGAGACATATTTTGTACCAGATCCAAAATAATTTTACAAATCATATTTACAATCACCTCTTGAGCCACATAATGAAGAAGAAGACAAGGCCACGTCACTTGGGTGTGAACCAGAGAATTTGGTGGGGCAGAAGGACACCATAGTATCCCTATAGGAGGAGGGTAATATGTATAAAATGTATCATAATGATTCTGATTTTTTCAACATCCATGTTTACTTATGACCACCTGATCCATGGGAGTATGAGAATACTTCACTTGCATATGAGGACTAAAACATCAAGGACAATTGTGAGGGAGATGAATTCACTCCTAGTTTCTCTTTAGGTGATCACAAAATCAATGCACAGAGGGGTGATGTTGTCAATGGTGATAAGGAATATTTTGGATCAGATCCAAAATAAGAAGATATATCATATATGAAATCATCAATTGAACCTCCTAATGAAGTGGAAGACAAGCCCCCACTAGCTCAGTGTGAACTAGAAAATTTGAAGGAAAAGGATCTAATGCAAAGGAATGGACATGGTTCAGATTTTTGTGCTCTCTTGCATAAATATGAAGTTGCAGCCCCATAAGAAGAGAGGATTTACATCAATAATAATTTGCATTCCCCTATCATCATTGAGGAGGGCCACGAACCACCTAGTCTTGCAAATAGTAAAAATGAAATAAAGATCCAAGAAGGGGAGCACAAGTTATTGCAAGGCATTTGCAGTGAAGGAGAAGGAGAAGTGTCCCATGATAATAAAGAGAAATATGTTTTATAAATGGAATACATAACATAAATTATTATTGATGAGGATTTTGTAACAAAAGAGCAAGATGTTCATCCACTTGACCCTACCACCAGTGTTGTAGAAGAAAAATCTAGAGATATAAGAAACACTCTAGACATGGTTGAAAGAGTATGTATTGATGGGTGATCAAGTTTTGGTGAGACATATATTGAGGGATATAAACCTATATATGTTGGTGACATAGATATTTCACTTGAATAAAAGGTCCCAAGATCAACTTCCACATCACCATTGGAGTTTCATGAAGTTGATCCAAGAGAGAGGGGAGAAGAAGAGGTTCATTTGTAAAAACCTCATTTTCTTGTAGGGTCACTAAAGATGAGTGAGTCAAAAATAAAAGAGACCCTACACACTCTTCATGGAACCCATGCATTGATGAAAAATATTTTTTGGAATTTGTAGGAGAAATCTTCCATGGAAGACATGGAGAAGTTTCAGAAGGCCATGATAAGCACCAGAGGTAATTTTATGCAAATGCTTTCTGATAGAGAAATTTTGCTTGAGATTGTTGAGTTGTTGTATGGAGCATCCTTGAAGGATGAATAAGTGATTTTAAATCCCATACAAGAATGGTTGACCACCCAATATTCCTTGAATAGCACTCAATGTGCACTCCAAGAGTCCAAGATGGAGATGGAGCAACTTCATGAGAAGTTGTAAAGATCTTGCCTACCCTCCTACACACCATTCACATCACAAAATCAGAAGTTCCTACCCTATTGTGAAATTTCCATTTAGAGTTTCACTCACAAAAATCAAAAGTGCAGAAAAGATTGCATAAGGAAAATAAGAAAACTATGTGCCAAAGGAGGGCATAGTTTCCATTTGCAGGTTCAGTTACAGAAGTAGGTAGTGCATAAAAGATGTCATAGGCAAAAGAAGGAAACGTTGGGCATAAGGAGGGAGCAATTTATATTGAAAATATAGTTGTCATTGATGTCAAAGGAGTTCACAAATGACAAAGGAATAACTAAGGATATGATGTCAAGACAAACTCAGTGAAAGACAAAGGTAGTGATGACATGGCATGGATGATGATATGGCATATATGATGACATGGCATAGCATGGATGATGATATGGAAGATATGATGGCATGGGATGGAATGGATGATGATTTGGGATGAAATTTGAAGTCATTGTTGCATTATGACATCATTCTGGAGAAATATGGAAAATTGGTTAAAATCATAAAATTGACTATGGAATAAATAGTCAAAACTGTTCTAAGAGGGTTTAAGAGAATTCCCACCATAATTATGGGTTAGAGTAAATTCCTGCAACACATAGGGGTATTGTATACTAGCGATTTTTATACCTAACCATGTTTTCATATTTTCTTAGAAGAATATGAAGGAAAAGTTATGGTCCTGTCAAAACAGTGTTTTAGGTAGATTGGAGCAAATTAAGAAAATTGGTTAAGTCTTAGAAAAAGAGATTGAGAAGCCATTTTGAAATGAATTCCATAGGATGTGTTTGTTTTAGTAATATTTAAATATGATATGGTCTTATGCATTGTTGAAATGTCTTTCTAGCCTCACTCTTAGTTTTCCTTATGATGATCAAATAAGGAAAATATCAGCATGACAAAATGAAGAAAAAGTACTTTAGGTACTAAAGATAGAATTTTGAATAAGTGTCAATTCACAGGGTTGAAAGAGGCATTTGGAGTCCACTGTCGATCGAGGTGGATCAAGATCTAATGATCTTAAATGATTCCACTCATTCAACTAGCATTGGAGTTAACAGTAGAAACCCGACATGGAATTCAACGGTTAGGAATTAATCTGTGAGGAAATCTACTGTGGTGAATGAATTCTACATAAGAAAAGTAAAGGTATACAATCCACATTAGACCGTAGATCGACGGTCAAGATTGAACCTACAAAATAAATCAATGGTTCAGAAGGAAAATGGAAGGAGGAAAGTGGAAGATGAAAAATCGAGGTCTAGAATAATATGGGTTTCCATTACCCAAAGTCCAGAAGGTAGAAAGCAAAAGGAGAAAAGTAGAAAGTGAAGAATCGTAAAAATACTTTAGGAAATTTCATAGTTCTGCATTTTGTAACCCATGATTTGAAATATTGATGGTCAAGAAGACATCCATAAAATATCGACAATGCGGAAAAATTAGTGCAGAAAGTGCAAGGCAGAAAATTGCAAAAGAAGCGTTTGAGTTTTTGAGAACATGTATTCTACAACTCATGATTCGGAAGATCGACGATCAAAAATACATCTGTAAAAGATCAACAGTGTATAACGTTTGGTGCAGGAA
Organism: Pseudotsuga menziesii; assembly: GCA_001517045.1. Lineage (NCBI taxonomy): Eukaryota > Viridiplantae > Streptophyta > Pinopsida > Pinales > Pinaceae > Pseudotsuga > Pseudotsuga menziesii. The sequence continues at coordinate 64,978 of LPNX010094358.1, forward strand.
TGTTGGTTCAAAAAGTGGAAATTATGAAATTATATTTGGAAAAGGTCACATATTTGATATTTAATTTCCACCTCAAATCGACGGTCATGAACAAATTGAAGGAGATCAACAGTAATGTCCCCGATCCTTCGATCAACGAAGAGGACGCTACCAAACCATCAAAAATATCTGGGAAAATAGCCCCATGAACATGAACATGCATATAAAATGAAATAAAATGCTCAAACATAAAACATACTAAGATGTTTGGTCATTCATATGCACAGCAGAAACCACATACATTCATTTAGGCATCAACATGCTCATCATGATTTATTAGACAATAGTTAGTAAATGTAAATGTAGAAGAAAAATGGACAAGAATGCTTATCTTATAAATATCTCATCCCGCAACTAGATACATTGCTGCAATGTTCCACCCAACCATAGGCCAATGTGCTCATCAATCTCTCTGCAACACTTCCACCCCTGAGTTGGGCATGATTCCCCAAGGAATAAGGGTCAAAGCAGGCTTACACATAGCCAAGGTTACACAAAACAGCCAAGTCAACACAGTTGGGTTTATCAGGCCATCAAGGAGATAGGAAAGGCTGGATGCTAAACTAGTGCACTCTTGGAAGAGGTAAGCACGCCTGCACCGAAGCTAGCCTAACTTCTAAGACACCCACACGCACCCGACACCAGGAATAATTCCCTTCTCTGCTTCACAATCCCTCAGGCCCTGACTTGCCTTGCCAGTGCTCTCCAGGGTTGTGGAGAAGAAAGACATCCAATTGACTCTCTCTGTGTGGTTCCCAAACCCAGGTTTCCTAAGCATACCCAACCTTCAATCCCACTCCACACAATTCGAGGACCAACCACTGCATATCCGTAGTAAAATAATTAGTTCATAGCTCTGGGAAGAAAACCAAAGGAAATAGGGTGACAACCCAAAGATGGTGAACATAGCTCAAGCCAAGCAAAGTGATTCAGAGTTATTCTTGGCCCTAGCGTGGCCAAAAAAACTCAGCGGCACCCAAAATATGATTACATCCACACCAATGAACAACATGGGGGGAAATACACAACAAGCCAAAGTTTCATGGGAAGAACACTAATCGATCTCACAACGAAGCCATGGGAACATTACACAGCCTGAAAATGGGAAGGTAAACAGATCCTCAGCCCGTGCCTGAGAAAGAACATACACCTACCACTGAAACTAGTATGGAACACACTGGCACACAACCCCGAGCGTGGATGGCCCCTGCACACAAAAATCCTGAGTGACGACCATGATTTCTCTAGCTCCCTGTGTCAAGAAAAACAATGCAGAATTCCTGTGCATGAGAATTTGAGAGGACAACTCTCTGCATGAGGACAGGGAAAAGACCCTGCAATGACCGTGAATCCCCCCTAAGAAATGTCGTCGTAGGAGAGTGGAGAGAATGCCCCTTCGTCCAAGCGATGTGAAGAGGAAGAGTTTGCTGGTGGAGTGGGCACAAGGGAAAGGACTGACAGCCCTGCCACACCCACCACTACTCAGCAATAACTACCCCCAACTAACAGACAACAAAAGTTTAAATGGGTGGTTGACACATGGCGTTTCCCCATAGGTCCAAGGTTTAACACTCCCCCCGTGTTATCCTTAGGAAAATCATGCCCTTTTCATTAACGTTGCACCGTTTTAGTTGGATGTAGGTTCATTTTAATTAATTTGCATATTTACATGATGCCAAAACTATTATGTGCCGGATAGCATGATATACCATCGACAACGATCCCAATTGCCAAAACGTAACACAACCAAATCGATGGTGGGGATTTTTCCTTTAGCTCCACACCATGATTAATTACAATATATACATCATGTTCCTTTTAATGCAACTGGGGTCAAAACCGGGGGTATAACAATCCCCTCCCCCTTGGAATAACACCATCCATGGTGTTCCAATACATAGGAATACATATACAATTTGCACATCCAAAATTTCAGAATTTTGCAGACCTATCCCACGTTCAATTATTTAATTGAAATTTCAGGACCAAGCCCCTCAACTTCCATGAGATTCTCTTGCTAGTTCTCAGCTTTCGGCTCATCCCTAAGTCTAAGAACTTTGTGGCTGCTACCCTCTTTATGTTCCCTCATTGGGCAGTCTCTGCGGTAATGATGTCATCCGCATTTCCAACATTTGGCTGGCTGCTTCATCTTTACCTGCTCAATTTCCTTTGAGCCTTCACGTCTGGAACGTTTCTTAATGGATCGCTTCGACGAATGTCCCATCATTGATCCACTTTTCTTTCCTTTTCAGATTGCTCCCAGAAGGATTTTTACCTCCTTTTGCAAACAAATAGTCTTGCAAAATCTGGTGGTTCATCTCATTCTGCCTTTTCTGTATCTTGAGCATCTCTCCAAGATTCTCTTGGGTCTTGGAAATCATTTGAAGGATACTTCTAGCCAAATCCAACAACTTCTAGTCTGCTGCCATGATCAATGTGCACTACTGGATTTCAATTTTCTCACCTGTGAAATGCATCATTGAAATTCTATTAGACCAAGCATATTATATGCATTAAAATTAGTCAATTAATTTCCCAGCTAGCATGACATCCCAAGTCTCATCAAGGAGACTTTCATATTTTTCATTCTTTCCCAACAGGCACATGAGCTCATTCATGTCCATTCTTGGGTAGGGAATTAACTATTCCAGCATTCATAATTGTTTTAAGCAAAATAGAGACATTCTATTTTCAGCCATACATGCATTCAACAATCTTTTGTTTTCACAATGCATAAGTATATATATATATATATATATAATTAAAAGGCAAGAGAGAGCAGCAAGATTTTTTTCCTCTTTGTCTTGTTCCATCCTGGAACCCACACCACCGGTGTGGCTTTTCATGCTCTCAGCCTCTTTCACTTCACCGTGAATGTTGGACCAATCCCTCTTGGTCATGACACTTAGTGTCTCTGGTCTATTTCAAACCTCTCAACCATGGAGCCTCCCCACATGATTTTTCTCAGTTGCTAGGACATTCACAGTCTCTCTAGCACCTTTTTCATTACTGCTCATTTTGAGCTCTTCAGGATAGTCACATGTCCACATGCACCCCTAGTATGCTCTCATAGTCCTTGCTCCCAGCGATACCTATATTCAAACATTGAATAGATTCACATGTTTATTTTATTCTCAATGGTTTTTATCTCTTAAACAAGAGCCTATAATATCATAACCAAATCATATACACATGTATATTCATAAGCAAGAAATTGCAAAATAATTCAACACTTATCTGTATTGTGCGTTTCTTCTCTGGTCCATAGGATCCTGCTTTGCTTTGCAAGCCTTGGGATTGCATATGGAGTTGGATGTTAGGTCAACACGTAGGCTGCTTCACAACATCCTTTTATATATATCAACCACAATCAAGCCAACCTACAGTTGGGTTTATCAGACTATCCAGCCAAGCCAATATACAATTGGGTTTATCAAGTTGCATCCAATCAAGCCAATACACTACTGGGTTTATCAAGATACTCAGCAAAGCCAACTAACAGTTGGGTTTATCAAACTGTAGGTAGTCAAGACAACACTGTAACATTCCCATTATTTCCACAGCATCAATTAATTACTGTCCATCCAACCACAATTTCCACAATTTTCACAACATCAAATAATTACACAGTAAAGCCAACCTACAGTTGGGTTTATCAAACCGTCCATCCAATACACCTTCATGCCAAATGGGCTTGGAACTTTACCATTACCATTTCTAGGTTTCATTTCCAATAGTGAGATCCAATTCCACTACCCCGTACAACACAAGAAACCACTCCCTTATCTGCTCTTCAGCCCCTCAAGAATGTCTCCTTCTCTGTGCTCTTCAATAGAGGGTAGGATGAGACCAAGCCATTGTCCATTTAGTGTGCAACACTAGACTACATCTATTTAGCTTGACAACATAATAAATATAAGCAAACTCATCAGCGTTATTTCTCTAAAACTATAATCATATTTCATATCATTCACTATCAAGTATTGAGACACCAAGAGTGCGTCCACTCCCTAGGGTGTAATCAATATTGAAAACCCTTTCATGATCAGACATTAGGAAAGTGTGCACCCCTTTCTGATGTGTGCCATGTAGGCCCTATTCATACGCAAGCAATCTTCCATAATGGAAATAAAATCAAAACATGCTCTGCCTATTGAATTTAACAATTGACATGCATATTATTAGCTAGGGTCATAGAACACTTATCCATTTTCCAATTTAGTATTCCTTCGTTAAGGAGGAATGGGGGCTCCCTTCTCTGAGTTGATAGTCACTCGGTTTTCCATCCCAACTCCTTTTACATTTCATATCCACACATGTCTTACCGACATAATCTATACCATCTCACTCATGTTGCTTACCAAACATGTAGTGTAGATGAGACATTTTCCAAAATGTCCAATGGAGTTTCACCTAAAACCCATTTCCAAGATAGGGGAAAACCTCCCCATGAAGTTTTCCTCCTGCAAGCCATCACACATGATATTCATACAATGTGTACCCCTGGCACATTCATCAAGTAGCCAAACAGTCAATACAATCCTTATCTACCAATATAATCCAAATTTGATTGTTCCATAACCAAGCAATGACATTAGTAATTAAATTCAATAGGAATTTGCAATTCTGTTTACTACATAAATTGATTTGCTTGGCAATGAGGTGATCCTCATTTGTGGGTCTCTTGTAAGCAACACCACTATGCCCATTATGATTTTATGCTTACTATCATAACATGAACACCCACTTACAATGCGTCCTCCTAACATAATTCTATGCAAGCTAATAGTGATTAGTAGTTGTCAGCAATTTCTCAAATCTGAAATTTACAAATTTAAATTGACAATTCATTCAGCATACAAACTATTTTCACAACCATGAGACTCTTCTCATGAGGTTTGGCTCTTTCACATGGTATATTCTAGTCTTTGTCATGGTCTTACCCACTTTGCCATGCCCCAACAATCTACATGAAATCTGAACTTCAATCAGCCAAACACTTGGTAAGTCTTGATGCATATAACTTTTTCCATTGCTGCAACAATTACTGAACCATTTTCAGAATTATAGAATTCAAATACTTCCAGCTGTTAGCATATCAATATTGCCAAAACTCGTTTACTTCACAGGAATGATTAATAAAGTTGCAAGGTCACATCATTTATGCCAAAATGAAATGTTTAGATACTCCTTACTTCACAAGCGTATCATTTGTACCACCTTGCCCTTCCATAGAGCATTTCCAGTAGCCAATCGATCATGACTACCCTCTTCATGCACTTACTATCCAACTTTTGATCCTGGATTTGTTGCCTTATCCCTTTCTCCATAGGGTTTCTGGTCACATTCATCAACATCAACAACATATTCAGCCATGCTCAGGTTGTTGCTGGTTTTTCCACTAATTCCAACACCAATGCAATATTTACCATTAATGGTTCATTATAAGTGTATAATTCTCACTACTCTTACCAACATGTAATATCCTATGCATGCAAGGCATATCCTCATACATTTTATGTACAAACTTATAAAATGTAATTATAATTAGCAAGATAGGGTTTAAGGAAATTTCCCTTTTCAAGTCCCTCATCTTTGCATGGAAATCCTCTTCCACACAACAGTTGGTTTGACTTCATAGTCCTTGCTACCTCTGGGCATGCAATTCCAAGATTTGTCCATATTGATAGCAACAAATTTCTTTTTCAAACAACCACTGGTACTTTGTAGCATCGCAATCAAACTATGGTGATTCCTCCTTGTTCCCTGCTGGATAATCTTTCCAATGCCTATCCCCATGATTCATTCTGACCTTGAGTGTGAAAAACACACCACTTCTAAAATGATGATTTTCACCAAAATTAGGCAAAACACACAACTGTATTTTGGTCTGGAATGCTAACATCAGCCACCTAGAATTTTTTGTCTTTTTTTTTGTTTTTTTGATTTTTTTTTCAGCCTTGAAATCCATTGAAGAACTGCTGAAAACAGTTGAAAAATCGTTGGGAAATCCCTTTGGAAAAACCCAAAGTTTCCTCTTTCAAATCGGGTCTCTTTCCCACTAAAAATATGACATTTCAGCGATCCCAACAAAAAGTTTCCTCCCATGATCATCAATGCCCCTAACAACTAACCCTTTCTGCTGTATCGGTAGTTTCATCAGCTAAGGTTTTCCATTGTATCGACGGCTCCAACAACTATAGTTTTTCGATGGTCTGCTATCGACGATGCCAAGATCTGTGGCATATCGACAAGCGGAAATACTGTTCACTATACAGCATTAGTGATTATTTCCATAGCACTATATTGATGGTCAGATGCGTTATTCATCGGGTGCTCAGTCCCTTAGGCATATGCAACGATGACCAATGAACCTTTGTGGTTTCCGTGGCCATAACCTTGTCGGTGGATCGAAGCTCTAAACACTTATGTGTCAGCGATTGGAGCATCGACGGTTTAATATTATAATCGTCGGAGTGCTAGTCCACATGGTAGCTGCAATGGTGGGCACACGAACAAATAAATATTCTTGATGTTCATTGGTAACCAAAAAAACTAATTTCTTCCAACGTCAGCCGCCACATCGGTGGCTCCATCCTCTAAATTTCACTGATGGTCCAGACTAGGTGATCTGAAATTAACTTCCACCAATCGGCGCTCCAATCTTCTAACTTTTGCTGATCGTATTGGCGGTCCAGACAACAAAGTTTCTCTGACATCTTTAATACTTAGGATAATTTCAGCAAAAATTCCTCCTTCCTCCTTGGCCCTCTCACCTTTTTCCTTCCGTCTAATTTCTGCCGACATTATAGTGTCTTCATCCTTTAACTTTTTCCAAGTTCTTTATCAGAGGTTCTTTAGACTCATTTGTCCGCCGCATCGAAAGAGATTCCCACTTAGTCTTCCTATGTGCCGATGGTCTTACACTTAGAAAATTTTCGCGAAGTTCTTTTTCTTGTCGCTTTGTCATCTCTTCCTTCACCTAGCACTTGTCGTCGTATCGGTGCCTCTGTCATCTATTTTTCACCGATATTTCTATTAGTCGATCAATTAAATTTTTCCAATCCATTTATCTACTTTTTGGCGAAAAAAATTCCCTTATCTTCCGTTGACTCCATCTGTGCCCTCTTCTTCTATTTCTCGTCGATCCCAACAAATAATTATCGCCACCATATCAGTGATCTTTAGCTATACAGAGTCGATGTTTCGGAGCTCCCATCATCTAATCGTCAGTGATCCAATCAGCTAAACTTCGCCGATCATCGATGTTCTGACTTAGAAAAAAATTTCAAAATTTTTCTCTCTGCCGTCACTGTTGGCGGTTCAACCAACTAATTTCTACTCTTTTTAGATGATGTTGTGGCTACACCATCATCTATCCTTCACTAATCACTGATTTTCAATATCGGAGGATCTTTAGACTAACAAGTCGGTGTTTCGGTGGTATTTGACTGATTTCCACTGAAACTGCAGCTCCCACATCCCCTAACTTTCCTCGATGACTGATGAATACTTAGAAAAATTTCCACAATTTTTCTTCCAACTATTTTCTCTTGGGTGGCCTTCCGACTAGCTCTTCACTGCATCAGAAGAGTTTCCTACTTAGTCTTTCGATGAGTCAACAGTTTAGGCACTTAGGCAATTTTTGTGGAAGTTTTCTGATCTTTGTTGGTCAGAAGGAAACCTACCTCTACTAGCTGATCTTTCATGGCCCTCTCAATGATGGCTCTGTCACTGCATCTTCATGGCCCATTCAGGCACATGTTGCAACATGAGCTCTAATACCACACTGTAACATCCCCAATCCTTCGACCGATGAAGAGGACGCTACCAAACCATCAAAAACCTTCGGGAAAATAGCCCCATGAACATGAACATGCATATAAACTAAAATAAAATGCTCAAACATAAAACATACTAAGATGTCTGGTCATTCATATGCACAGTGAAAACCAGATACATTCATTTAGGCATCAACATGTTCATCATGATTTGGTAGACAATAGACAGTAAATGTAAATGTAGAAGCAAAATGGACAAGAATGATTATCTTATAAATATATTGTCCCACAACCAACTACGTCGCTACAACTTTCCACCCAACCATAGGCCAACATGCTCATCAATCTCTCAGCAACACTGCCACCCCTGAGCTGGTCATGATTCCCTAAGGAATAAGGGTCAAAGCAGGCTTACACATAGCCAAGGTTACACAAAACAACCAAGTCAACACAGTTGGGTTTATTAGGCCGTCAAGGAGCTAGGAAAGGCTGAATGATAAACTGGTACGCTCATGGAAGAGGTAAGGATGCCTACAACGAAGCTATCCTAACTTCTAAAACACCCACACACACCCAACCCCAGGAATCAGTCCCTTCTCTGCTTCACAGTCCCTCAGGCCCTAACTTCCCTTGCTATTGCTCTTCCGGGGTTGTGGAGAAGAAATCCAGCCATCTAACTCTCTCTCTGTGGCTCCCAAACCAAAGTTTCTTAATCACACCAATCCTTCAATCCCACTCCACATAGTCCAAGGACCAACCACTACATACCCATAGTATAACAATTAGTTCATAGCTCTGTGAAGAAAACCAAAGGAAACAGGGTGACAACCCAAAGATGGTGAACACAGCTCAAGCCAAGCAAGGAGATTCAGAGTTGTATCCACAAAAACTCAGTGGCACCCAAAAGATGATTGCATTCACAAAAACGAACAACATGGGGGAAAATCACAACAAGCCACAGTTTTAGGGGAAGAACACCAACAGATCTCACAGCGAAGCCATGGGAACATTACACACTCCGAAAATGGGAAGGTAAATAGATCCGCATCCCATGCCTAAGAGAGAACATACACCTACCACTGAAACTGGTATGGAACACACATGCACACAGCCTCGAGTGTGAATGGTCCCTGCACATGAAAATCCTAAATGATGGCCACGATTTCTCCAGCTCCCTACGTTAGGAAAAACAACACATAATTCCTATGCATGTCATGTTGAGAGGACGACTCTCTGCGTGAGGATAGGAAAAAGACCCCACAATGACCGTGAATCCCCCCCAAGAAATGTCGTCATTGGAGAGTGGAGAGAATGCCCCACTATCCAAGTGACATGAAGAGGAATAGTCCTCTGGTGGAGTGGGCATGTGGGGAAGGACTAACAGCCCTGCCACACCCACCACTACTCAGCAATAACTTCCCCCAACTAACAGATAGCAGAAGTTTAAATGGGTGGTTGGCACATGGATTTTCCCCATAGGTCCAAGGTTTAACACTTCCCCCCCGCTTATCCTTAATAAAATCATACCCTTTTCATTAACGTTGCATCATTGTAGCTGGCTATAGGTTCATTTTAATTAATGTGCATATTTACATGATGCCAAAACTATTATGTGTTAGATAGCATGATATACCATCAGCAACGATCCCAATTTCCGAAACATAACACAACCAAATCGATGGTGGGGCTTTTGCCTTTAGCTGCACACCACGATTAATTAAAATATATACATCATGTACCTTTTAATGCAAACGGGGTCAAAATCGGGGGTATTACATCAACGATGCAAAACAGTTGAGGCAGAAAGCTAAGTGTGGAAATACATTTTGAGAAATGTAACAGTTTGGCAATATGCATACCACATCCTATCTTCGATCTATGGTTAGGAAGAATCCTGATATAAAATCAATGACTCAAGATTGAGAATGTTGAAGGTCATGTGTGGAATATTAAACACCAAATCAATTAACAAGGAATTAGCTTAGTTGTTTTGAAAAGGAATGATCGAAGAATGAAATGGTGCAATGGTGAAGAGATGCATCTAGGGTAAAAGTGAAGTTATTTATACATAGAGGGATGAGTGAAAGAAATTGTCTCTGGGGTCCAGATCATAAAACCAGAAGCAGACACTAACTTGTGTGTGACATATATTGAAGGGTAAATAAATATGGAATATTATTGAAAACATATTATGGTGGTAGGGTGGCGCTAGGGAAGGAAACATGTTTGTAGGGGGTTGTAGCCTCCTTCTAGTAGTTGCTGGTAAATAGGGTGTAGTAGCATCATGTTAGTTGTAGCTAAAAAAATAGGGGTTTGTAGCCTCCCTTCAGCAAGCAGTTGGTAAATAGGGTGTAATACCATCCTTGTCTGTAGTAGTAGGAAAAACTATTTGTAAATAACAATATTGCAATAATAGAAAGAATTGGTGGTTTACCCAATTGGGCTTCCATGATAAATTTGTGTTTTGTATGTTCTTGTTGATTATTTGTTTTAATAAGTAAATAATAAAAGTAGTTTTAAATTATGAAAAGTTACAATGCTGATTCACCCCCCCCTCTTAGTATTGTCTAATATTTCAACAATTGGTATCAGAGCGGGTTCCTTCACCACAGTTTAACCACTGGAAGGTAGATCCTATTTAAAACCACTATGGATCAACAAGATGGTTAGCCACCAATAGACCTCCATTGTTCAAAGGAAAAAATTATGCTCACTTGAGTGTGAGAATGAAGTGCCATCTAATGTCCCTTGGATGGAAGGTTAGGGAAGCAACTGAGAAAGAGTATAAAATAGATTATCAAGCACCTACAGACAGTGTGGAGCTAACCCAATATGAAGGTAATTCCAAATCCCTAAATGCAATACTGAGTCGATTGACAAACTCTGTATTTACAAAGGTTATGCAATGCAAAACTGCTAAACAAGCATGGGATAAGTTAAATATCATCTATTAAGGGGCATCTAAAGTCAAATAAACCAACCTTCAAACATACAAAGGGAATTTTGAGAGCCTTAAAATGAATGCAGAGGAAATATTAGGGAATACCTTCGAAGATTAGATTCGGTTGTCAATTCTATTAGAGGCCTTGGAGGAAAATTAAAAGAAAGAGAAGTGGTGATTAAGGTACTAAGAACATTGCCAATGAAGTATGGCTCAAACATGTGCACTCTAGAAGAATGAGATGACATTGATGGTATGATAGTAGATGAAATACATGGTATATTCACTGCATATGAGATGAGGACATGACATAATGAACCCTCAAGGAAAGAAGCAACATTTAAAGCCCTATCCAAGAACCAATTAGAGAAACTAGATAAAGAAGAATATATTGTCATTAATAAACTTGAGAAAGGTGCTGGGAAATAAAAAGGAAATCTATCCTTGAAATTTTTTAACTATGGAAGAATTGTACATTTTTCCAATAAGTGTCCTTACCCTAAAATTGAGGAGAATGATTATGAAGAATCTTGCTAACATAAGGATAAGATCATGGGTAAGAAGAAGATTAATAAAAGGAAGAAGAAATTCTATTCCAAAGAAGATAGTGACGATGAAACTGAATATGTAGAGATCCTATTTATAGGAACAAGAAATTCAGATGAGGAACCATAAGTGGACATAGAAGCTCAATAAATGGCTGTTGTTGATGAAATTGAAAAGTGTAGGTGTTGACGTGCGTATTTGACTAAGCACACAACGGGGGAGACAACCCATACCGGGATCCTTAGGACAGCCTCCAAGCTGTTTGGGATGGTTGTTCCCAACAGGTTTAAAGGCTCTGTTAGCCTGAAGGTCTATACCATGTAAAAATATAAGAGAAAGATCTAACACTACTGGTCATTATTAGATATGTATCTATGCCTCTGCATATTAATAAATGTTATTATTTACAGTATTAATCAACTAAGTTAGATCAATTTATAAAGTTAGAAAATTAAACAACTATTAACAAGTTAGATTAAATACAAAGATACATTGTATACATCTGTACATAAACTAATAAATAAAAAAGAGTAATTCGCATATGACATGAGTATGAACAGCTGGTTGAAATAGATTTTTTTTAAACAATATACTAAACGAAAGAAATATAAATATATTATCGTAACCTATGTACTATCCTGATCAGGAGCAATGTGAATTGAATTGAAATCAGATCTGTTAACAGGACTATCAATAATCTTGACAATCTTCAAAACAAATTTAGAAACTACCAAGATCATGCGACAGACGTATAAACCATGTATGTAACAATGACAGTCATCAATTTACAACATAGCATTTATTAACAGAATGATATTCAGCATAAGTCAATAGCCAGAACATGATATATTTGCACAATTTCATAAGTGAGATTATGACAAACATGTATAATATAGAAAAATAGTAACAAGACTATGGATAGCATACACACGTGTTAAGCATAAACTATAAACATATATATATAATTTATCACCAGTTTCAATATTGTATCTGTTGACAGAAAGTTGTCTCCAATCACAATGGATAAAACAGTAGTCTTGTTGTCTCCTTTCCATAAACTATCGACCCCTTATCCCATATGCTATCTCCCCTTAAATACATGAAATCACTAAAGGAAAATAGTCCTACAAACTAGAGATAGAAAAATCGAATTTTTTAACCAATTTCCCATAAAAATGACAAGTAGAACATGTCATTTTTCATTATACGTGAAGACATCTAAAATTGGTAAAGATTCGATCCATGAAAATTGAAAATCTTAACAACGAGACAACACCTGGAAAGTATGGTAATTGTTTTGTTTCTGATAATGTGGGGAATCATCCAAAAACAGACCATCATCAAAATCCGCAGCAAGAACAGGAACCATATCGCCTGCAATGCAACACACGAGAATAAATTAATGAACACACATACGAAAATCGAAATAACAAAACTATGCGATAATTAGAAATAAAATAAATCAATACCTGTACAGAGATGACCCGATCTTCATTTCATCAAAAACTTCAAAAATATAAAACAGACAGCAAACATACCCAAAGCATTACAAGCTTACAGGTGCGTTGAAGACTTGGATGTTCACACCACTCGACTGACTCAGCGATTGCCCCCTAAACTGCTTAAGAGCAACTTGAGCATTAAGCTCCTGAAGCTTCTCCTCATTTTTGTCGTTCTCATTCTGAAGTTTAAGAACCTTTCGGACCAGTTTGTTCTTATGGTTTCTAAGATGTAAGAGCTGTTTATCACTCAAAACCATTTTCTCCTTTAACTCAACATTATCAGCCTTCATCAAATCACGATTTGCTGCTACTTCATTTACCCTTTCTTCCATTCTGCTAATTTTGTCTAAAAGACAGTTAATGAACAGAGGATGCATCATATCCTACATGCAATAAGAACTAGGTGAGCTTGATTTTACATGCTTCTCTTTAGTTGGATGACTAATAACGGGATCAACCTGTACTTCTTTATCAATTGCAGGAGGGTTATCATGATCAAGGTTCGAATCGAACTCATGCTCAATAGACTGATCATTCACAGGCAGACTAGGATCTACGACTTCATCATCAATCACCACAGTCTCAATATGAGCACTATCAGACATGGGGGTTTTGACAGACTTGCCTTTCGCCATGCTCCTAGTGAATCTACCCACCAACTTGGCCTTTGGTTGGTCTCTTCCATGATTACCAGTTTTATCAGTATTGTTTTGTGGCATAATCGGTGACAGAGATGAAAATCTCCTCACGTGTTTAGAAACCGTAGGAGTATCAGCACTTCTCACTTGAGTAGGCATAGGATCACTGCAAGGTCCAAGACTCATACAAGTAGTAGGGTTTGCCAAGGGTTTACGTAAAGGGGAAACCGGAACCGGAATCGGCTCTTTATGCCTATTACAATCCTCAGGGTTGTCAAATTGACAATGGCCAAAAGACGAGAACCCATTAGACTCGACGAATTCCTCCCAAGACCGATTTGATTTCGACAGCTCCTTGTCAATCAACATGCAGACTAAGCCATGGTGAAAGAGGCTATGACTGACATGTTTAGGACCCTTTTTGATTGCATTAGACATCTTAAACAGACTATGCAAAAGATAATAAGGTAAGTTCAGCGGGAAACCTATGAATGCAGACATAATCCTGAGATGATATACATACGTTGAAGACAAGCGACCTTCGCAAGTCAAATATCTGTGCATCAAATCCAGAACAGGGCACCACTCCTTTTTGAAATACTTGCGAGCTACCCCGGTTCGAAATGAAACATCCTGGAAAGGATTTTTAAGCAGCTGCCACCACTCTGTTTTATCCATGCGCTTATATTTAAAGCATCGCTCACCTTCTAGTGAAATACCTGTAGCAAGTGCCACTGATCTTTCATCAACTCAGAAACAGAGGTCACCTTCTTCAGCCTAATAATCAGCCAGGGAGAGAGCGAAAACCCTTGTGACTTCAAGGTTCGAATCAGAGAATTTACTTATGAATGGCATCCACCCAATGGCCTGAACCTTTGCTGACAGCTTAGGGTTCAAATCCATCAATTTCATTTTGCAAGGCTCTACCCTCACAACAGGCGCCATGACCAGCCATCTCAAAGCACATAAACGCACACAGAACAAGTACCACAACTCGGCAAAAGACAGAAAACCAGATAATGAGCACTCGGGATAAAGCCTGAGCAAGAACAAGAAATGAAACTCAAACCCATGATAAGGAAAATAAGCCATGAACAAACACTGACTGCACCCCTGTAATTTCGGCATGGACGAGAGCATTATCACTCAGAGAGGTAATTGATTAATGAGGAATGACGGTCGAAGACTCTAGATAACTCCTGTTATCATTATTTATTCGGCGTGACTGATATGAGACCTCTCGCTGTACACGAAACAGATGTTCCATTGGGAGATAGCCACGATGGAGGACAAGTACTGAGCGTTAAATGTGATAGACAAGTTTCAATACCAAACTAATGATACCATATCAACTTTGCAACAGGTGGATCAAAATTGGAGGCAACGGCATGAATTGAAATGTCGATAGACCACAATACATATCATCCTTACCGTAAGTTCAACTTACCCTTGAAACGTGGCAGACGATAAATCATAATACAAACCATCCAGTTGAACTTAGACTTTAGAATATGAACTACATAAAAATTGGCATTAAACTGCTATGGTAGTATCAACTATGGTTTGTAATCAAAGGATATGGCGGATATAGCACGTAAAACCTTTGGCCTTCGACACTCTAGGTTTTA
>LPNX010094358.1:80356-133815 GCA_001517045.1 Pseudotsuga menziesii
GCTAGAAATTCATCGGATTTGTCCCTTTAAAATTTGAACATTTCATCAAAACAAAATGGGATTTTGTTTGATGAAATATGTTTTTAAAGGCTGTTGAGCAGGGGCACAACAGATGGCGACTTGCTGGGCGGAACAGTTATCTCTGTTTTATGACCTGAAATCATGCGAGCAAAGAAATTAAATCCTTAATATGAGCCATTGTACAGAAAACACTATTTTAACATCTCAAACAGATTCAAGTATTTCACAGTTCTAAAAATTACCAGAAAATTACAGTTTCAGTCATTTGTTTGATAATTATCAGATCTCTAACAAAAATCAATCCTTAAAGAGTAAAACAGTAAAATGGCTTAGTTTTAAAGAATAAAATCTTGATACCACAAGCATAGCCCTGCTACCAGCAGGCGTCCATAGCCTCGACAAGGTTGCTTCAAAACCCACAGAATGCCAGTATCCCATTTGCTAGTTATAAATATACAATTCTAGCCGGGGTGGACTGTTATCTTTATTTTATTTTAATTTTATTACTCATGAAGGCCATGGTTCAGGCTTGGTAACCAGATAGTAACCATGTCAGTCACCAGTCTGCATTGCAGTAAAATGAACCGGCTCGTGATGAGACCTTTCACCCCTCAGAGTTTTCTGTCCAAGGGTCATTGCCCAGGATTGGTGACCGGAGACGACAATGTTACTGGATGCAAACCTATGATCCTGAGCAGATCAGCTCGTCATGAGACCTTCTATCCTTTAGATTGTTTTTTTGCAAATGTTCCAGTCCATCCTTGTCCAGAACATAATTATTGTTAATCTCAAATTAGACTATCTTAGTAGATAGGGAGGAAAATCTGATCCTCTTTACGAGAAGGGATGGCGTAGAAGATTTAAATAGATAACTTTACCAAGTACTGTCCCAATCCCTTTGGGCAAATGTTTGCAGAAACTGATATAATTAATTACTATTAACATGGTTAAAAAATTTATGGTAAAATCTAGAACGATGAAAACACCATTCTCTGTTCAAGAAGTAAAACAGAATGACAGTTCCAGGATAGTTATGTCTTTGTGAATGATTTACAAATAAATTACAAAAGTTGAAATCAGTCATCAGTTTGAGGTTCGACGAATTGATCAGGCTCAAAACACACAAACAAAACAGCAAATAAATATGGGAAAATACAAACAAATCAAAAGCAAAGGAAATAAAATTTTCCAAGCAAGCACACCACACCAAGTATATACACGATGATCCCTTGAGGGGGATCAGCAAAAATATCTCTTAATTAGGTGACCATTTACTGGAAGGTTGTCAATGTCACCTTCCAATGTTTACAACCTAAAAGTGCTAGGACCAAGTTTTTCTGCAATAATAAATGGTCCTAGCCACAGGCATTGGAACTTCGTATGTTTCCCTTTGTCTTCGTGTTCCTTGTCCCATTTCAGGACTAAGTCACCTACTTCCAAATCCCTACTGACTGACTTTCTGAGGTCAAACCAATGCTTCACGGTCTGCTGGTGTTTTTCAAAATTTTTCCTAGCCAACTCCCTATCTTCCTCCAGTTTATGTAAGGTGTTAATTCGATGCTCCATGGCAGAACATGGTGTCTCCTGCACCAACTGGGAGAGCTGTAAAGAGGGTAAGAACAAGTGAGGAGGAAAAATAGCTTCCTTTCCATACACCAGGAAAAAGGGAGAGCTTCCTATAGTAGCTTTGGGAGTCACTCTGTCAGCCCACAAAGAATTCGGTAAGGCGTTATGCCAATTCCTGTGATGATTTACCACCGTACATTTCAGAATCTTGATTAAGTTTTTATTAGAAGATTCTTCTAACCCGTTACCCTGGGAGTAGTAATTAGCAGAATACTTTAATTTTATTCCCTTTTCCAATGCATACTCAGTTAATTTAACAGAGGAGAAATAAGTTGCATTGTCAAAAATCAGAGATTCAGGAACACCAAATCTGGTGATAATAAAAGAATCAAGGAAAGATATCACCTGCTCCAAATTAACTACTCATAAAGGAATGGCTTCAACCCATCTAGTGAAGTAGTCTATGGCTATGAGAATGTATTTATGCTGCTATGAAGAGGCTGGTGTGATTGGGCCAACAATATCCAGACCCCATTGCTGAAATGGGACTTTGATAATAACCGGCTGGAGGGGTAACGCTGCCTTCTTCAGTCTACCTCCTGCTCTCTGACACTCTTGGCACTTTCTGGTGAAGGAATATGTGTCTTTGAACAATGTGGGCCAGTAGTACCCAACTTTAAGTATCTTATGGGCAGTGGTTTCTCTGCTAAAGTGTCCTCCGGCTGGTCCTGCATGTAGTTGAGATAACACGTCATCAGCCTCATGTCTTTCTAGACAACGAAGGAGAACTCCTTCGAAATTCTTTCTAAACAAAATGTTATAAATAAGCTGATAAGGTGCAGATTTCAATCTCAAAGCCCTCTTATGACGTGGGTCTAAATGTTCATGGGCAGTCCCATGCAATAAGAAGAACTTAATATTGTCATACTAAGAATCAGGAGGAGTGGAGATCGGAAAAACTTCCCTTTCAAATAAAGAAGGTTCGCTAAAGAAGTGCAGATCTGGTTCAGAATTTTCTGCATACCCAGCTGCTAGCTTGCAAAGTCCTTGTCCCCTGACAATCTTTAAAGGTTTTATTTCCAGGTCATATTCCTGAAGTGCTGTGACCCAATGTGCTTTTTTTTCACCAAGATCCTTTTGTACTAAGAGATTTCTAACTGCAGAATATGGTACAACGACTTTGGTGTGGGACTTCAGCAAGTAAGGCCTGAAATGTTTAACAGACTTGAAAACAGCGAAAACTTTCTTGTCTACTTCTGGGTAATTTAATTCTGCACCGTTCAGATCAGAACTCTTAAAAGCGATAGGAGCTTCATTATTTTCCTGGTTTTTTTGTGTCAGAACAGCAGCATAAGAAGAATCAGAAGCAAACGTATACAAAATGAAAGATTTGGAAAAATCTGGGCTAGTTAGAGTAGAAGCTTCAGCAATAGCTTTTAAGATGTCATGAAAAGATTGCTTCTCATCAGTAGACCATTTAAAATCAGCATCCTTTTTTATCATTTTCTGAAGCGGCCTAACAATTTCCGTGAACCGAGGAATAAATCTAGAAACAAAATTTATCTTTCCAAGAAACGACTGCATAGAATTTTTTGAGTGAGGCATCGAAATCTGTGATATAGCAAGGGTACGTTCTGGGTCAATATTGATGCCTTGTTTAGAAACAACAAAACCCAGCAACTTACCTTCTGTGACTGAAAAAATAGATTTCTTAGGATTTAGAGAAATCCCATACTTCCTGCAACGCTCAAAAAATCTCCTGAGATGAGTTAAATGATCAGTTCTGTTTTTTGAAAAGACGATAATATCATCAAGATAAATAACAACAAACTTACCGATCAGACCTCTGAAGGCGATATCCATTGCCCTCTGAAATGTTGCTCCGGAATTTATGAGACCAAATGGCATCTTCCTATATGCATAGGTTCCCCAAGGAGTCCTAAAAGTTGTTTTCAATTGGTCATCTTTGGATACCAACACTTGGTTGTATCTTGAAAAACCATCTAGTAGTGAAAACATTTCAAATCCGGAGACCTGTTGCAAGATTTTCTCCATTGGAGGAACAGGATAATTGTCCTTATCTGAAACCTTATTCAGGTTTCGAAAGTCAACACATAACCTGATGTCACCATTTTTCTTCCTCACGGGTACAAGATTTTCTACCCACTGTGCATGCCAAACCGGGAAAATTATTATGGCGGCAAGGAGTTTATTCAACTCTTTCTTGACAGGTGGTTCTAGGCTGGGATGCATTTTCCTCAATTTTTGTTGAAAAGTCTTAGCCTCTGGTTTCATAGGAATGACATTTTTCATTATATTAGGGTCAAATGTTTTCAGGTCGTCATATGTCCATGCAAATATGTCTTTAAACTCATTGAAGAGTTTAATGAAGGCTATCTTTTCCTGGGCAGTACATGTACTGCCCATATTTACACATTGAGGGTTGCGTTCAGTTCCTATATTTACAATGTCAGATTGCATGATGGAGCTATTAGTTTTACAATTCCTTGCAGCTTTAAATTTATCCTTTAAGTCATAGAATTTCTCAAGTTTGATTACTGATCTGGGAAGAGCACTAACCTGATTGAGAGATTCCTGAATTGAGCAAGGCTTATGGATTATCGCAAAATTATATAGATCCTCATCGTGAGTCATTTCGTCCAAAACTGCATCCTTAAAAGTATCCTTCAAAGTCAGAAAATCGATCAACTACTCGTCGTCATTGAAGACTCTCCAATTTGCTATGTTGTCAGGTATAGAAGGTCTGAACAGTAATTCAACCGAGAAAGCATCAGTAAGGATTCCTTCAGATGGAATCAATCTTGAAGCAACATTAGCTAAAAGATTAGCTTCCTGATTTAAATAACGAGGGATGGAACTTATGTTAAATGCTTCAAATGCTAATAGTAAATTCCATACCTCAGCCTGATAATTTCTCAGGTGTCCATCTATGTAGTGTATTGTATTACGTACCTGTCGAACAATGATCTCAGAATCTCCTAAGACTACCAAGGCTTTGGCTCCCAAATCGATCACTTTCTTCAGCCCTTGAATGAGGGCTTCATATTCAGCGATGTTATTGGTGCAATCAAATTCTAATCTGCAAGCAATCAAATACCTTTTCCCATAAGGATATATAAGCAAGCACCCTGCACCAGCTCCTTCTTTTGACTTGGAACCGTCAAAGTAAAGAGACCAAAGACCGTCATTTAGATCTAAATGTGGTGTATCTGGAACTGGAATTTCAGCTGGGACTTGTGTAAAATGGCAAATTTCAGACTGCTGATTAGAATCTGGAATTTCTAAAATTTCAGCTTCCAAGTTCCCAAAAAATGAGTCAACCATGTAGTTACCCATTATGGTATCAATAAACAAGACTGCTTCATTTGAATCATCAATTTCAGTGACGGTATGCTTCATATACCATTCTCGATCGATTCTGATCTTATTCGGGCGACCGTTATGAGATATCCATAAGTGTGACCAGTCTGTCGCAAAATATCCATCGAGATTTTCTGACCAATCCCTACTAAGAAATAAACCATATGCTTCTGGGATGTCAGCAACAATTATATCGATGATAAAGTGAACTTGAGGATTCGAAGCTAACCTTATCAACACCTGCTTCAACCTACCTATTACTTTTATGTTTGAACGATCAAGCTGTACAATACTTGTATCGCAAGGTTCAGGGACAGCATTAAGTTTTTTACATACAGAGTAAGGCATTACATTTTTGGAGGCCCCTAAGTCTATCATACAGTTATGTACTTTACGATTAAAATTTTCAAATGTAAGTAAAAACGGCAGGGTTGAAGAATCAGATTTCTTGCCTATAGATGATGCATTGACTGAAGATTTTTTGAGCTATCCTTATTATTGATAGAACTATTTTGATTGGAAGGAGATTTACCAGTTTTACTTGGGGAAACTCCTTGCATCACTTTATCCCGAATCACATGTAGCTTGAGAAGCTCATAGAGCGAGATGTTGGCTCGGCTTTTCTTTAAATCTTCAATCAGGTCGTATTCTAACTCAAGGGAGTGGGCAGATTTAATATTTGCAGGCTGATCTTTGTTTTTGACAGCTGAACTATTATCTGTAGCAGTTGTAGAAGGTTCACCTGGGGGCTGGTCTTTCTTACTTCTGGTGTTATACTGGTGTTGATTTACATTGACAACAGCCACATATTCGTCATCGGTCAATTCTGAGGTGTCCCAGAAATGATTGATGACATGGGGTGGTTTGTCGTCATTGCTATCATCTGTGTTTTGGTTATCTTGAGAACTCTGTCCGGAAGACTGAGTTTCATTTTCAGTAGATGTTTCTAGATCTGAAACTATTAATTTGAGGAAACCATTAATTTCCTCAATGTTGTTGGCTTTAGAGGGTGGAGTTTGTTTCGCAGTTGGATTTTGAAAAGGTCTCCTGAAGAACTGTTTAGGTGGCTCTTTGTTTGGGGTGTTTTCAGAAGTACCCTTTTTAAAATCAATGATTTCATTAGACAGTTTTTTAATAACTCTTTGGAGACTATCTAGATCTAAGGCATCTTGGCCTTTTTTGTCAGAGCTTGCTGCAGTTTTGGCAGGACTGTCAGTCTTCTTCCGAGAAGAAGATACTGAATCGGTATCTACTCCAGGATTTGCCTTTGTGGCAGTCAGGTCTTTTTCAACTTTGATTGCCTCTTCAAAGTTTTTAGTGAGGGTAAGTTTGGCCTTTTTTCTGACAAACATGGCTATTTTTCTAGGCAAGGCTGAAGTGTAAAATTCGATGGTGACATCCTCAGTCAGCCTTGAAGTAACAGGGATTATGTTTCTTAGAGTTAGAAAACGCTGGTTAAAATCTTTGACCCTTTCTTTGGGTTCCATGCGAATCTTAGATAGTTCTAACACTAATACTAGTAGAGTCTTGTCATCTCCAAACTTGTTCATGAATGCGAGGTTGAATTCGTTCCAGCTAGTAATGGAACCAGCTGTAAGTGAGAAATACCATGTCGAAGCTTTCCCCTCAAATGTATAAGGGAAAAGCTGACATACTACGTCTTCATATTCAACATCTAAGAGCCGAACCGCCAGCATAAACTTCTTGACATGATCTTCAGCCGATTCTTTCGACTCAGGGTTGAATTTAGGAAACAACTTCTCAGGATGTTTGGGCAAAGGATGTTGATCGCCTGGAACAACAACTGCATCCTGAGCCAACCATGGCATATTAGCATTAGGATTAGCGTTTACACCTGCCATATTCCTTGGTGTAGGAGGTGGTGAAGGTGGTGTTTGAGGGATGGGAGGTGAATGGGGTGGTGATGGTGGCTGACCAGAACCTCCTGAGGAAATTGGTCTTGAAGATGAAGAGGGTTGATTGACACCTGTCAACAGGTGTGGTATCTAAGGATGAGGGAAGGCACTTACACACTTCTCTTGCTCTTCCGTAATGGGCTCAGTATGATGAGTACGAGGACGGGTAATCTGCGGGAGAGGTAGCTCAATGGGCTGACGCCCAGTGATGTAGGAATAAGACCTTGTTAAGATCCTTTGAGATTCGTTTATGGCTTGCTCTAATAGGTCCAAATATTCAGGATGGCGAGTACTGCTAGCATCAAACTGCGATATAAGATTTCTAACAGAGTCAGTCAATGGGGATTCACTTAGTCATGATGACTGTCGAGTACATGGTTGTGTGGTAGACTGTAATTGAAGGGTGGTAGGCTAATTAGTTTTGTTAACAGGATTGTTCTCATCAGCCATTGGCTTACACTGGCCCTCCTTCTAGTGCCATTGTTGACGTGCGTATTTGACTAAGCACGCAACGGGGGAGACAACCCAGATCGGGATCCTTAGGACAGGCTCCAAGCTGTTTGGGATGGTTGTTCCCGACAGGTTTAAAGGCTCTGTTAGCCTGAAGGTCTATACCATGTAAAAATCTAAGAGAAAGATATAACACTACTGGTCATTATCAGATATGTATCTACGCCTCTGCATATTAATAAATGTTATTATTTACAGTATTAATCAACTAAGTTAGATCAATTTATAAAGTTAGAAAATTAAACAACTATTAACAAGTTAGATTAAATACAAAGATACATTGTATACATCTGTACATAAACCAATAAATAAAAAAGAGTAATTCGCATATGACATGAGTATGAACAGCTGGTTGAAATAGATTTTTTTTAAACAATATACTAAACGAAAGAAATATAAATATATTATCGTAACCTATGTAGTATCCTGATCAGGAGCAATGCGAATTGAACTGAAATCAGATCTGTTAACAGGACTATCAATAATCTTGACAATATTCAAAACAAATTTAGAAATTACCAAGATCATGCGACAGACGTATAAACCATGTATGTAACAATGACAGTCATCAATTTACAACATAGCATTTATTAACAAAATGATATTCAACATAAGTCAATAGCCAGAACATGATATATTTGCACAATTTCATAAGTGAGATTATGACAAACATGTATAATATAGAAAAACAGTAACAAGACTATGGATAGCATACACACGTGTTAAGCATAAACTATAAACATATATATATAATTTATCACCAGTTTCAAGATTGTATCTGCTGACAGAAAGCTGTCTCCAGTCACAATGGATAAAACCGCAGTCTTGTTGTCTCCTTTCCATAAACTATCGACCCCTTATCCCATATGCTATCTCCCCTTAAATACATGAAATCACTAAAGGAAAATAGTCCTACAAACTAGAGATAGAAAAATCGAATTTTTTAACCAATTTCCCATAAAAATGACAAGTAGAACATGTCATTTTTCATTATACATGAAGACATCTAAAATTGGTAAAGATTCGATCCATGAAAATTGAAAATCTTAACAATGAGACAACACCTGGAAAGTATGGTAATTGTTTTGTTTCCGATCATGTGGGGAATCATCCAAAAACAGACCATCATCAAAATCCATAGCAAGAACAGCAACCATATCGCTTGCAATGCAACACACGAGAATAAATTAATGAACACACATACGAAAATCAAAATAACAAAACTATGCAATAATCAGAAATAAAATAAATCAATACCTGTACAGAGATGACCCGATCTTCATTTCATCAAAAACTTCAAAAATATAAAACAGACAGCAAACATACCCAAAGCATTACAAGTTTACAGGCGCGTTGAAGACCTGGATGTTCACACCACTCGACTGACTCGACGATTGCCCCCTAAACTGCATAAGAGCAACTTGAGCATTAAGCTCCTGAAGCTTCTCCTCATTTTTGTCGTTCTCATTCTGAAGTTTAAGAACCCTTCGGATCAGTTTGTTCTTATGGTTTCTAAGACGTAAGAGCTGTTTATCACTCAAAACCATTTTCTCCTTTAACTCAACATTATCAGCCTTCATCAAATCACGATTTGCTGCTACTTCATTTACCCTTTCTTCCATTCTGCTAATTTTTTCTAAAAGACAGTTAATGAACAGAGGATGCATCATATCCTCAATGCAATAAGAACCAGGTGAGCTTGATTTTACATGCTTCTCTTTAGTTGGATGACCAATAATAGGATTGACTTGTACTTATTTATCAATTGTAGGAGGGTTATCATGATCAAGGTTCGAATCGAACTCATGCTCGATAGATTGATCATTCACATGCAGACTAGGATCTACGACTTCATCATCAATCACCACAGTCTCAATATGAGCACTATCAGACACGAGGGTTTTGACAGACTTGCCTTTCGCCATGCTCCTGGTGAATCTACCCACCAACTCGGCCTTCGGTCGGTCTCTTCCATGATTACCAGTTTTATCAGTATTGTTTTGTGGCGTAATCGGTGACAGAGATGAAAATCTCCTCATGCGTTTAGAAACCGTAGGAGTATCAGCACTTCTCACTGGAGTAGGCATAGGATCACTGCAAGGTCCAGGACTCATACAAGCAGTAGGGTTTGCCAAGGGTTTACGTAAAGGGGAAACCAAAACCAGAATCGCCTCTTTATGCCTATTACAATCCTCAGGGTTGTCAAATTGACAATGGCAAAAAGACGAGAACCCATTAGACTCTACGAATTCCTCCCAAGACCGATTTGATTTCGACAGCTCCTTGTCAATCAACATGCGGACTAAGCCATGGTGAAAGAGGCTATGACTGACATGTTTAGGACCCTTTTTGATTGCATTAGACATCTTAAACAGACTATGCGAAAGATAATAAGGTAAGTTCAGCGGGAAACCTATGAATGCATACATAATCCTGAGATGATATACATACACTGAAGACAAGCGACCTTCGCAAGTCAAATATCTGTGCATCAAATCCAGAACAGGGCGCCACTCCTTTTTGAAATACTTGCGAGCTACCCCGGTTCAAAATGAAACATCATGGCAAGGATTTTTAAGTAGCTGCCGCCACTCTATTATATCCATGCGCTTATATTTAAACCATCGCTCACCTTCTAGTGATAGACCTGTAGCAAGCGCCACTGATCTTTCATCAACTCGGAAACAGAGGTCACCTACTTCAGCCTGATAATCAGCTAGGGAGAGAGCGAAAACCCTTGTGACTTCAGGGTTCGAAACAGAGAATTTACTTATGAATGGCATCCACCCAATGGCCTGAACCTTTGCTGACAGCTTAGGGTTCGAATCCAGCAATTTCATTTTGAAAGGCTCTACCCTCACCACAGGCGCCATGACCGGCCATGTCAAAGCACGTAAACGCACACAGAACAAGTACCGCAGCTCGACAAAAGACAGAAAACCAGATAATGAGCACTCGGGATAAAGCCTGAGAAAGAACAAGAAATGAAACTCAAACCCATGATAAGGAAAATAATCCATAAACAAACACTGACTGCACCCCTGTAATTTCGGCATGGACGAGAGCATTATCACTCAGAGAGGTAATTGATTAATGAGGAATGACAGTCGAAGACTCCAAATAACTCTTGTTATCATTATTTATTCGGCGTGACTGATATGAGACCTCTCGCTGTACACGAAACAGATGTTCCATTGGGAGATAGCCACGATGGAGGACAAGTACTGAGTGTTAAATGTGATAGACAAGTTTCAGTACCGAACTAATGATACCATATCGACTTCGCAACAGGTGGATCAAAATTGGAGGCAACGGCATGAATTGAAATGACGATAGACCACAATACATATCATCCTTACCGTAAGTTCAACTTACCCTTCAAAGGTGGCAGACAATAAATCATAATACAAACCATCCAGTTGAACTTAGACTTTGGAATATGAACTACATAAAAATTGGCATTAAATTGCTATGGTAGTATCAACTATGGTTTGTAATCAAAGGATATGGCGGATATAGCATGTAAAACCTTTGGCCTTCGACACTCTAGGTTTTACCAAAGTCATAACAAACCAACCATGCAAAATCATTAATCAACCTTTCGGTAATATCTATGGTAATGCGAGAAATCATACCAAGATCAACCATTATGATATCTCAACCTTATCAACCATGATAATAACAAAATCAAACAATAAAATCAATTTATAATGTTTTTGGATAAGATTCAATGCTAGGATGACGATAACCAATATGAGAATCATTTATACTCATCCTTTGATTTTTTAAGTATAAATCTACCCAAACAATAGCTTCATAGTAGTTATTTCGTTAATTTAATATAGTTCACAAAGGTTGTTTAAAAATATGAAATTTCGTAGAATCAGTAGCTCAACGAAGGCCACCCTTTTAGTAGCTGGAAATTCATCGGATTAGTCCCTTTAAAATTTGAACATTTCATCAAAACAAAATGGGATTTTGTTTGATGAAATATGTTTTTAAAGGCTGTTGAGCAGGGGCACAACAGTAGGAAAAGAAACAAAGTTTTGAAAGAGAAACTTTCAAAGTACCAAGAAGAAACAAATCAAATTATTATGGACTTGAAGAACCAGCTTCAAGAGGCCAAGAAGATAGAAGAGGATCTAGCTATTCTGTCACAAAGATAACAAAGACATGATAATTTTAGATTACGAGAACTCAGAAGAAACACAAATTCCAAACATCAGTGAGGTCTCCAAACATGATGATAAGCATAATAATGCCATAAATAAGAATGACATCCATTATGAGGGAAAGCAAGATGGAGATGTAAAATAATACACCGATGAAGATAAAGATGAATATGATGAAGAAAGATATAGTGATTATTGTGGGATTATTTTCTAAATATATTTGATCAGTTAAATAGAACTCTAAAAATAACATTAGGAGGGATCATATACTCAGGGGGGGTTAAAGCCAGAAAATTCCAATTGGTATCAAAAAATTCAATTGGTATCTAATGTTGAAGTATGTTGAAAGGTTATCCTCATCAAAAAAATAGATGATCAAGGTTAAAATTGGTGTATGGTTGAAATAAATAAAGTGCAAGACCTATGAAGTAACATGAGAACAACAAAATGTGTGTGCTAGGCCAGGAAAAGTGCACAAGGAAGAATCTATTGTGCAAGTGCAAGAGGAAAAGTGGGTGTGCGATGGAGGAAAAGAATGTAAGGGAAGAAGCGCAAGTGCATAGTAGAGGAAGCTGCAATGAGTATCAGTGCGGTGAGGAAAAGAAAATATAGATTCAGTAGAAGTGGTAGGTAGAAGAGTTAAAGCAGAATAGGTACAAACTGACGAAATATTGTAGAAGGACAAACTGGTGAAAGGCTAAAGGACAATTTTGCGGCTAGTTATGACCAGTAGAGACAGGATGAAAGATGTTTCCATGTCTAGTTAAAGCTGTGATTAATGTAATGCAGGAATTTTGTGTCTAGTTTGGCCTGTCATCAATGTAATTGGAGATATTTTGTAGCTACTTGTGTTTGTAATAACTAAGTTGTACTTAGTAGACCCTACGTGTTCTTGTAAATACTTTAAGTAGTAGGAACCCGTTCTGTATAAGGGTTATATTTAATTAGATCAGATTAGGTTTAGTTAGCTTCAGTATTGTGACTCACAAGAGGAGTCTAGTAGAAGTAGAAGGTTGTTGAGCTCCAGGTTTGCAGCTGAGTGCACAGACAGTAGGGTAGAAGAGTCGATCTAGTATGTGTGTGGACCATTAGGAGTAGGTAGAAGCAATAAACTAGAGAGCATGAGAGCAAGAATATTGAGTGAATGAATGCTTAAAGAATTATTGACATGTTATGTATAATTTCTTAGTTAAATTTGCTAAGTTAAAATATAAGTCACACATGGTTTATAATAAGTAAGGAACCCGCTACGTTGCACAGTTGCACAAGTTTTTAAGTGGTTAAGGATAAGGTTGTGTCATGAATCAATTGTGGTACAAAGTTGCACCTCTATCGCATAGTAATAGAATCCATCCTCCTATTTGTGTCAAGCTCCTTGGCCGCGTGCCAAGGGACTATAATCCCTCGCCAACTACGGGAACATGGTTCTGGAAGTTACACATTAAGATATCTCGGGTGAGACTACACCTGCCTTGTGGGTGTTGCCATCTGAGCTTGCTCTATCAGGCCGATGTCTTTTTTGGGCTTAAGGCAGACCCAGGTTTTATACAATTAACTTTGCACCAACAAAAAGACCCATAGTGTTGGCCCTTTAGGCAACAACCTGCGAACAGGTTATAGTCTCACCCGAAAAAGCTATGGGGTGCCATAGAATTAGGTTTTTTCAAGCAAAGAGGGATATTACTATACCATTATCCTTGAAAAATAATAATCATACAACATAGAATCTCAACATTCAATTAAATAGCTTCGCAGTTTAGATAAAAGACTGTTTCTTGCTTAACCCTTTACTGGTAATTCACAACGAAGTTAATCTTTAGCAGTTTATCTTACTTTATCAATTATCTACTTATCAAATGCATAAAACATAACAGAAACAACATAAAAGAACCACCACAACACAAGATATACGTGGTTCACCCCCAATGCAGGGGATACATCCACAGAACTGCTTTTATATTCAACTTTTACAAAACAGTTTTGATCTGCGCACTCAGCTGCAGATCCTTCCTTCAAAATCCCTAAGCTACGCACTTAGCTATAGATCCTTTCTTACAAAAACCCTTTGTGCACACAGCTGCAAAGGTTGTCCATGCACACAGCTGGGACTTAACCTTTCTTACAAAAACCCTCTGCGCACACAGCTGCAGAGGTCGTCCACGCACATAGCTGGGACTTAACCTTCCAAAAACTTCACATCAAATTATCATAATAGAACCTACTATAACCTTACTTGAATCCTTTACATAAGTGCCTTATTTATACAAGTGCACTATTACAATAGCATGGAATTAAACCATGGGCACCCGCAATTCATGGAACATTTTACAAAAAGAGGGGCTTTGACCCAACCCCGACACCCCTAAGACTATTTTGTGTCACAACTCCGCTTATAGCTTCGCACAAAAACTGTAGAGTTACCAAAATTAATGACCATTAAGGTGTGCGCTCCAACAGGCCCCTAAGACTCACCAGTGTCCTGTCCCGGGACACTCTGCTGCTTGTTTGGTGGAAGAATCTTGTTGGCAAAGATAGAAAACTGCTTGTTGAGGCTGGGCATGATATCGTTGGCTTCTTGCTCCTTCTCTGCTATCTCCTTTTGCACTCTGTTGAGCTTTGTATCCATTTGCATATCTGTAAGCATCATCTTTAGTCCTCCTACCGTCTTTCTCCCTTATATGCCTATCATCATTGTCATTCCTTCTACTACTTCTACCACTACCATGACTTGCTCTATCCGTTCATCCTTAGCAGACTGCCTGTGTTCCCTATGACCATCTCTCATTCTGCTATATTCCTTCTCAAAATATCTTTCAGCTTCATCTTTCTCTTCGTAATATTTATGATGGTCATGGGAATCATTGGGCCTTCTAAATCTATCGGTGACCCCATCCCTCGAACTGCCACCCGTTCATGTCCTATCGAACATTTGACCATCCACAACTTTGGGTCCTTAACAGACAGTACCCCTGGGATTGAATGTCAATTTACTTTTGCATAGGACAAACAGCTGCCTCCATTCTGCTAAGCCAGGAGGATACATCTCGGGATCCTCTGGAGTCTTCCCTTAGGGCTTGTGCCTTTCTTCGTTCCGTTTAGAGCGAACTTTTGCCTTAAATTTCTTCCTGGTTGAACATGTCTGCATAGGTGCATGCAGCACTGGGGGAGTTTTTTCATGTTAGAATAATCAACCTATAGTTAGCTACCTTAGACATTAATTCAATTATTTTTGTCTTATTTGCCTAGTTCATGTGTCCCACCTTATGCAAGTTGTCGTTTACCTATCCATAGTGGTAAAACTTTCTTATTTTGACTCATGTAGCACTTGGGAAACCTCAAGGAATCAATTTTGCTTTATTCCTGGCCTCCTAGGTGCCCTTCTGCTTTTTCTGCTTTATTGCCTACTTTTCAGTGCTTTAAGGCAATTGGGAAAGTTTGACTAGGTGAGGTTAACTAGTTTTTTGTCCTCCACATCCTCCACTCTTTTCTCCATTTAAAAGCATGTATGAGTTTTCATTCCATCACCTTTTATCTTGCCTAAGTGCTTTTGCCAATTCGTGAGCTCCTTAGCTAATTTGGAAACTACTTTATGCACCTATGGGGGATTTGCTTAATTTTAGTAAGCTTGCTTTTGACTAGATTCGAATTTCCTCCTTATGCATTAAAATCCATTATGTAATTATTTAATGCAGCAACCTATTATGTTACAGGGTTGGCTATTGTACACTGAGTTAATACAGTTTAGTGTTCAGCTCCATATTCAGTCTCTTTTGTGAGTGATTTTGCATGTACAATTGATAATTGCTGTGAGTAAAATTAATCTATCACTGGGCTTGATTTCCACATGGTATCAGAGCCATTGTAGATCAATTTCTCTCCTTCAAGTTTTTTTTGCAGGTTCGACATCAGTGACTGGGAGCCTTCTACTGATAGCTGGGACAATTTCTGAGCTATGGATCAATCTCAAAAGATCATCTTGACTCCCTTCGAATTATTTGAATGGAAAGCAGAGATGGAGATACTATTGAGAGCGAAAGGCCTCTGCAGGGTGACTATGGAAACAAAAGCAGAGCCCAATGCAGCTACAGAGAAGATTAAATGGCACGACAGGAGGGATGAGGCCTATGGTCTCTTATGTCTGAATATTTCCAGAGACCTCCTTTTCCATCTTGATGGATTGACATCACCTATTGAAGTATGGGAGAAGATTACTGATCTTTTTGGAAAGACAGATGAGATGAGGGGACATCAAATAAAAAATGAACTGATCTCCCTGAGTCCAAATAGATTTGAATCTCTGCAACTCTATTTCTCCAAGCTCAAAGCACTTGTTTTGCAGCTAAAACAATGTGGGATCGAAAAGAAGGATGATCAGCTGGTCTTGTCCATTCTCTTGAAGCTTGGCCCTAACTATTCAGTGTTTGTTTCAACCTTCTATGCCACAAAATTGTCAGCTCGAACCTAGAAGATGCCTATCCTTGCAGATTTCATGGAATCTCTCACACAAGAACAAGACAAACTCGTGATGATGGGCACCATCAAACCATCCAAACACCAAGCTCTGGTTGTTGGAGATTCGAGGGTGGATTCAAAAAGAAAAAAGAAAGCTAAAAAGCCACTTGAGCAAAAGAGAGACAAGAACAAGTCTCCAGAGGAGCCACAAGGTTCCAAGAAGAACTACTAGAAGAAGAAAAACAAAGGAGAAATGAGCAAGTGCATGTACTGTAATAAGGGCAATCACACTAAAATATACTATATGAAAAAGCAAATAGACATGCTGACCCAACTCCTGGAGAAGAATGGCATCTCCCTTCCAGACAGCTCAAAGAAGAGGGAAGGAGGATCAAGTTCAGATGATAGAGAGAGAGTTCATGCATTGGTTGCTGGAACATCAAACTCACCTAGTTTCATCATTGATTCTGGAGCTTCAAGACACATGGTTTTGACCAAGGAGGCATTCACCTATCTTGACATGTGGAAAGGTCCACCAATAGTACTGGGAGATGACTCTCTCACTAAAAGTTTAGGCAAAGGGAGGATTGATCTTGATCATGGTCAGTTCAGCAATGTGTTGTATGTTCCTTGTCTTGCCTCCAACCTCTTATCAGTGTACTAGATGACTCACGCTGGGTCTCCAAAGAAGTTCATATCCTCCCCTGATGAAGTTGATATCATAGAGATCTCAAGTGGTAAAGTCATTGCAAAAGGAGTTGCAAATCATGCTCAAAAGGTATACATGTTATCACACTTCCTACCCTACTCAAACCCCTCTGCTCTTTTGATCCATGCTAATGGTACTGTCTGTGATAACCAGAGTACCATTTGAATCTGGAATGATCCAGTGCATAAGCAGAGAACCAAACACATTGAGATCCATATGCACTACATTAGAGAGCTTGTGCATGATGGCACCATTCACCTACTCTTGTGTTCATCTTCAGAACAAGTAGCTGATATAGTCACCAAAGAATTTTGTGAGAAGACCTTCAGCAATCTTAAATCACTACTAGGGATTGCTGATCAAGCTGTGAAGCATGAGTGAAGACAAGATTTCCAAATTTTGTTTTACAGTCCATGTTTAAGGGAGGATTTTCCCATGTGGTTTTTGCCTCTTTCCTTGGTTGTATGGACATGCAGTATGTAAAGGCTGACTAAGACTTGTTTCTAGGCCCTATAATTTTTTGACATATTACTCATAAGTCAGGCTTAAGGGGGGGTGTTAGAATAATCAACCCATAGTTAGCTACCTTAGACATTAATTTAATTATTTTTGTCTTATTTTCCTAGTTCATGTGTCCCACCTTATGCAAGTTGTCATTTACCTATCCATAGTGGTAAAAATTTCCTATTTTGACTCATGTAGTGCTTGGGAAACCTCAAGGAATCAATTCTGCTTTATTCCTGGCCTCCTAGGTGCCCTTCTACTTTTTCTGCTTTATTGCCTGCTTTTTCAGTGCTTTAAGGCAATTGGGAATATTTGACTAGGTGAGGTTAACTAGTTTTTTGTCCTCCACATCCTCCACTCTTTTCTCCTATGAAAATCATGTATGAGTTGTCATTCCATCACCTTTTAGCTTGGATAAGTGCTTTTGCCAATTCGTGAGCTCCTTAGCTGATTTGGAAACTACTTTATGCACCTATGGGGGATTTGCTTAATTTTAGTGAGCCTGCTTTTGACTAGATTCGAATTTCCTCCTCATGCATTTGAATCCCTTATGTAGTTATTTAATGTAGAAACCTATTATGTTACGGGGTTGGCTATTGTACACTGAGTTAATACAGTTTAGTGTTCAGCTCCATATTCAGTCTCTTTTGTGAGTGATTTTGCATGTACAATTGATAATTGCTATGAGTAAAATTAATCTATCACTGGGATTAATTTACACACTTTCCGAGGTGCAGATGCAGGTGTATTTCTCATAAGGTTCTACAGACCTCTCTCCCTGAACTCTCGTAACAATTCCTGGACTTCGTGATCATTCGACATGGTCTTAACTGTAAAACTCAAGAAGATGCGTAATGCGAAATTCGTAGTCTTGGGTGTCTTCTTATAGAATCCAATGACAAAATTGGCCATAACTATGCATTGAAGACACCAAATCTAATAGATCTGCTGTAGATCTTCTCCAAATGGTGCTAGATTTCCCAAAATCTCATCATTATAGGAAGTTAATGCAGTTAGCGTACCGACGCTGTCAAATTTGATTTTTCCCAACGGTCGCATTTTGAGCTTCGACATACCTTTCTTCTTCGGAACAACTACTAACTTCAGCTTCGCCACAATAGGGAATTTTGACACAATACATACCTTCGACACATCCAGAGGCCACGACAGAATTTCTGCGACCGCCTCAGTGATTCCTGCATCGAGTATCTTATCTAGCTTCATTCTGACTTTTTCTTTATACTTAGGATTCAGCCTATAAGGGCACTGTTTCACAGTCTTCGAATCGGGTATCAAAGGGATCTTTATCACTCCTATATCACCAAGGATACCTTTCATTTTCTGAGAACTTTGTTGGAAATAAGTACTGATACTCATGGAGAAGTTGGGTCACTTTGCTCACCATTTCTTCATCCCAATAATCTCCAATGGTAGCGTACTTAGGCTTTTCTTCTGATCCAATGTTTACTTGCCTTGTCTTAAAGGGATAAGTTACTTCAGGTGCTTTGACTTCTGGTCCATGTACTTCACAGTGTCCTTCTGACTCAGGAATGTTAATGTTCTGTGGCTCATCATCCTCGTCAATTGCGAGGTTATAGCATTCTATTGCATTGGATTCTTATTCTTTCTGATCAGGTTGGTACTCAGCTATTTCTTTATCATCAAACAACTTAGTATGGATCAACCTAATAGCTTCTTCTAAAGTAGGACAAACCTCATTAATAGAAAATGTGAGCAAAAAAATATCAACAAGACTATCCCAACTTACAGTACCATGGCGAAGCTCGACCTCCGCATACCAGTTCTTTGCTATAGGTTCTAGAGTGTGCACAAACCTATATACCCATTCTTCACGAGGTACATTCTTCCATGCTTCGTAGCACTACTCCAAATGTTCCTGAGGGATAGACTTACCATTAAATCTGCTTCGCACCTCCTGAGGTTGATCCATGAATCTCAAGCGCAGGAGCTTTTAACAAGATCCCCAACTATGAATATACTTTTTATGACCATTCCACCATCTGGCAGCTGTGGCTCTAAATACTGAACCTAGAGTCTCCATTTTCTGTGAGTCTGGTACTTGTTCTGAGAATTGTACAATAAAATCTTTTGGATCTGTCAAGCCATCAAAAGTGGGTAATACTCTTGTCTATGAGCCAAGCCATCTGAGAGACTTGGTAATTCTTACACATCGATGTCCATGTAGCTCATAAAGTCTACTCTGCCAATTCTCTAAGCCTTCATTTGAATCAGTCATGCAAGAACTGTCACACTTCCAATCCATTATACCTTCGACAGTAGGATTAACATAGTCTTCTTCTTTAGCTGTAATGTTGTAAATATGATCCAAAAAATCCTGATCTCCATCTCTGATAGGCTCTGTATACCTTTCTCCTTGAGAAGGATCCAATGGTACGATGACTCTCAAACCTTTTCCTTCAAAAGTCATCTATCTATTCTTAAGGTTGATTACTGCAGAATTGTCTATTGCCCATTCAATTCCTAGTAATTCTAGATAGGGGTTGCTATCATCAATTATTTCAATAACTTCAAAGTCTGCTAAGGTACTGACTCCATCAATGTCTACTGGTACACTAGGGAATCTTCCCAAGGGCACAATGTTCTGCTGGTTGGCTAATCTCAACTGTATAGGGGAGCATTCAAGGGTAGGTTTTCCCATTTGTTTCCATGTCTGCTTAGTTAGGACATTTACTTCTGATCCCAGGTCTAAAATGATATCAGTCATGTCATATTCTCCTATCTGAGCATGCAATATCATTTCTCTTCCAGTTCTTCTAACTCTATTAACCATTTTTTCTTTACCAGAGCTTCCTTGAGGTTCCCAAGAAGTAATAAATTTCTGTAACTCATTTAAAGCATTTTGATTTCTTAAGAGCTTCATACAACTCTGTAAAAATGATGACAGTGTACTTACTTTATCTGTGGAAGCTTCTTGAGACTGTAACTGCTGTTGATGCTGTTGCGCAGGTACTACTGATGTTCCCGGATCAGCAAAGTATTTTTTGGATTCCATAAATGTTTCTTTTTCTCTTCCAACATCAAATGTTGGAATTTTCCCTAGGGTCTTGTGGACCCAATCCTCATCAGGCTATTTTTCCTTTGTCTGCACTTGCGTCGTAGCTCCACTCCTTGTAACAACGTTAATGGTTGGGACAGGTCTTTCCTCTACAGCAATCATCTGAATGTTCTGAGTGGGAGGGGCATTTCTTTCTTGTATCTTGGCTATCAATTGTGGGCATTGCTTAATCACATGATTGACTGCTCTGCAATATCGACATGTCATAGTTGGGTTCCGACAGTCTCTAGCTACATGTCCTACCTGATTACAGTTATAGCAAACAACCTGGCCTCGACCTCTTCCTAGCATACCACCATGACCATGACCTCTAAAACTACCTTGGCCATGCTAACCATATCCATCATTGACTTGTGCATCATTTTGTGTGCTATAAGCATCATAAGTGTGCTCTCTCATAAGGTCAAAGCTGCGACATTCATCTTTGTCGTGTCCAACTGACTTACAGAACTTGCAATAGGGATTCTTCGGTACTTGAACATATCTCTGCAGCAGATAGCAGTCTTCAGGTCGATGCTAACCAGTTGTTCTACAGATCTCACAATATAGAACATTAGGGTTAAATGGGTTTGGCGCACCAGTATTTAGGTAATTTCTTAACGTAGGACACTGTTCTTTGTCATGACCTTCTATCTTACATCGCGTACACCAAACCTCTTCTCGAATAGACTTTTCTTTTTTCATGTCGTGAACCTCCAAAGCCATTTTTGCTAACTGTGCTTGTATTTGGGCTATTCCAGAATTATCTTGAACAGGGGCTGTCTCAAGTGTCATAGCAATTTCCAAAGCTTCTTGCTGATCAGCAACCTTCTATTGCATAAGTGGAGTCCTGATATGAGGTAATAATGCTGCAATGAACCATTATTTATGTTTCCCTGGTCCAATAGTGAAACTCACTTGATCCAACAGAACCTTGAACCCCTGATCAAAGTCCCAAACTAATTCACCTTGCTTCTGCTGGATTTCTTTCAATTAAGTTATTCACTGTGACTCTAATTTAGGCTTCTTAAATTCTCTGATCATTGCTGTTTTAATATTAGCCAAGACATGGTTCTAAGTGCTGGAAAAATTCATAAACTAGGTCAAAGCTTGATCTCTGAAAGAAGTGACCAACTGCGCTCTTCTGATATCTTGATCCGTAATATTCTTAGCAGTCCAAACAGCTTCACATAGGAACCAAAACTGCTCTGGATCCTCTGATCCAGTCCCTTTGAAGACTGGAAGTTTGATATCGTCATACATATGGGCCATAGTGGATTGAGGGGGGAAAGGAGGAGAACTGGTAACAGGGGGGGGGAACTTACTGTGGTAGACTAAACTGCAACAGGACTACTCGGGCTAGGGTTACTGTCAGACTGCGACAGGTTCTTAGGGATAACAGATCTGCGCTGCGGAGTTATAGGATGTTTTCCAACAAAAGGGGTTTCTTCAGACTTAAATTCTTCTGGACTTAATGAGGAATAACCGTTATTCTGGCCTAGGGTATCGGATTCAAGATTTCTCTTGTATCTTTTACTTCTTTGCAGCAAACCACTTTGCTTGTCGAAGTCTCTTTTGCTTCCAAACATAGGTTAGTAAAAATAAATCTAGCAATCTGATTCGATCAGCAATATACCTTTCTCAGCCAAGAGTATTTTAATTTTAAGACCAAAGGAATTTAGGTACTTACCCCTTGGTC
The DNA here is from genome assembly GCA_001517045.1 of Pseudotsuga menziesii. Lineage (NCBI taxonomy): Eukaryota > Viridiplantae > Streptophyta > Pinopsida > Pinales > Pinaceae > Pseudotsuga > Pseudotsuga menziesii. The sequence continues at coordinate 102,363 of LPNX010094358.1, forward strand.
CTTTGAAAAACTGTCTTTTTGCTTCGCTAAAAGAAGTATGTGTGTCGATGGCGAACTCTGTCACAAATGGTTCAAGGGTTCGCGTTGTCCAGAAATCAACAGCTTGTGATATCACGTTGTTTACCCTTTTCAATATGTTAATTGTTGCTGGGGTCCAGTCAGGGAACTGACCTTCCGTGAAGTTTGTCTTTGCAAGAAGTCATCTGAACTATGACGAGGATCCTTATTTTCTTGTTCAACAAATTTCAGATAAGTCTCTTCAATCCAATCACCGATTTCTTTTACTGAGGGCCTCCAAAACATATCCCTCTAGGTACGACGTAGATCCCTCTTAAAGAAGATCTGAGTTCAACCGAAAATGGAACCAATTTGTTGGGCTTAGGGCAGACTTGGGTTTTATACCTTTAACTTTCCACCAACAAAAAGACCCACAGTGTTGGCCCTTTCGGCAACAACCTGCGAACAGGTTGAAGTCTCACCTGAAACAGCTATGGGGTGCTGCAGAATCAAGTTTCTATAAGCAAAGAGGGATATTACTGTACCTTTAGACTTAACAAATAATAATCATACAACACAGAACCTTGACATTCAATTAAATAGCTTCGCAGTTTAGATAAAAGACTGTTTCTTGCTTAACACTTTACTGGGAATTCACAACGAAGTTAATCTTTAGCAGTTTATCTTACTTTATCAATTATCTACTTATCAAATGCATAAAACATAACATAAACAACATAAAAGAACCACCACAACACAAGATATACGTGGTTCGCCCCCAGTGTAGGGGCTACGTCCACATAACTGCTTTTATATTCAACTTTTTACAAAACGGTTCAGATCTGCGCACTCAGCTGCAGATTCTTCCTTCAAAATACCTAAGCTATGCACTTAGCTGCAAATCCTTTCTTACAAAAACCCTCTATGCACACAGCTGCAAAGGTCATCCACACACACAGCTGGGACTTAACCTTTCTTACAAAAACCCTTTGCACACACAGTTGTAGAGGTCCTCCATGCACATAGCTGGGACTTGACCTTCCAAAACCTTCGCATCAAAATATCATAATAGAACCTACTATAACCTTACTTGACTCCTTTACATAAGTGCCTTATTTATACAAGTGCACTATTACAATACCATGGACTTAAACCATGGGCACCCGCAATTCATGGAACATTTTACAAAAAGAGGGGCTTTGACCCAACCCCGACACCCCTAAGACTATTTTGTGTCACAACTCCGCTTACAGCTTCACACAAAAACCACAGAGTTACCAAAATTAATGACCGTTAAGGCACGCACCCCAACAGTCTTTTGGTGTCTTGTTGTTATTATGTTGTTGTTGAACCTTGGGTCGCGTACGTAAGGAGATAGAGGCCAAAAAATGGTTCCATTTTCGGGACCATTAATAATTTGAGTCGAGGGAAATGTTGTGGCATCCAACACAGAATGAAATAGAGGAATAGTTGGATTCTAATATGCTAGCATTCGTGCAAGGAGAGAGCACATGATCACGGTTGAGTGCAGAAAACTGGTTAGACCAATACATATATTTTGATATTCATGAGATCTTCTTTGCAAATTTCCCTATTTTGCTGCATGAGTTGTTGTCAATATTGGTGACTAGGAAGAAAAATTTCCAGAGAAGAGAAGCAGTTGAGTGGAGCGATTAGTTGGTTCACAAGATAAGCAGTGTAAGTAACACCATCTCTAGAGCTGTTGACTTTTGGGTTGACAGTATTTTGCAAGGGTATATTACTGAGTTTGCAGTAGAGACTATAACCTCATATAGTGAGGCTGAAAGAAATTTTTTCCAAGGACCACAAAGAAGGTATTTGTTATCTATCAACACGTGGATAAAGATCCTAGATTATGAGAAGGACATCTTACATCTGAGTAGTTGAGCCACATATCCAAGAAGAGGGGATATGCCCCAAAGAAGCTACATAGAATATGGGAAATGGTGAGCTGAGATGTTCCCTAGAAGTACAAGAACCTGAACTAGAAGCGAGATTCCTAAGGAGTGGAAGGAGATTCAGGTCTAGGAAAAGGAGAAAGACAAGTCCTAGTCTGTTCGAACAAAGTGAGAATGAACTTCAGTCGTAGCTGGATGAAGGGTCTTGAAATGAAGAGGAAGAGTATCAGGCAATATCTGAAGTAGAATAGTCAACAGAATCTTTGGAGACACCAATATTAGGGCACGACTACATCACACCCAGAGTATCACCAGAGATAAGGTCTAGAGCCTCATCTCCTAAAAGAGTTGTTAATACTGATAGTGCTAGTATTGCGACTAGCACGCAACAAGGTACACCTCCACTAGAGTATTCATCATATAACCTTGATGCCAACTCAATGGTTGGGGAATATATTAGACTACCCAAATTCAATGGGAATGGAGCAGAGGATCTAGAGCAACATTGGTTCCTCTGTGAAGCTATGTGGATGGTTCACCTCGTTCATATCACGACTCTAAGGGTTCGTGCACTGAACTGGTTTATGAATTTCTACGTAGTACCTCCAGGAGTGCCACAGATTACCCTTGAAGAAATACAAATCCCAATGATATGTGAGTTCAAAAAACCTAAATCTGAGTTGTACTGCATCACTTATATCAAAGAGATAAAACAATCATTGGGAAAATTTGTATGGGATTTTGACCAACGGTTTAAAAACTTGACGGAAAAAGTAAGTTTCCAAATGTTGGATGTACAACATAAAGAGTGGTTTATTTCTGTGCTATTACCACACATCTAAGGCCCATTGATGCAACAAAATATTGAATCATAGACATAAGTGCTAGAATTGGAAATGAAGATGGAAGCTTCGCTAATCAACGATGGTGCCGCAGGAATGGTACAGATTCAGTCGCAACTGGATAATTTGACGATACAGCTTCAGTATATCAAGAAGTGAAAGGAATCCTAAGAAGACTTATGGTGTACAAAATGCAGAACGGATGGACACACAAAGGATAATTGTCTAACCTACATGAACTATGTCTCATCAGGTGCGCCAACCCCATTGAGTTCCCACGGACTACCCCGATGCTGCATATTTCAGTCTAGAGGACATCATGACGATGAGTGTATATACTTGCAAAAGATTGTGGGTACCCCAACAAGCCACTTCTGTAAATTTGGTAAGTCAGTAGGCCATGAAGAGAAGGATTGCAGAGCATACCAACTCTTAAAGGAAAATACTGTCGACACCTACTTGATGAAGAATGATGGGAAACCATAGGATGAACCAATGCAAGCATCCTATTAGCCTGCATAATTCCCACCCAATAAGTATCAGAACTAGTATCAGTTGTAGTATGTGTCTCAGCATCAGTATGCACCATATAATCATTATCATCCACAATACCAACAGAATCAGTACCCACCATAGTAACCACACCCATAGGGAAGGGGTGGGAGAAACTTCTAACATCGAGGAGGAGGAGGACTTGGCAAAGGAAGAGATTAAGTTACATGCTATAACTATGGACAATTGGGCCATTACGCTAGATATTTACAAGAGCTTGCAAAGACATGCTCATATTGCAAAGTGCATGACCATAATGTGGAGCAATGTCCTCAGTTGATTGCAAAGTGGTAAGCTAGGACCATTACAGGTCCTAACCTTGCATAGAACCTGAACCCAATGTCAAATCATAACTTGAATGTCTAGATGATTGTTGTTGAGCCAAGAGAACTAAGCATTGTTGTTGTAACACAAGGAGGTGCTATGACCAGAGTTGATCAGGATATACCACAAGAACAACTACAACCATAGGTACAACCCGTGACGCAGAAGAAAGTACCATACGACATTCAAAACCAGAAGCAAGTCTTTTTGTCCGTGTGACTAGAGTTCGTAGATTAATAAAAACCATTGATGTCAGGTGAAGTCAGGGATATTCCTGAATGTTTCCAACAACTATTCCAAAATCAAATCCCAAAAAAGGTTAGTAAGCTCAAATCGTTTCTGTCAAGTTGCTTAGCTCTAATGCAAGATGAATATGTCGTCGTGGAACTACAAGCATTGATAGAAGAAACCACAGAAGAGTCACAACTAGAAAGGAGGGTTAACCAGGTTAAAAATAAGTTTAAAAATGGGTGTGAGTTAAGAATGACTACATATATAGGTGACTATGACATGGATCACATCATTTTAGACTTGGGCTCAGACGTCAATATTTTGATGCAACAGACTTGGGAGAGTATGGGAAAGCTGCACTTGGACTATTCCCTTGTCTAGTTGTGATTTGGAAATCAGGTAAAGGTTCTACCAATTGGTAGGTTGATTCAAGTAGCTATCGACATTGAAAGGTTGTGCACATTTGCAGACTTTGAAGTCATTAATATCGTCGACGACACAAACCCATATCCCACTTTTATGGGAATATTTTGGGCCATACATGATCAGACCATTATCAATTTCAAGAAAAGGATACTCTCATTCGAGGATAATGAGTTAAGGGTAGTGTCCCCCAATTGATCCATTGGAAGGACAACGATACGTCGAGCCTATATACAAAGAGGGACAAGGTGATTATCTCGACCATATCTATAATGTCAGTTCCCTCCAAGAAGATTATATCAATCTGATGGTAGATGGAAACATAAGCTAGAAGATTTCTAGTTCATGCACATCCAACTCAGGAGAGGCCTTGGAAAATTAGCAAAACCGGTTGCATGAGGTCTCTATGAGGAGGTGCTCCAAAATCACAACATTTGTCCGATGGGTGGAGAATGAGATATGAGAAATTCCCACCTATGTGGGTTTGCCTAAACTTGGGACCTTCCTACATGGGATTGAAATACTCATAACAGAATCACAATGTTTGTCTGTGTTAGACCATGTGCTAAAACCTACACCCATTAGATGGTGGGGTACACACATGAAGTCCATATCAGAATGGCCACAGTGCAGAACATTGTTGGAAGCCAGATTTGGTGAAGAAGTCACTACTATGAGTCACAAGTACACGGGACTATCAAACTATGTCAAGCACATAAATCAATGTCGCACTGCATTTGGAGACTACCCGAGTCAGGAATGGGTCCATCATTTCATTCACACATTGGAAATGACACCCCGAAGCTAGTATACATCTATGGAGTTGCGACAAGAAACTTAGGATTGGGAAGCAGTAGATAAACAGTTCATGCACACATTTGAATCTTTTTATGAGCAACCTATAGTTGATGCTGCACTCCAAAATATAAAGGAAAATATATTTTTTGAAATCCATGTTGAAGAGGCAAATTCCCACTAGTGCAGCGTGACCATCCAGCAATGGATGGCCTGTTACAATTTAGCTAGAGACCGAGATGATGACCCAAATAACATAAACATATCGGAATCAAAGGGTACACATGCAGTTGAAGGAAACGGTATTTCAAGCAACCAACTCCTCAAGCCATTGAAAATCAAGAAAGAAAACATTAGGTCGCTAGAGAACCCAAATTTTGCTAACATAGGAGATTATTGGGATGAAGAGACGATCGCAAATATCACAGAATTGTTGCATGAGTATCAAGACCTATTTTCTACCAATTTCTTAGAGATTAAGGGAATAGTCGGTGACCTAGGAGAGATGAAAATACCCTTGAGACCAGATGCTAATCCAGTCAAATAGTGACCTTATAGGTTGAGTCCAAGGTATAAACAAAAGGCAGAAGTTGAATTGGATCATATGCTCAACGTAGGAATCATTGAACCTGTTGAAGAATCAGAGTGGATTAGCTTTAAAGTGATCCAAGATAAGAAAAACATAGGTGAAGTCAAGATTTGCGTCGATCTAAGGAGGCTGAATGATGCATTCTTGCACGATCCATTCCCAACACCATTTATAGATGAAGTACTAGAAAGTGTCGGAGGGTAAGAGATGTATTCATTCTCCAATGCCTTCTCTGGCAATCATCAAGTCAAAATCGCGAAGGAGGATCTCCATAAAACGACCTTTGCCACAGAATGGGGATGCTACCAATATATGGTAATGCCCTTTGGACTCAAGAATGCACCTTCTATTTTTTCTATAATAGTAGTTTCTACTTCTAAAGATTTCATTCATAAATTTCTTGAAGTCTACTTGTATGATTGGACTTTGTTTGGTCTAGTAAGAAACCATATTGATAGTTTGCACTTGATGCTGGGCCATTGTCACCAATATCAGATTGAGCTTAATTCCAAGAAATGTATTTTTTTTGCACCATTTGGTGTGTTGTTGGGTCATGTTGTATGTTGCGATAGAATTTTGGTCGACCCAAAAAAACTTGCAATTATCCTTGAATTACCACCACCCACATTATTCATGCAACTCAGATCAGTGCTAGGAAACACAGGCCACTATAGGAACTTTATAAGAGGATATGTAGAGATAATTGCACCTATGGAGAAGCTGTTGAAGAAAGATGCAAATTTTCAGTGGATGGAACCCTGCCAGGAAAGCTTGGATAAATTAAAGAAAAAGATGGCCACTGCACCAATACTGGTATTTTCAGACTGGTTGAAGGAGTTCCATGTTCATGTCGACGCGTCATGTATCGCACTTAGCATTGTATTAACACAACTAGGAGAGGGTGTGCTTAACCACCCCATTGCTTTTGCTACCAGAAAACTATTGACGACCGAGAAAAATTACACCACGACAGAGAGAGAAGGCCTTGCTATGGGCTATGCACTTTAGAAGCTTTAATATTACTTGTTGGGTGGAAATTTCAAAATGTACATTGATCATTTGGCTTTAAAGTACCTAGTCAACGAGCCAGTGTTGGGGGGGGGGGGNCTGTCGATGGGTCCTCCTGTTTCAAGAATTTGACTTTGAAGTCATTGTTAAACCTAGTCGAATGAATGTTGAACCTAAATTCCTATCAAGAATAGAAAGTGATGAAGAACCAACCAGTCTAAAGGATCACTTGCCCGATGCACAACTATTTATGGTCCACATGATGGATGACCAAATACAGAGTTTAATGCTATCATCCATCTCCTCAGCATAGGTTATGTTCCTGAAGGATTATCCACTAACCAAAAGAAACATTTGGTTGTTAGAGCTACTAATTATACATTGATTGCAGGACATTTGTACAATCTACGCATGGATGAGATACTGCATCGATGTGTTTTCAACTATGAGTGACCTTGGGTAATGAGTGAAGCACATGCCGATGTATCAGGAGGACACTATGTAGGAAATGAAATTGTGCGCAAGATATTACAAGTAGGAATATGGTGACCAACCATACATATGGATACTGAGAATTTTTGTTGACGTTGTGATATCTGTCAGAGAACAGGAAAACCATCACAGCGCAACGAGATGTCACTTGCATAGCAGATAACACTTCAAGTATTTGACAATTGGGCTGTTGATTTTGTTGGACTGATCAATCCACCAGGAAAGAGGACTGGCATGTGCTACATTATCATTGTGACAAAATACTTAACAAGATGGGATGAAGCCGCTCCTGTTAAATATTGCATCGCTGCAACTGCAATGAATTTTTTATTTGAAAATGTGGTGACTAGATTTGGCTGTCCAAAAATTCTACTCAGCAACCAAGGTATTCATTTTGTTAACAAAATGATTTCTAAGCTTACTGTAGAGTTCTAGATCCAACATAAGAAGATGACACCCTATCATCCTTAGGTGAATGGAATGGTTTAAGCCTTCAACAAGATTTTGGAGAATGCATTAACCAAAGTATGCAGCATGCGCCAAGATGATTGCGATCAGAAAGTATCAGTGGTGCTACGGGCGTACCACACAACTTGCAAGTGACTGACAGGGCACACCCTATTCAGACTTGTGTATGGATAGGAAGTTGTTGTGCCAATGGAGTACATAGTCCCAAGCCTGTGGATTGCTATGCTAACAAAAATGACCGACGGAGGTGTTGTCGACCAAAGGTTGTCATAGCTCATTCAGATGGAAGAAGAACACTTCATTGTAGGATTCCATCAAACTGTCAAGAAGCAGAGGTAGAAAGCATGGAATGACCGCCATATCCAAATTAATCCATTCAAATTAGGAGGACTTGTCTTGCTGTATGACAACAAATTCTTCAAACATCTAGGGAAGTTAAAAACACATTGGCTAGGGCCATATTTTATTGCGCACATCACTAATGCAGGCGTAGTAAAATTGCAGAAACTATATGGAACATGTGTCGTGGGTATGGTTAATGATAGTCGCCTAAAACCTTATGTTAGCACCTTGTAATTTTCCTATGCTTGTTGTAGGAAGTCACAGGGGTAACCATTTCAACCAGCTTTAGAATTCCTTCTAGCCAAGGTAGTCAAAGAGGGCTCTCTCTTGTCACAGTAACCATTCACATATACATTCAGCATTAACGAGCACACATAAGACTAGATTTCTGCTAGTAACAGGATAGTTACAAAAATAAAATTGGGTTGAATAGACAAACAAGATCAAAATAATTGGGAAATGGATTCAAAGTATGAAATATTTAAGGCCATTATAGTATGTAAAAAACAATGATTTCTCTTCGGGGATATGAGGAAAAGTAAGCACAACATTTAGAGAAATATCTTTTAAGCGCTGGTGAGAGGAAACAAGAAAATCCTAGCACGACAAGGGGCACCTATTGATGGGAGAATCCCTTGCAACACCTTTAGCAAAAAATGACAAAGGGGAAAGCTAAAATAGATCATGTATCGATGGATTAGCAACTATCACATTCATAGAACAACATAATTTTTGATTCAGGAGTGCCTAACAGAGGGAAAATTCCAGCATGCTAATATCAAAATGTATTGGAAGAAATAACACAGATGTAAATGAAATAAAAAATAAAGCACACACTAAATGTAATAACATGATGAATCTCATTAACACAGATACTTATATTCATTAATTCTTCCAAAAACTGTTGCAGAGCTACAAACTGGCACTCGGGCCTCAAAAATGAGAATTAGTCCAACCTCTTTCCTCCTTAAGGGAGGTTCCATTTATAATGTGAGTTATCCCCTGGGGCACATCCTGAAACAGGGTATCAAAATGGTTACAAGGTATGGGATTCACCCAGAATAATCACATCAAAAAATCCTAACAACCTACGTTAGGTGGCAGATCCGACACTGTTTTATTACCAAAATTAGGAAATGCATGATGACGTGCACGCTGGTAGAGATGGAGCTATGGAATTTGAATGTGTGCCCATTTTATTTGATGGTGACATTTCTAAATGGACGGCTCTACTTCTACGTCATGCTATCTGTTAGAAAAAGCACAAAAAATCCTCGAGGTGACCTCTACTACTTCAAACCTCTGTGTTTCTCCATGTTCCAGAAACATGTTTTGTCTATGTTCGCAGCTAGAGGGGAGGTTTATGTTGCCTTTGTGTTTTGTACAACACTCCCTGAGGCTCTGTTGGGTGTTATAATGTCTAGATCAATTCACCTGATCTTTAATTATTGACCGGGGTTGGTAGGCTTAGAGTTGACACAAAATATATGCGAAGGTAGAGGGTGTCGTCTAAATATTTTAACAAACAAAAGATCCAAAATATTTTTCAAAATGAAAAACCGAGTCAAACTCCTAAGAATGTAATTATTAAGGTAATTAAACTGAGACAGAATAATAAAATAAACAATTGATAACTTATTTTATAACTTTAAACTAAAAAAGATACAATCAACAACTAAATATTCAAATGGGAAATTAAGGTGCAAGGAAGAATTAACTTATAATCAAGTAGAAAACTTAATAAACAAAACTTAATAAAAGAAGCAAGTATAAAACTTAATAAAGAAAAATTTAGGTTCTGTCCTACAAGTTCTTTCAACAATAACACAGTATAAAAGAAACAACCTAAAAACATACTAAGGATAACACATATAACACTAAATTTACGTACAAGTGAATAAATCAATCCAAAAACATAAACACAAAACAATACATCAGTAAAGGAATCAGAAACAAATTCAAGAAACAACACACAAAAATAATTCAAACCATACTCAAGGTAAAAGAAGTAAAGAAAATAATAAAACTTTAATACATAACCTAAAACACTGTAATTTTAATTCCAATGTTAAATAAAACTATTATCTAACTATCTCAGTCAAAACATACATCAAACATTAAAGAAACAATACTGAAAACAATCTCAAAATATATTAAAAACACTAAAAACGAAACTAAGGGTTGAATGACAGATAGAACTGTGGGTCTGAAAGGGGTGGCTGATTAACATACTGAATAGGCTATCCGAATGACATATTGCATAGTGAAAATATTTAAAACTAACCTAAATGATCTAATCTTCAACTAAATTCATGAAGATGTAAATCTAATGCATAAAAGCAATAAGTAAACCTACTTATTAAGAAGATCTAACAGTGAAATAGAATTAAACAAATTCAAGAAAAGAAATCATTGCATAAACTAAAATTAAATTGCATAAACTTATAACTTATAACAGAAAGAAATAAACATAATTGAATTTAAAAGCAATCTATTCTATTTAACTTGTAAGTAAATTGAACAAAAAACTAGAAATGAAATGACAAAAAGCAAATTCCAAAGCAACTATGCACGCAATCTAGTTATTTAATTCTAGAAATAAAATGCATTACAGAAAAATGAATTGATAAAACAAACTGTAAATTAAACTAGATAAAACAGAAAATAAGGAAAGAAATAAACAAGAAAAGAAACCTCTGGTTTATGAGGGGACCTCTCAGCAATCAGAGGTGGTGCCTGGCTAACTTCTACTCAAATGCAATATTCAACAGCAAGACATACAACTCTTTATTCAAACGATGGAACATAAATACAAATGTACTTAAGAACAAACTAATAAATTCCTTCTAACTCTCTGACTTTCTAGCTCTTGCTCTAGCTCTCACATAGAGGCTGATTTATATAATAGTTTACAGAGATGAGCAATTCGACCCTTTAGTGGCCGACTTCTCTCTAAATTTAGTTGGATATTAAGGAATTTAACTGATCACAAGCCAATGCATAGGAATCTCCCTTCTTCAGCGTGGTTCTGGCCTTCTTCATTGGACAACATATACACACATGCTCCTCTTCAGCGTGAATGGTCTTTAGATGTGGCATAGGGGTCCTTCTTTAGTGCAGCAGTGAACTGGTGGCAAGCAAAGGAGAATGAACAACTAATCTTCTAGAGCATAGGTTAAATGTATCAACCCAACCCATGGATTGTTGATGTGGTGGAAAGCGAAGGAGGCCGCAGGCTGGCGGATTATCTAGAACACTTCTCCATCATCCAGACACGTGGACATCAAGTCATTTGCAGGTTGTTTCACATTTTAATCACCTGAAATTAATTCTTAATAGAACGTAGTCTGGTTAGCAATCTGGACGGAAGGTTGAAAAACAAGCTGGGCCGTGAGCTGGATATGCAGGGTGTCGATCTAGGGCAAACAAAGTGTCTATTTGTTGGCGCACTTCAGGACTACAGTCTACAACAACGCATTTCAATGTCTGGAAAACTACCAGCGAGTTTCGCGTGGCAGGATGGATGACAAGATGGACGTGATGTGCGCAAGGCAGGATGAATGCATTATTGTTATTAATTTGTCTCGAAAATATTGTAAAATCTGCAAACAAATATATAAATTAATTAATACATCAAACATGCTTTAATAATGTCAATTTTAATTAATAAAATCATAAAAATGATAATAATAAATATATTTCATATAAACTTTAAATTCATACATACCTGAGCTGAATAGTGATCTGTGTGACATAAAATATATAGAAAGATAATAAAACATATGTTTAAATGAGTAATTTAATTGCAAAAAATGATAACAATTCTAGGATCAACATTCCCCCAAACCGAAGAAATGCTAGGTCCCACTGAGCAAAAAGAAAGATAACAAATCATACTATCATAGTGAATTTTGAAACATGAGCTAGTAACATGGATATACATAAGTAAGTAAATTCATAGGTTTAAAACTAATTCAACCATGTCCAAAGTAAAACTTTGGGAAGGTTGAACATATGACATGAAAAGTATAAATCACATTTATAATCAAGAGAGTTAATCAATTAATAGTTTATATGCATGATTGGGTAAAAGGATAGGATTATCAAATAATAAAGTGATAAGAAGAATTTCTAAACATCGATATGAAGGTAAAAATTATTTTCCAAAAAAACAAAATTTGGTTAGCAAATTTTAATTATAAATACTAAAATATTACAATGTTTTATTCAGATCATCATTTGGTATTTTGTTTGGACCTTATTTTGGCTCTTCATATTGATTTTGTTGTAAAAATATTCTTCATACTATAATCAAATTCCACTGCTTATATTATCCTAAAAACACTTATCATTTGTCAGAGATAAATAGATCATAAACAATCTAATTTTTCCAAATCCATCTTCCATCTTCCCCCAAACCAAAAATATGGCATGTCCTCAAGCTATAGAAGAGAGAAGAATTGATTGTTCCATAAAAATAAAAATTAAAGAGTTATATCATGCTGTTGATTATTTTGTAAAGAAAATATGAAAAACTAACTAACTAGTAAATGGAAATGATGCATAGATGTATATTCATGAAAATATAACAGTGCTTACAAAGACCACGTAAATGATAACAATTGAACCAAAAGAATACCACGGGAGAAACTAGTCATCTATGCCTCATTTTAAAGATATCCCGTTGTCACAAAATATTTAAGCGTACCATGGAGTATGTGAGATTTACAGCTATGGGTCCCATTTCTAGGATAATGAAATCCTAGGTATATGTTGAATTAGATGGCCAGGGTCAAACCCAACTTACAGCCATTCTCAAATGACATGTTAATCAATTGGTCATGACATATTTATTCATAAATTCTAAAAAAATTATTTATATTATCATTTTTTTACGAACTATGTCCATAGTAGTGCATTAACCAGATCTCTTTTACCAGGTATTTCCCCGCTACCAGTGAGCCTATTCAGTACCTCGATAGGCTTACCTTGGTACCATGCAAGCATAGTCCCACTGCCAGCAACCCTGCTCAGTACCCTAACGAGTTTACTTACATTTATTGAGCTTCCGTGTTTTGAATTTTTTTATTTACTTAGCATTGACCCGTTGCCAGCAAGCCTGTTCAGTACTCCTGTGGGTTTTCCTTGTATAATGATATTAAATATATGGAAGATGATTGGTACTAGTGCGTGTTAATTCCTGCTAAACACATAATTCAAAATGTTTTTTTTCTCTTTTTTTTTCAAAATAAACTTAGAAGTACTTCATAATGTCCATAACCATAGATCATGTCAAAAGAGACTACCCTAAGGTTGTTCTTTAACCTTACAATCCTTCTTCTTCATAAAATAAAAGTAACGATCCCCACGGACAAAAAATCCACTTACTCTCGAATTATCACCAAAATACTTGAGAGACAAATTTTGACAACAAGCATAGATGAACTAGTAATCCATAGGTGTAAGATGAGAACGTGAAAAATATGAAAATGAAAGTAGGTCTATCAAGCAATTGTTAAAAAAAAGAGCAAATCAGAAACATACATGTCTGAATCAAAATACCAAAAACCATATGAATCATAGAAGAGGTGGTTAAGTATGATATACAAAGGATTATAAATTTTTAATTTCTACTATAAGATGAAAATTTTAAAAGTACCCCAAGAAAGGTTAAGATTCCTGATGAGTATTTAACATACTTCCCTTATCCAAGTAATACTTCATGAGTTGCTTATAGAGATAGAATATTTGTAATCAAACTATAAAACCACTTGTTAGATGATTCAATTTATTCATGCAGACATAATAAAAAGAAAAAGATTCTTGTGTAAACAATTTATTAGAAATTACTCTTATTTATTCAAAGAAACAAGCATATATTTACATATATACAAATGATAATAACTCAAAATACTTTTCAAGGATAAGGAGGAGGAGGAATAGCTTCCCCTTTAACTAATTCCATTTCATTTCGCTACAAAACATTTTGTATAAAATCTTGTTTAGATGTCGGTTAGTGATAAAGTCTGAGTCTATGTCCATTTAATACAAAGGAAACTCTTGAGCCATCGATTGTTTTAATTTTTACCGACCCATTGTCCAAAGTTGTAACTATTTTGTATGGGCCCATCCAACTGGTAGTTAATTTCCCTTTAAAATGTTTAAACCGTGAGTCGAATAGTAGTGCCCAATCTCCAGTATTAAATTTTTTTTGTTTAAAAAATTTATCATTCCATGTCTTTTGTTGATTCTATATTAGCATGGTTCTTTGGAGTGCATCTTGTCTAATTTAATCTAGCTCATTAATCTATAATATGCGTTGTTTCTATGCTTCATCCAAATTCATGACTAATTGTGCTGCCATGTGAAAGGTTTTAACATGAAATTCGATAGGTAAAAGGACTTGTTTTCCATACACTAACTCATAGGGGGTATGTCCGGTAGTGTTTCTCCATGTTATCCTATAGGCCCATAAAGCCTTGGGGAGTCTATTTTCCCAATCCTTATGATGTAAGCAAATGGTTTTGGTTAAAATGGATTATAATACTTTATTAGTTTATTCTACCTGACCATTAGCCTAAGGGTGATAAGGTGAAGACTTGCAGTGTCGAATGCCATATTTTGTAGTAAGTTCCTTCATTAATTGAGAAATAAATTGAGTACCTTGGTCTATGACAATTTCTCTTGGTACACCAAACCGGGTGAATATTTCTTCATATATGAATTCCACCACTGATTTCTCTGTGGCCTTAAACAAAGCTTTGGATTTTACCCATTTGGTGACATAGTCCATACAAACTAGGATATATTTATTTTTATGAGACATGGGAGAAATTGGTCCTACAAAGTCAAGAGCCCATTTCTCAAAGGGTTCAATCATGACTTGGCGTTATAGAGGCATTTGATCAAATGACGTAGGTCTACCCATTCTTTGAAAACTATCACATCCTTTGACATATTTGGTAGCATCTTTAAAAATTCTTGGCCAAGAATAACCAGAATGTAAGACTTTGTATGTCATCCTATTATTATAAAAATGTCCTCCACACCGTCCATCATGGCATGCATAGAGGTTTTTTGTCATTTCATCCTCTAGCACACATCGTCGAATAATAAGATCTGGTCCGGTGTGAAAGAGATCATTATCAACCCAAGAATAATTGGAACTCTAAACTATAATACGACGGTTCTCATGTGGGGACAAATGGTTTGGTATTTTCCCAGTTGCTTAATAATTGGAAATATCTGCAAACCAAGGGGTTTGAACAGATACAACAAATAAATGTTCTTCAGGAAAAGTGTCGTCAACTGGTTTAGTACCATCTTCATGTTGTATACGGGAAATGAAATCTGTTACTAGATTTTATTTACCAGGTCAGTCAATGACGGTAATGTTAAATTCTTGCAATAAAATAAGCCACTGGGTCACTCTACCATTAGTAATTGGTTTATTCATGAGAAATATAATGACAGAGTGATCAGTATGCACAAAAACTTCATAACCCATAATATAATGACAAAACTTATTAATAGAATAAACTACTGCCAAGAATTCTTTTTCAGTAACAGTATAATTAAGTTCGACAAGAGTCAAATTCTTAATAATAAAATAAATGGCATAAGGTGCATGTCCCTCTTTTTGTCCGAGGACTCCTCCTATGTCCGTATCAGAGGCATCAATAGATATGTGAAAAGGAAGGGACCAATCAGTCCCCCAAGTATTGGTGCCACCAATCGTTTAGCTTTTAGGATTTTAAAAGCATTTTGACAAGATTTTGTCCACTAGAATTATGCATCCTTTGTAAGCCACTTAAACATTGGTGCAGCTATTTTAGTGAAATTTTCAATAAAACGACGACAATAGCCTGCATGACCAAGAAAACTTCTTACCTCTTTCAGAGTTTTAGGGGAGTGAAGGACAACAATTAATTCAATCTTCGTAGGGTCTACCTTAATTCCTTGGGAGGAAACATGGTGTCCCAACACTATACTTTCTGTTAGTAACATTTTACATTTTTTTGTGACTAAGGGATAAATTCATTTCTTGACATCGGATCAAGACCTTCTCGAGGTTTTCAAGGGTTTATTGAAAAGTATTACCATAGTCCGTAAAGTCATCCATGTATACCTCAACATACTCATGTATAAGATTAGAAAATATGCCTAAGGCTTCTCACTGGAAAGTGGCAGGGGCGTTACATAAGCCAAATGGAAAAAATCGATAAGTGTATGTTCCCGAAGGACATGTAAAAGTGGTCTTGTATTCATCTTTAGGTGCTATTAAAATCTAGTTGTAACCACTATATCCATCAAGAAAGGAAAAATATTGTTTACCTAACAGAGTATCTAATACTTGATCAATAAATGGTAAAGGAAAGTAGTCTTTAAGTGTAGCTTTGTTTAGCTCTCTAAAATCAACACAAATCCACCATTTCCCTATGACTTTATTTGGGACTACTACTAAAGGAGAAACCCTTTTACTATCGGAAATAGGATAAATGAAACCAGTACTGAGGAGTTTTTGTAATTCTTCTTTTACTATATCCTTTAGAGCAGGATTCATCCTCCTTTGTGGCTTCCTTACAAGTGAAATGTTTGGATCCATATAAATATGGTGGATACAGGTGTCAGGTTTATACCCTCCATATCAATGTATTCCCATGCAAATTATTTGCCTTGTTTCTTAATAACTTTAAGCAGTTGTGCTCATTGGTTTTCACTTAATCCTACGTTTATATGTAGAAATTTTTCAAGGCCAACCTCACAAGATGCTCTTCAATCGTGAATAAAAAGGGTGTTTCTGTAAACATTGAGAGAGCCATATTATCTTGAAACTCATCTCCAAAAATATGATCGAATTGAGCAAAAGACTGAGGAAAATCCATACAGGTTGTTGAAGAAATAAACTGGTTTAATACATTCTCAGTGGTCTTCTCTTGAAGTGCCAAGGAGAAATCACTAGGAAGGGAGAGATCAACAAAGTCTTCATCCCCAAAAGAACAATTTAACCACCATGAATTTTCCATTATTGGTTGTGCTGGGGGTTATTGGTTTCCCACCATTTAAAACCAAAGTCTTTCTAGAAATGGAAGATGGGTGTGTATTAGAACCTTTGGAATTTTCACAGCCTCCAAAATAGAATCATTCATGGGTTCATTTGAATCTTCTTCTTCTTCATTTGGTTCCTAAATGATCATTAATGACTTGGGTTTATCATTCACAACTCTTCTCGATCGTAACTAAATTTCATGTACATGTACAGTTGAAATAAGGTACAATGGAATAGTTTGCAACTCAGTGCTATTAAGAGCTTGAGTTGGTTTATTATTAGGGTTAGGTATCGGTTGCATAGGTAATAATGTCAGTCGAGGAGGATTTGTACTTTGGAAGTGATGAGGTTGTTGTGTGATGAAGGGAACTGGAGGTACAAATCCAAGCGACATTTGCTAGAAACTTGTTTGATTCTGAGGATAAGGATGATCAGGTGCAGGGATAGGTTGTGGATGAGAATATGGTTGTCCTATCCATCCTGATGACCAATATTGCTATTGTAGCAATTGAGGAGGAGGGTACTGAGGTGGCCAATTTTTCCAACTTGAATTGTTCCATTGTTGAGGTGGTTGATACGAAGGATAATAAAGTGGAGGTTGTGGTGGAAATTTCTGATATGTTGGTTGGTCTCTAGGTTGCCAAGGAGGTCTCTTAGATGTTTCAGCTACATCCCCACTCTTATAGATGGTTTGCAACCCAGGAAAGGATGGGTAGTTATCTGTTGGATGCTCTTTTGTACAAATGTGACATACAGAGATGTTGTTTAATGGAAATTCCCTTTGGGGATGTTTAGTTCTACATCTTGGACAAAATATACGCATTGTTGCTTGTTCTTCATCCTGCATCTTCTTAGCTTGTAAAGCATCTAGTTGAGAACCCATTTCTCCTAAGATATCAGTTTTGAAATTCTCCAACAGATTTTGTAACTCTACTCTTGTAACTCCACCTGAACTAGGCACATTTCCTCTTACATTTCTACTAAAAGGCTCTCGAAATTTTTTCGCAACTTTCCCCCTACTCCTAGAATAATTTTTACACATATCACTGATTTGTGCAAACGTTTTATGAGAAATATCGCCAGCTGCCATGAGATAAGACTTTCTAACAAGTCCTCAGAGATACCCTTAAGCAAAAGTGTACATACAACAGCTTCTCAGAGGTCATTATATTTAGATTTATGTAATGTATAAGTGAACCTTTTGAGATAATCCTCCAGCCTCTCGTCTTCAAGTTGTTGTATCTTGAATATATCATGTCGAGAATCCTTGGGTTTGAAATACTCCTGATATTTTCGTAAGAATGATTTTTTCATGTCATCCCAAGTCCTAATAGTGAATTGTCCTAATCCCATGAACCTTCTCAAGGAGGAATATTTTAGTGTAGTGAGAAAGAGTTTTAGTTTGTGAGCATATTGTAGATAATTATAGCTCCTACAAAGAAATTCGAACTCAAACAGGAATGTGTCTAGGTCCTCATTTATTTTTCCATAAAAAGTAGGTAAGGAGCATTAGAGGAAATTTGAGGTCTAAAATGGGCCTCCTAAGGAAAATAATAAAATAATAGTTAAAAAATAAAATAATAGTTTAAATAATAAAATAATAGTTATTAATTTTGGAGGAATAATGAAAAAAACTACTTTTTTTGTTCATATTTTCAACATATCTTCCTGTTTTTTATTCAAATTCTGAGCGGGAGAGCTCGTTGGATGTAAAATTTAATTCCACATCCAACGAGTACCCACATTGCATACTTTTGATGGACCCTGCTACCCCAAAACCAAGAAATACCTGAAAAAATGTGATGATGACATCATCATCACATTTTTTCAGGTATTTCTTATTTTTGGGCTAACAAGGTCCATCAAAAGTATGCAGTGTGGGTACTCATTGGATGTGGAATTAAATTCTGCATCCAATGATCTCTCCCGCTTGAAATTTGAGTAAAAACACACGGAGATATGTCAAAAATATGAACAAAAAAAATTAGTTTTCTTTTATGACAAATATGTCAATTCAACCATTATGGTTGACTCATTTTATTGAAATTCTATTGGTTCTTGAATTCCAACTCACAAAATTTATTGTTGCCGCATTTTCTTATAAGGCCCATTTTAGACCCCAAATTTCCTCTAATGGAAGGAGGGATGTTTTTCATAGTTACATCCTGCATTGTATCTAAAATAGGGAACCTGAAGGTAGCCTCAGTTCGATTTCCCCCTTCTCCTTCTTCATTTCTAACTTTATCATGATCTTCATTTTCTCTCCATATAAGTTGTATTCTTAACGTAGATATAATACCTAGGATGCTCCTTTAGAGGTGATAATGGGCCATCCCAATGTTCTTTTATGGGAGAGATCTTCCTCTGATCAACCATGTTTTTATTGAATCCTAGAGGGATAATAGGTTCTACCGTAGAATTTTCAATTCGCAAAATGACTGGATCTACTGAGGTTCCAAAGAGAGCTTTTACTTGGGTAGGATCAACAAAGTCAACAAAATTCAGATCTCCTACTAGTGAAAAAGTTGTATTAATTGGATTCGAAACTAGTGGAGGGCTGGAAATTTCTAATGGCTGACCCTCTTGAAATTCCTCAGGAATGAGGTCCTTAGGACCCCCTGCCAAGGTTCCTTCTCCTTCTATGGCTTCCCCAGTAAGATCTCCTAAGAGAGTCTCCTTAGGTTTCAGGGAAGAACTACTTCCCATAGGCATCTTTTGGTACCTTTCTAGTGAGTTAGTAGTTGGTTAATTACGTCCCCTACGATAGTTAGTAGGGATTTCAATAAATTTTCCGGTCTTAACAAATCTACCCTGAGGATCTCTAATTATACTCATGAAAAAAAGGTTTAAACTAAAGAAAACCTTTGCTACTGCTATGGATGGATTTTGTGGCACATGTTATAACAGATGCACAGGTTCTTACCTCTTGTCTTACCTCTCCCCTGCTACCAACCTATTGCTAAGATTCATAAAGAGTTCTACTCTACCTTATAGAATAACTCCTCGGCAACGACGCCAAAAGTGTTTGCGTGTTATAATGTATAAATTAATTCACCTAATATTTAATTATCGACCGGGGTTGGTAGGATTAGAGTTGACACAAAATATATATGAAGGTAGAGGGTGTCATGTAAATATTTTAACAAAAAAAAGATCGAAAGATATTTCATAAAGAAAAAATGAGTCAAACTCCTAAGAATGCAATTATTAATGTAATTAAATTGAGACGGAATAATAAACTAAACAATTGATAATTTATTTTATAACTTTAAACTAAAAAAGATACAATCAACAACTAAATATTCAAATGGGAAACTAGGGTGGAAGGAAGAATTAACTTATAATCTAGTAGAACAATTAATAAATAAAACTTAAATAAAAGAAGAAAGTAGAAAACTTAATAAAGAAAACTTTAGGTTATGTACTACAAGTTCTTTCAACAATAACGTAGTATTAAAGAAACAACCTAAAAACATACTAAGGATAGCACATATAACACTAAATTTACATACAAGCGAATAAATCAATCCAAAAGCATAAACACAAAAAATACATTAGTAAGAGAATCAGAAACAAATTCAAGAAACAACACACACAAATAATTCAAACCATACTCAAGGTAAAAGAAGTAAAGAAAATAATAAAACTTTAATATATAACCTAAAACACTCTAATTTTAATTCCAATGTTAAATAAAACTATTATCTAACTATCTCAGTCAAAACCTACTTCAAACATTAAACAAACAAAACTGAAAACAATCTCAAAATATATTAAAAACACTAAAAACAAAACTAAGGGTTGAATGATAGAGTGAACTGTGGGTCTGAAAGGGGTGGCTAAATAACAGACTAAACATGTTGTCCGAATGACATTACGCACAGCTAAAATAATAAAAACTAACCTAAATGATCTATTCTTTAGCTGAATTCATCCAAATGTAAATATAATGCATAAAGGCAATAAGTAAATGTACTTATTAAGCAGATCTAACAATGAAATAGACTTAAACAAATTCATGAAAATAAATCATTGCATAAACTGAAATTAAATTGCATAAACTTATAACTTATAACAGAAAGAAATAAACAGAATTGAATTTAAAGCAATCTATTCTATTTAACTTGTGAGTAAACTGAACAACAAACTAGAAATGAAATGACTGAAAGCAAATTCAAAAGCAACTATGCGTGCACTCTAGTTATTTAATTCTGGAAATAAAATGCATTACAGAAAAATGAACTGAAAGCTCTGGTTGATGAGGGGCCCTCTCAGCAATCAGGAGTGGTGCTTGGATAACTTTTACTCAATGCAATCTTCAACAACAACACATACAGCTCTTTATTTAGATGATGGAATAGACATACAAATGTACTCAAGAACAAACTGATAAATTCCTTCTAACTCTCTGACTTTCTAGTTCTCGCTCTAGCTCTCACAAAGAGGATGATTTATATAACAGTTTATAGATATGAGCAATTCAACCCTTTAGTGGTCAACTTCTCTTAGATAAATTTAGTTGAATACTAAGGCATTTAATTGATCATAGGCCAACATATAGGAATCTCCCTTATTCAGCGTAGTTCTGGTCTTCTTCACTAGACATCATATACACACAGGCTCCTCTTCAGTGTGAAAAGTCTTCTGATGTGGCGCATGGGTCTTTCTTCAGCACAGCAGTGAATTGGTGCCAAACAGATGAGAATGCACAACGAATCTTCTAGAGTGTAGGTTAAATGTATCAACCAAACACATGGATTGTTGATGTGGTGGAAAGCGAAAGAGGCTATAGGCTGGCGAATCATCTAGAACACAACTCCATCACCTAGACGTGTGGAGAGTAGGTTGTTTGTAGGCTATTTCACATTTTAATTTCCCAAAATCAATTCTTAATAGTGCGTATTCTAGTTAACAATCTGGAGGAAAGGATGAACAAAAAGCTGGCCCATGAGCTGGATATGCAGGGCATCGATATAGGGCGAACGAAGTGTCCGTTTGTTGGTGCACTTCAGGACTACAGTCTACAGCAACACGTTTCAACATCTCACAAACAACTAGCAAGTTTCACGTAGTGGGCTGGATGACAAGATGGACATCGAGCCAGACGTGCTGTGTGTAAGGCAAGATGAATGCATTCTTGTTATTATTTTTTCCTGAAAAGACTGTAAAATCTTCAAACAAATATATAAATTAACTAATACATCAAATGTGCTTTAATAATGTCAATTTTAATTAATAAAATCAGAAAAATGATAATAATAAATAGATGAATTCAAGAATATGAGTGCAAGACCATGATAACAAAGCCTCCTTCTCCTCCCTTCCCAGGTTCGAACATTCACCCAGACCAACCACCCCTAGAAATGGATAGTATGTTCCCTAGTGATGGGATTCATGTTCCCATCTGGAGGCTTAGGAGGAATGCTCTCAGGGTCGGGGACTGTGGATACTCCCCCCCAAGTGGTGTTGTGATCTGTCGAGATGACATGGTCTTCCCCTATGTTAGAAAATTTCTCCAGTGTAGTAGACGTCTTTACCTCGATGGCTAGGAATATTGATGCACGAGGAATCAATGGAAGCTAGGTTTCTAAATGACCCTCACGGGCCAATGAGGTGCCCCAGAAAACCGGTGTCTCAAACATAGAATTCGTAGCCATTCTCTCATTGGAACTCGACAGGACCCTTAGTGAAGCATCCATCCCATCTTTATCAGTATGCAGGCTCTTTATATCTTCAAATGGATCTAATGGTGGCATTATATCGAGCTAGGAAGCTAATCTCCAATGCGTGCTTGTCCCACCCTTACACCTGCAATCGTTGAGTGCATTATGATGAAACATGGGAGATCACATGGCTCTTGATCTAATTCCCTTAAGTGAAGGTGCCAACTACGCCTCCCATAAGGCCTTGGCCTCCATCAATTGCAGAAGCGACCTCTGTTTTTGCTCGTAATCTCCTTAAAGAGATCTCATTGGGGGTGGATTTGATGTTTGCTACTTCATTGACCCATCAACCAGCCTGGATTTTAGTGCCTCGCTTCCTTAAAATGCAGAGCATACAAATGCTCACATTCTCTACCAATTGATCGTTTGGTGCTCAACCTTACTATGCGTGTCAATTAGTGAATCATGAGGACTTCTGGACCTGCTTTTGCACCATCGATGCCACATGTCCCATCCTGACTAGGTGGACCCTACCAGAATTTGTCTTTCACCTACTGTCTAACTTCCACACATGTCCCTGTTGCAATGTAGATCAGAGCCGTTGGTTGATCTCTTTACTAAATTTATGCCGTTGAAAGTTAGGGGTTCTACTAGGTTTCGCATTTCCTCCTTCCATTATCCTTCATGCACCTTCATGATGTGATCGTGATTAGAGTCATTAATCAGGAACTTGTCTAATATCCGTCATTCAAGCATGTGGGGTATTTCTCCTTTTAGAAGCCCCCCTTCTGCCTTATCCACCATGCAAGCTTGAGCAGTGAAATATTTTCAGTCGTAGATCTTCTTGATTGGGAGATTGGATTTGCCGTTGATATGGTTGGATAATAACCGTGGCCACTGGGAATATGTACGAGCCATGGATTTCATGCACCCTCATGGATTAATTCTCTGTGCACCTCCTCCGTCATGAAATACTCATCCTCCATTGGTCTGTGCTTCCTGCCCTGTGGTGATCTTCCCTTGACAACGTCTAGTCCAAAACATTTCTGACTATACCCCTTCATGCCAACCTATTGTCTTCAACATCTATCCAAAATTTAGCACAAGTGCTAACAACAGATCCAAATCAGGGATGCTATCCTCCCTGTGAGGTAGCAAAGAACCATCGTAGATCATGTGCCTAATCCATTAGGTCGGCTTGTGGCCTATCTTTGAAACTTCATCATGTGCTTTGAAAACAAAAACAAAATAAATCGAAAAAAAATTGGAAAATTGCAGAAGTAAAATGCTCACCATGTCGAGCTTATTCGATCCTACCTATCCTACTTTATACAAGCATTACCACCTAGTCAGGGGACTTTCGAATTCCAGTGAATCCAATCAAGCAGGTGATTACATTTATAGGTTCTTCCCTCCTGCTTGATAGAGGGTAGTAATGTTAGGTGGGATGATAGGAGGTTGTTTTTGAACCTTTGAATTTCAGTCTGCATGAACATCCCATCCTTCCCATTGTATATCTTCCCCACAGGTGTGGCCCCTGGGCCATGACAGATCTTTGAAATTTTTGTTATACATATGTCATGATCAAGCTTCTCCACATATTCAGCCACTGGATCATAGAATCCATTACTGTCCTGAACCCCTCCTGGTCTTCGGTTGCTCCATGGTTCCTACTCCAACCATGTCTCCCCTTGCACCCTGTTTAGTTGTTCTTTGAAATACTTGTGCAGGGGGAACCCATGACCATTTGTACCTGATATCTCAGCCACCTCATCTTGAATGCCAAAAACCACACCTATTTCTTCCTTGTGCATTTCACAGGGAATGTATTCAATGGAATCTTGTGCACAATTATCTTCTTGACCTAGGTATTATGTATTGGAAGAGCATGAAGAACTATCCCATTTGGGACCCTCATCTTTTGAGTAGCTGTCCTCATATTCATCCTATAGTGGAGGCCCGAAAACCTCCTCGAAATCCCCATAGACATGGCGCATGATATGGACGTTATCTCCTTCAAAAATTAATTCATAACACCTCTGCTATAGGGGCTCAAACAACTCATCTACAGGCTGATAGGACCAATAATTAGGATGCACTATAGATGCCATTTGTCCCCTTCCCTTATCATCCATTCTGACCAATGCCATGACTTCCTCCTTAACCTCCATCTTCTATGCCTGATTAGAGATATTTAACATCTATTTTAGAAAATAAAATGAGGTGAAGCATAGGGGTAGGATTTCTCCTTTCTCCTGCTGAGGGTATTATTCATGAGAAACAGGGTTGAAAGGTGTAGGAGAGTCCAGTTTTTCATTTTCTTCCTACCCTGTTAGAAGAGAAAACCCTATGTGTTCTAGTAGGTTCTCAATATCGGCTTGAGCTTGCTCCACGCAGAGGGGTCCTATGAATTCTTGGTCGCTTGTGGGACATGGGTTGTGGTTTATCATAAATCCCTCCATCCATCTCTCTATGTACTTAACCCTCTCAGCCATCATGGTCTTCAGGGTATTAGAGGGATAGACCCAAGGGATATCTTCATTCTATCTTCTTTCTCCCTCCTCTCTCGCTTTCTTTCTAGTAGTAGTCAGGTTTATCTCCACTTATGCAGTGTCATTCATCATTGCCACTAGATATTCTGACCTTCTTTCATCAAGCCACAAAGTGAATTCGCTATCAAAGACCTCATCGTACTGTAGTTGGGAAGCACTAGGAGGAGGTCTGAACTTAGAAGGAATAGTGTTATATACTCCCATAAACCTGCTAGAGAATTCCTGGACAGATTCACTCTCTTCCTTTCTAATGTAATCAAACTGAGATAAGCACCTCTTGGGGTATTTATTCTCTTCCCATATTTATTTGAATGCATCCTCCAAATCTTGGTAACCTAGGATGGAGCTATCTGGAAGGCCAGTGAACCATCTCCTTGCCTCTCCAGCAAGGCTTTGGGTGAACAACCTGACCTTAATATCTTCATGGTATACCTCTTCCAAGTTAGTCCAGTCTTCAAACCATCCCAAATGCTCCTCAGATAAATATCTCTTCTCACCAAAAAATTGCTTGAGTGTTTGGGCATACCCCTAGGGAAGGTCATGAAGGATAGTAGGGAGGAGTATAGGGTCGAATAATTTGGCCCTAGCTGGGTTTGTGGTAGACATTCAAGAGGGGCTAAAGCTTTGAATGATGAAGGCTCTGTGGGTTCTGAATGGAGGGGGGGGGAGATGTTGCAACAGCGAGAGGTCCTTTGACTGTGGAGTTGGATGAGGCCTATTTAGTGGAGGGCTCTGGGTCAATAGTATCACGAGCCTCATGGGTATTGAATGAAGGGGTTTGGCCCTAGTCATATGTACATGGAAAAGGATATTTATTGGTATTCAAAGAGGGATATACAAGGGTGGGTCTAGGGTCTTTCCCTGAGTGTGACAAATATTGGAAAACATTTCTAACTAGCCCAAGGAAGGATAGGAAAAAATGTACCAAGAAGGACAAGATGTCCTGAAGGGAGGAAACATAGTAACTCATCTTTTACCAAGCCCTTCCAGGCTCTGCTATATTGGTCTCATTTTCCCCAATAAAGTTGCCATGGAACCTTTGAAAACTTTGTAGATTATGGGTGTCCAAGGTTCCCAGTGGAGTCACCTTCAAAGGTCTTGAGTGGAGTAAATAGAGCATATGCAACCAAAAAAGTGTCTAATACTAGCTGCTCAACTAGGTCATAGAAATGAGAAATATCATTTTACCCAGGCATGATTTGCTCATTCATTCCCCGGAAATGATGCCAAGATGTTAGAACCCTGTAATTTTCCTATGATTGTTGTAGGAAGTCACAGGGGTAACCATTTCAACCGATCTTTATACTGCCTTCTAGCCAAGGTAGTCAGAGAGGGATCTCTCTTGTCATGGTAGCATTCACATATACATTTAACTTTAAAGGGCACACAAAAGACTAGATTTCTACTAGTAAAAAGATAGTTACAAAATAAAATGGGTTGAACAGACAAACAAGATCAAAACCATTAGGCGATGGAGTCAAAGTATGAAACATTTAAGGACATTACAACAATAAATAAATAGTGATTTCTCCCCTGTATTATGAGGCAAAGTAAGCGCAACATTTAGCGAAATATTTTTAAGTGATGGGAAGCAAAACAAGGAAAGATCCCGGTGCAACACATAGGATTCTATAAAGGGAAAATATTTGAGAGCACCTTTACTAATAAAATGATGAAGGGAGAAAGCTAAAACAAAGCACCTATCGATGGATGAATTCCATAGCAGCTATCACATTCACATTACAAACATGATTTCTGATGCATCTAGCACTTAATAGAGAGCAAATTTCAACATACTAATTTAGATGCATTATCAGAATAACACATATGAAAATGAATTAATGAAAAGCACACACTAAACACAAACACCGTGATGAATCTCATATCAGTAGAAGAAATGTATTCATTAAAGTTCCCAAAAGTTGTTGTAGAACTACAAACTTGCACTCAAGCCTAAAAAATGAGAACTAGTCCAACCTCTATCCTCCTATGAGGAGGTTCTATTTATAATGCGGACTACCCCCAGGATATGTCTTGAAACGGGGTACCTAATGGTTACAAAATATGGGATTAACCCAGAATAATTTTTTCAAAGTCCTGATAGAATTCAGTAGGTGGCATCTTCACCACTATTTTATCGATGAGCAGTGTGTTATGACATGTACACTGAGCGGAATGACATTGTGGCTTGTGAATGCAACATTTCTTTGCTTTGAAAGTGGCGTATCAACATCTAATGACTTTAAATCCTCCTGGCATGAGTGCCCCTTACCACACCGGCTGAAATGGTTCTGTAATCCCTCCTTCTTGAGCCATCCATATTCAATCTATGGTTGATGACTTGCTTTGTTGGTGATTCAACCTAGCACGAAGTTCTATGATTCCCCTGCGCTCGACAATTCTATCCTCGGTTATGCCTTTACTTACAGGGGCTAACATGGACCATCCTGCTTTCGACTATAACAAGCTTCAAATGGATTGCCATTCTTGTATTCCCCTCCTCCATGGATCAGGGCCTTCTTAATGACATGACACCTCCATGAGCTCATCTCCTCCTAATAAAAATTAACAAGTGGGATTCATAGGAGGGAAGATGGAGGTGTTAGGTCCACCCTCCTCTTGTCCAAGCATTCACTCTGACCAGTCGCTTATAGAAATTTCCCCCACCTAATGTGACCACGGAGGTAATGGCCACGATTAAGGGCCTTATCAGGACACCCATTTCATTGGACACTCTAGGTGCTATTCTCACAGGGTTGTGGTGTTTCTCTAGGATGACACTATCCTCACTCACCACAAAAAGTTGTTCTAATGTGATGAACGTCCTTCTATTGTTCTCACCTGTGCTAGAGGATTCTTCTAATGTGATGAAAATATATACCCCGATGGCTAGAACAGCCGCAACGCAATGGAATGGACAAGTTTTAAGTCTCCCTTTGCGCTCAGTGGCTGGAAAAGGTGATGAATTATAGGCACTTTAAATAGGCAGGCCATTATAAGCATGGTAGCTGGGTCCTTAGGCTTCCACCGGAACAACACCTTGTTTCCCTCGTTTGCCATCAATATCGACTCAATTTGTTCCTATGGCAGAGTCTAGGCATTATAACAAGTTTGGAGGTGGGAGTTTTGGTGGGGGTTCTATCATCCCTTCTCACGCACCATCATCGAGTGCTGTGATGACACACGAATGGTCACGTGGGCCTTTTCTTGGCCTCCTTACATGAATACGTCACCTGCGCCACCTCCCTTATCACGTTCCACTAACCTCATATTCAAAAATGACCTTCCATTTTTCTCATAGTTGTCCTCCAGGGATCTCATTGTAAGTGGAATTGACATCTATCACCTCATGGCTCCATCAGTCTTCCTAGAATTTATGTTCCTCGCTTCCTTTCAATGCAGCATGTACAGATGCACGGGAGCTCTTCCAACCAATCATTTTGGCGCTAGTCCTCATTTACACATGTCTAATGGCATCGTTGATACCTTCCTCCCCTTTAGGATGGCTAGTCCACCACTCTTACTTCGCTCTCTTTCCATTGATTAACCTCCATGTATGTTTCTAACATGATCCAAACTAAGGCCATTTGTTGATTAACTCATTGGATCTCTATCGTCGGAGGCGAAGGGCCCTATGCAGTTTTGTGTAGCTTCCTTCCACTATCCATTATGCATCTTCTCACCATGATTTCAATTGGAACTATCGATCAGCTCCTTGCCTGATCATGACCATCCAAACATGTGGGTTCTTCCTTCCCATCGCAGCCACCTTATGCTTTATACAACATGCTAGTTGGAGTGGTGAACATATTCCCTAGCCATATATTTGGTCAACCTTAATCACAACTGTGAGGTAAATAGGATGAGTATTGGATCTCACTCAACCTTATGGATAGATTTCTGTGCACCTCTTCTGCCGTGAACTCCTTGACTTATACTACTTGGAACTGCCTATTCCTACGAAGGTCCCTCCCAAGGCTATCTGGTTTGGAAATCTTCTCAAATGTACCCCTTTCTTTCCAGCCATTTGTCACCGGTGCTCATTCAAAATTTTAGCACAAGAGATAACACCTTACTATGATAGCCGTGACATTCCTGGCTAAGATTGTGCCGCACGAATGAAAAAAAAGAGAGTGAAGGGGGAAATGAAAATGTTCTGTCACACCTCTACAATAGAAACAGATAAAATGTAGTAAAAAGAGGGAATGATAGGGTGGCCGGCATTAAAGTGTGAATATTTGGAAAATACTAAGGTGGTTATGACAGCTAAGCGTCACTAATTCGACAAGATACGAGGAGAATGATGACGTGATTTTTCGTCCCATCAGTCGTCCTTGTCATAACTACCATAATTGCCCTGACATGTACAATGCAAAACTCGAGTATACAAGTTAATGAGGAATGCATTGATCGAGAATCCCATGTGATTGAAATGACCTCGATCTGCTACTGCAATAATCACATGAGGCATGAGAACACCTCTATAAATACAAGGCTTCAACACCAAGAAATATTTTACGTGCATAGAGAGAGCAAGACAGAACCAGATACGATACGTTAGAATAGCCAAAGATTGTAACAGAGAGAGCTGAAACCCATGGTCATAGAGATTTCCAGTGATAATGAGCTATCATACGTAACCGTTGAACCGCCGTGTCCAATTCAAGAGGAAATTGTTTCACTCAATGTATAGTAGCTAGAAGAAGAATATGAATCCATGGTGAGATGCAATCCATAGACCCTAGGAATGGTCGCGATCCAAAATCCACTTAGTGTCTCCTAAGTTGCAGGACTAACACCTTTCATCTCAGACAGATATATTCTAGGAACTTCCACACCGCTAGGTAGGGTGCCAAATCCTTTGAAGAATAAGTGAAAGGTTACTGAAGAAACACCTATGGAAAAATAACCAGAGTCACCTCCACATAGGGATGTGAATACCACCATTGAGGAATAGAACTTGCTTCCACCATATGTTCATCCAAGGAGAGTCGAGGCACGTGAGGTGAAGCTTCCGTTAAGAGCACTCTCTTCCTTGGTCTCGTTGCACATCCTTGAGTCAGTACCACTACTATTAAACATAATTCTAAAGTTGTCCAAGCTTCAGTTTCAATATTATGATACCCGCTAGCAGCCGGACTTCGAGAGAAAGAATTACATGATCAAAACAACTGTTGATCTGCCTAACCCAGTAGTGGTAGTTGGTGGGCCCACTATATGCCAGTTGATTAAGACTTAACATGCAGAGTGCTAAACATAAATTATCAACCCAAGAAAGTCTTTTATTCAAAGCTATCATGCAAGATCTATGTAAGCACAATTTCTACCTGACACTGTTATCTATTGGTATGAAATCGACACTCTTTGTAAATTAGATCACACTGTTGGTAATAACTCCCAATTGATCATTCTATTCATGGCTAAGCATTCATTTATACATTCATGTGACGGTTGTGTTTCACCTTCCGTCCAGCCTTTTCGGCTTCCAACTATTCCTATTTATTTATTTACAATATTATAATCCCTAATGGATTATATTCTAACAATCCCCCTCCTAATCCGAAGGGGTGTTCGTAAGTCCAAGCATGTTTCTGAACCTTTCAAACTTTTCTCGTCCAAGCGCTTTGGTGAAGATGTCTGCAACTTGATCATTTGTGGAACAATGTCGAAGATGGACTGTCTTGGCTTCTACATGATGTCAAATCAAATGATACTTTGTGTTGATGTGTTTGGTTCGATCATGGAATCTAGGATTCTTAGCCAGCTTTATTGCAGAAGTATTGTCGACCAATAATGGAGTGGAGTTCTCTTTTTTTTCTTGCAAATCTTCAAGTATCTTCCTGAGCCATACTATTTCTTTCGTTGTTTCAACTGCAGCCACGTATTCTGCTTCTGTTGTTGAATCTGCCGGAACTGATTGTTTGCGTGATCTCCATGAGATAGCTGCTGATCCAAGACTCATAGTGTATCCAGAAGTTGATACTCCTGTCTCCTTATCACCATCAAAATCTGAGTCTGAGTACCCAATAAGTTTGAAGTCATCCACTTTAGAGTACTTGATTCCAACGTCTTGAGTCCCCTTCAAGTATCTTAGAACCCTTTTTGCAACTAACCAGTGTCCTTCACAAGGTTTATGCATGAACCTTGAAAGTATGCCAACAACATAAGAAATATCTGGTCTAGTTGTTGTAAGGTAGATAAGACTTC
>LPNX010094358.1:137714-238930 GCA_001517045.1 Pseudotsuga menziesii
TTTCCGTAATGGAGAGTGGAATGATTTTTCTGAAAATATAACTGCTTCTCTAAGGGATGTATTTCAATCTGGAAAATCAGCTGTGGAGGTGTCAATTGACAGCTCCTTGAATCTACTTGATTTTTTACAGATGATTCAGATTGATATGGCTATTGGAACGGAGCGGTCGATTGCTCAACGCAGATATAATAATAATACTGCTTTTATGCTACTGTAGCAACATCCAGAGCTCCAAACTCTGGTTCTAAGACAAGGGGGTGTGAAAGGAAACCCTAATAAACTGTAAGTGGCATATACAACACAATGTAGAGACTCCTCACTCAGGATATGCGTGAGTCTCCAACACAACACCAAAGAGCAAGCTATACACATACAAAACGCGTCCGGATTAGGGTTTGCAGCACACAAACTCAATTATTAAGGAATTGTAACGCATACAATGCATGCGACTCTACTGGCAGAATGATGGAGCAGTCTGGCAATGGACTGGCAAGCAGAATGCCAGGAATGGGCAGAAATGCAGCAGGAGTTATGCCAGACAGCCCTACTCTGATACCACTTGTTGGTAATAACTCCCGATTGATCATTCTATTCATGGCTAAGCATTCATTTATACATTCATGTGACGGTTGTGTTTCACCTTCTGTCCAGCCTTTTCGGCTTCCAACTATTCCTATTTATTTATTTACAATATTATAATCCCTAACGGATTATATTCTAACACACACCTTGAAAAGAAAACAAACCTAAAACATATTCATGAAACCAAACTATAAATATAATCACACTTCAACAAAATGAATTCTTATGAAGCAATATCTAATTACATAAACCTGGAAGAAATGCTATGTTGGCCAACGATCTATCAAAATGATATAACAGGAAAACAACTATGATAAATCTAATAAATGAAAGCATGAAATAAATAATCTACTTAATGGAAGCATGAACTAAATAATAAACATCTACACAATAACACACTTACAATTAACATTACCCAGCATCTGTTCAAGGAAGAGGGCCCTTCCTCCACTGAGGAGAGCTAGATCTCCATAATGAAAGTCTACAACTCTTGAATTAAGAAACTGCCAGCATGTATTATCATAATGGGATCATTACAATAGATCTGGATCAAATCCTATAGCATATAATTGATTTCTCTCTTCCTCCCTCAATGATATTGATTACATATTTATACATAAAATTATCTCATGGAAATTCAGAACTAAATCCCCAACTTGTGATATGTAACAGCTAAAACACGACTGTAACTGCTAACAACTTTAGAATTGGACGCAACAGTAAATCTGGAAAATACCCTCTTGAAGAACAACCTGTATATCGCAAACCATGGCTTTGTTTGGAAATTTCCTCATAAGTGAGGTGAATGAGGTTGTTATGCACAAAACACATGTATTGGATTTTCGAGATTCATTTCCATCTGCCCGCAAATCAAAACGTGAATCAAGGTGTTCTTATCTGGCATGCATTTTTGGTTAAGGCTGTAATAGCTAGTTATGAGTGTCCTGTACGTGACAAATCACTCCACAAACCATCATTAGTAAAACTATGGATAATAGTCTTCAATCCATCAAATATAAAGGAAAATAAACATTATAAACCACTTAAAACATCAATGGAAGTGGTATGTTGTTTTACGCACAGTTACAACAAATTGATGGAAAATGGAATGATAAATGGGCGACAATGAGAAGAAAAGGGATGAAATATATGTCAATAAGTGATGGAAAAATGGACAAATCCACGACCCAACATCACCCCAAACTAAACTTGTTGCATGTCCTCATGCAACCCAAAACCTATGTAGTATCCAAACTAGAAAGACTCATTCAATTATTCCTTCATTTTACCATTCCCATAGTTGCAGTGAGAAGAAATGGAGAGTTTAACATAAATTGGTGGAGTCGCAGCTGCTTAGTGGAGGATTTAGTAGAAAATTTGGTGGAGTCCAGCTGCTTCGTGGAGGATTTAGCAGAAATTTGGTGGAGTCACAGCTTAGCGAAGCGGAAAAATGGCCGATATTTACAGAGTTGCAGCTGCCTAAAATGGGAAAATCAGAAAAAACTTTTATGACGTTGCAGCTACACGAAACGGAAAAAAGGAAAATTTTTACGGTGCTGCAGCTGCATGAAATGGAAAAAGGAAAGAATTTTTTTATGGTGTTTGTAGCCTTTTGAGCAAAAAACTTCCGAAGTCATTTTCTCCCAAACGACGAACTGGATTCAGCTGAAATTTTTTAGGTAGGTTTATACTTGTCCAATGCACCTACACAACAAAAAATAGATATACCCACATCATGTATTTTGAGAAAAGTGCAAATTGGATGTAGGCGATTATGGCCATTTTCTCGAAAACTGTACATTGGATTAGGATGAAACCACGAGGAATTCACTTAGTGAACCTCTCACATAGCACATGCGATCATGGGATATTAAAGAATACCCTTAATTTCAAGAGATATTGACCCAAACTCTCTTTGTTGAAACCCCCTCCCAATACGTAAAACCTCCTCCCCACCCCTTTTTATACCTCCCTCGCATAGCTTACAAGGGAACTTAAGTTTGCACTTCAAATGACCAGTTTTCTCGATGGTGTCAACATGACTAAGAGTGGTTGGCTGCTTTCTCTCAACATGACCTATAGAGGGTGAGATTTTGCCCCCCAGCATGACCACCAGAGGCTGGGTGACTGGGTCCAACCTGACTAAGAGAGGTTGGTTGTTGAAAAACTTTAGGATGTTCAAAAATGGGATGACCTTGGAACCAAACTCTTCACACCTCCGCAATGGAAGGGCATTTATAACTAAGGTGGTATCCCTCACAAAGATTACAAGGAAACTTGGGCTTGTGTTTTGAATGGGTAGTCTTTTCAACAGTGTCAACATGACTCATAGTGGCTGATAGATTATCTTCATTATGAACCACAGAAGCTGAAAGACTGCCCCTGGCATGACTTGCAGAGGTTGAGAGACTACCCCCAGCATGACCTGCAGAGGCTGAGAGACTGGGTCCAACATCACTTGCAGAGGTTGGATTAGCACCACCAGCATGAACCACAGGGGCTGAATGGTTAGGATCAACATGCTTTATAGCATTTGAGTGTGTGCCCCCAGCATAAACTACAGAGGCTGGGTGGATGGATCCAACATGACTTGCAAAGGTTGGATGGGGAGGTTCAACTTGAACATCAGAGGTTGAACAAGTGTCCTCAGCATGAACTACAAAGGATGAGTGACTGGATCCAACGTGACCTGGAAAGGTTGGAAGGATCCCACCAGCATGATCAATAGAGGCTGGATGGTGAAGATCAACTTGACTTGCAAAGGTTGAGTGCTTAGATCCAACATGACCTGCAGAGGTTGGATAGGTGCCCCCAGCATGAAATGCAGAGGCTAGGTAGTGACGTTCAACTTGACCTGTAGAGGTTGAACGGGTGATCCCTTGCTTATGTTCCTTATTCCTATTCCTCCTTCTTTTACTCCTTTTAGACTGTCGGTTACTAGTATCACTACTTTCACCGCATGAGGTAGAAGGAGGAGGAGAATCAACTACAGGTGAAGGGGAAGCAGTGTTTTGATGCCCTTGATATACAGAGCTTACTTGAGAAGCATCAAGAGCATTTATGATGGTTGGAGTGGAAAATAACTGCACCGGTAGCCCTAGGGTGAATTCGGGTAGATTCAGGGTGGCCATCAAAGGAACACCAACATTCCCTATGAGAGGAATAGTACAAGGAGTTTCCAGCATGGGGATATCTTGGTTGGTGTTCAAAGGGGTTTTAGACATAGTTTCAAACAAGGATACAAATTCTGACGTCAATAAGAAACCAAAATTACCAAGCACACACCTGAAGGAAGACTAAGTACAGAAAAACCACACAGCACAAACTAAAAAAATTCCTAAAGCCAAACAGACAAACAGGTATAAGATACGCTTTCCAAAAGAAAGCTGATAGAAAGTTACTTGGTGTCCCTATATATGTTCTTAGGCACAAGTGGAGGAATCACCCACCACCCTCCGACACCTTCTACTGGGGTTACCTTCAAAGCCCGTCCAAGGTCAACCAGAAATAGCCTTCCGGTGTACCTATGTATGAACCCTAGATGTCAAAGAGACTAAAGGATACTTTAACTATATTGACAATCTAGGGGGACAGTTGCAATCTTGGTTCATACGCATGCGTAGGGTAGCAAATCCCGAAACCCTATCTAAGACAGAATCCCCAGATGCACAAAAAACATGG
Source organism: Pseudotsuga menziesii (assembly GCA_001517045.1). NCBI lineage: Eukaryota > Viridiplantae > Streptophyta > Pinopsida > Pinales > Pinaceae > Pseudotsuga > Pseudotsuga menziesii. The sequence goes on from LPNX010094358.1 coordinate 141,978, forward strand.
TCTACGCTTTGACAAGGAATTTGAGGGTTATCTCTTCAGTCCAAGTCTCCACATGGCCTCGTGCTTAACTCCCATTTGAGAGGAGCTTCCCAGATACAATCAACATAGAAAATGGTTTACCTAGTGATTAGCCAACTACGTCTGAATTTAAACACTTGTGGAGAGTTGAAACTCCCTAATCCAAAAGTTTAGCCTAATCTAGTTGGTGTATGACCCTAGAAAATAAAACTTAATAATAATTTTTAAATTATATCGTTTATTTTAAGGGTTGTTTTTAGTCAAAGGGTAAATGGTGTGAAACTTATGTGGTGTTTTGACTCAATGTTGAAACAAAATGACTAAAAAAAGAGAAATGAAATGCAAAAAGCAAAAACTATCCTCTTTTTATTTTTCAAATAGAGACTTGAAAGCCACAAAAGAACAATTTTTATTTTTTTTTCAAAAACAATGATATGCCATGCAATCTAGACTAAAAAACTAATCTACATGCATATAAAGAAAACATGTGTTTTTTATTTTTCTTTATAAATGCAAAATAAAAACAGCCTATGAAATAATGCAAGCAAGTAATGTAAGAAAAGCAAATAGACAACTACTCTACATCTCACAAACAAACCCTAGGTTTCCCTAAAGTTGGATATAACCTATCTTGGAAGGAAGGCTCACAAAAGTGAACAAGCCAACAACTTTGGAATGAAGAGACTGAGCCGCATAAGACTGACATAAACAAAGGTCAACAAGTCCCAAGTATCAATATAAAACTACAAACAGAGGTTGCTCAGTACCTTGTCCAACAAGGTCAATCCAAAGAAGAAGGTCGGGGGGGGGAGGAGGCACATGCGACTGTTTATCCTGAAATTCACATATGGATGACAAAAGGCACAAAAGGGATCAAAAAATGACCTAGGAAGGTAGGAAAGGTGTTCCAACAAACTCAAAAGGTGTTCCTAACTTGTAAGAAAGAACTGAAAATTTACAAAAGGCTAAAAAAAAGACAAAGAAACCCCAAACAGACAAGGCTCTCCCCAGCGGAGTCGCTAGTTCTGTTGTAAAGAAAAGTTTCCTATGGCTAGGGTTTAAGAGGCCATCAACGTACTCGGGTTGAAAGGTGGATGAAAATAGTTCTGCAAGTAAATAAGAGCAAGATCAGAGATTAGAATGGTTCATACCTTAGCCAAACAAAGGTTGATCCAAGCAGTCCTTCGATCCTCTTCTTGTTCCTCCTACTCGTCTTGCTCCAAGGGACCTGTAAAATGAATTATAGCTTCCTCAAACCATTATGAGCACATATAAAGCAATGATAATCAAATAAAGTTGAAATTATAATTTGATTAACATCAAAATCTGATCATAAACAAAAATTCAATCACACATTGAACAATGAATTGGGAAGAAGATGGACATCACATATTTATTAATCTTGAAAACAAGTACAAATATACCTTTTTTCCAAGTTTGGCACCTCATGAGACCTTGATCTGGTTCTGTTGCTTCTCTTCTCTAAGGAACTCAACCTCCAAGCTCTGCAACACAAGGGGATGATCACTAGGGAAAAGGTGTGGGCAAAGAGAGTCCCAATTCCTCCAGCATAATGATCCAAAGATTCAAGTCTCCTTCTCATGGACCTCCCTACCTCTATTTATATGCTTAATGAAGAGTTAGGGTTGAAGACAAAGTAGTTACAACTGAAAGAATCAGTTGCATAACTACCCAAACTACCCAAATTTCAAAATACGTATTTTTTTGACATTTTTAGGAGGTGTACGCGAGTTGCAAAAACAACACTCACATACACTAGGAGGTATACATGGGTTGCAATGTGGAAATTCATGTATTTAAGGTGTACGCAACTATTATATATAGCAACTCGCGTACGTACGTGGGTTTCCTTAAAAAAACTCATGTACATATCAAAAAAACTCATTTTTAGGGTATTTGTGGGCATTTTCAGACTTTGGTGTCTCCTAAAAAGTTATAGCTAACAAAAATACCTTTCCAACGGTGTAGAGATGAGGTCAAAATAAGTTACAAAACTCAAGATATGGGTCCTCTAAGTTAAGTGTTTTTTCAGTGATTTTCAATGACTTTCATGAAGTGTCATCATGGAAGTGTCAACATGTGACGAAATCATGGGAAAGTGGTCATAGGCAGAGTTGTGTCATTTTGAGCTATAACAAGGGGGGTACAAATCCCAAGGAGACAGAGCACTACAGCTAAAAGAGAGTCCATTAACACTGATCTAAAGCTGAATTGAGCTTCCATTGAGCCTACATGTCAATCGAGAGGTTGATTTAGCTGACACATCAACCCACATACTAACACATCAATCCACACAGCTTTTAGGAGAGCCCACACGTGTGGATGAGAGAGAGAGGGAGAAATTCCCCATAAAGGAGGCTAAAGTTCAACTCTGGATCTATCCAGATCACCTCCTTCAGTCAAGGATTTGTCAAATCTAGTCAATCTAGTGTAGAACTGACTAATTTCAATCAAATCGGCTGAGAATCCACTGATCTAGGATTTTGGAGTTGCTCCATTTTTCATAAATTTATTAATTAAAATAATCAATAATTGATTTTTTGGGGTTTTCTGACTTTGAGTGATGGAAAATTACTCAAAATGTAAAAAAAGTGGGTCCATGGGTTTACATCATGATCTTAGCTTGAAAATGAACAACTACATGACTGAAACTATTATTTGGCCCACTTTTATCACAAAACCATTTTTTCCAATTAAACAATTAAAAAATAGCCTAAGTTTTGGGAAAATTAAATTTTAATAGAAAACACTGAACAAAATAAAAAATAAAAAAAATTGAAAAACCTAGGAGGACTTAGACATGTTCATATGACTCGAACATGATGCCTAGCATGTTTATACATTGACATGGAGACTCTAATAACCACAATAGGCCTAAATGCCAAGCCAACCACCCCAACTTTGGAGGTATGGAGTGAAAAACTCAGAAATTGTCAATCATTTATACAACAACCAATAATAACCAAGGGAAAAAAACACCCTGGGATGATCAGATTGACAAATAAAGTCTAAGAGACAGAGTCTTTTACAGACACTATCATTGTAGAAAATTTATTACAATTCCCCCATGGGGTATGAACATGTGATATTGTACAACAAGCACTTCCCAAAAGCACTTTCGAAGGTCTTTCGAAATCTGAACAAAAAATATGTGTCCGGTTCACCAGGCTCACTTGATAAAAAACCACTAAGTACAACTTAGGTGGTAACACTCTCATATCTCGTTCTCCACCCATCGCACAGACCTTGTAACTTAGACACACCTTCTAATAGAGACCTCATGCAACTAGTTTTTCCAATTCTCCAAGGCCTCCCCTGAGTCAGATGTGCATGAGCTACCACTCTTCCAGCTCAAGTTTCCATCTGTTGTCGGATTGATATAATCTTCTTGTAAGGAAGTGACATTGTAGATTTGGTCAAGATAATCACTTTGTCCCTCATTGTAGACAAGCTCAACATATCTCTGTCCCTCCAACGGATCAATGGGAGACACTACCCTCATCTCATCATCCTCGAATGAGAGAATCCTCTTCTTGAAATTGATAATGGTCTGATTGTCTGTGGCCCAATCTATGCCTAGCAGCATGGGATATGGATTCATGTCATCAACAATGTTAATGACTTCAAAGTCTGCAAATGTGCACAACCCTTCAATTTCGATAGGGACTTGACTTAACCGACCAATTGGTAGAACCTTTTCCTGATTTGCAAGTCAAAACTGGACATGAGACTAGTCCAAGTGTGGCTTTCCCATACTCTCCCAGGTTTTTCGCATCAAAATGTTGACGTCTGAGCCCAGGTTTAAGCTAACATAATCCATGTCATAGTCTCCTATCTACGTAGTCATTTTTAACTCGTGCCTAGTTTTAAACTTCTTTTTAACCTGGTTAACTCTTCTTTCTGGTTGCGACTCTTCTGGAGTTTCTTCTATTAGTGCTTGCATTTCTGCAACAGTGTCTTTATCTTGAATAAGCACTAAGAAACTTGACAGAAAGGACTTGAGCTTACCAACATTTTTTCAGGATTTGCTTACGGAATAGTTGTTGGAAGCATTCAGGAATCTCCCTGAATTCCCTCGACGTTGATGGTTGTTCTTGATCTACGAACTCTAGTCGCACCTCCAAAAATATTTTCTTTGGTTTTTGAATGTTGAATGGTACTTTCTTCTGCACCATGGTTCATACATGTGATTGGAATTGTTCCTACAGTACATCTTGATTAGCTCCAGTCACAACACCTCCTCATGTTACAACAACAACGCTTGGCTCTCTTGACTCAGCAACAATCATCTATACATTCAATTTAGTATTTGGATTCAGGTTTTGTACATGGTTAGGGCTTGTGATGGTCCTAGCCTGCCACTTTGCAATCAACTGAGGACATCGCTCCACATTGTGGTTCTGTCCTTAACAATATGAACATGTCTTTGCAGGCTCCTGGAAATATCTAGCATAGTGACCCAATTGTCCACAGTTATAGCATGTAACCTAACTCCTTCCTCTACAAAATCCTCCTCCTCTTCTACCTCTGAAGTTTCCACAACCCCTTCCTTGTGGGTGTGCTTGTTGTGGGGGGTACTAGTTCTGCTGGTAGTGCGATTGATAGTGATTTTGTTGCGCATATGGTTGTTGTGGTGCATACTAAGGCTGATACTAGTTTTGGTACTGATTGGGTGGGAAGTGGGTAGGCTGATATGATGCTTGCATCGGTTCATCCTAAGCCTACTCATCATTCTTCATCCAATAGGTGTCTACCGTCTTTTCCTTTAGGAGCTGGTATGCTCTGCAATCCTTCTCTTCATGTCCTACTGACTTACAAAATTTACAGAAGAGGTTTGCTGGGTACTTTCAACATTTTGCAAGTATAGAAACTCCTTGTCATGATTTCTTGTAGACTGGCATATGTGGCACCAGGGTAGTCCATGGGCACTCAACGGGTTTGGCACACCCGATGCGATATAGTTCATGTAGGTCGAAAAATTATCCTTGGTGTGTCCATCCATTTTTCATTTTTTACACCATAAGTCTTATTGGGATTCCTTTCTTTCTTGATATATGGAAGTTGTTTCATCAGATTAGCCAGCTGCAACTAAATCTACACCATTCCTGTGGCACCATCATCGATCGACAAAGCTTCCAGCTTCATTGCCAATTCTAGTGCTTTTGTCTATGATTCAATCTTTTGTTGCATCGATGGGCCTTGGATGTGTGGTAATAGTGCAGCAATAAACCACTCTTTATGTTGTACATCCAACATTTGGAAACTTACTTTTTCCATTAAGGTTTTAAACCGTTGGTCAAATTCCCATACTAACTCTGCCAATGACTTTTTTATCTCCTTGATTTTGGTGATACACTACGACTCAAATTTAGGCTTTCTGAACTCAAAAATCATTACGAACTGTATCTATTCAAGGTTATTCTATGGTGTTCCTGGAGGTACTACGTAGAACTTCATAAACCAATCCAGCACACAACCCCTCAGAGTCGTGATCATCTGTGCTTTCCTCAGGTCTGTGTTGTGAACTAGGCGAACCATCCAAACATCTTAGCAGAGGAACCAATGCTGCTCTAGATCCTCTACTCCATTCCCATTAATGTGGATAACTGGATATCATGCCCGGCCATTGATTTGGCATTATGGCTATCTTATGAATTTAGTGTAGGTGTACCTTCCTGCATGTTAGTCATAGTACTAGCACTATTAGTATTAACAACTCTTTTAGGAGATGAGGCTCTAGACCTTACGTCTAGCAATAATCCTAGTGTGATGTAGTCATGCCCTCATCTTGGTGTCTCCATAGGCTCTTTGGACTCCTCTATCCCTTCTGAAATCAGGTTGTATTTATCCTCTTCATTGCAAGACCCTTCGTCCAGATGTTACTGAACTTCGTGCTCACTTTTTTCAAACAAACTAGGATCTCGTCGACCTTCCTATGTCTTTCTTATTTTCCCTGATCTAAATCTCCCTCCACTTCTTAGGAATCCAGCTTCTAGTTCAGGTTTTGTACTTCCCGGGAACATCTCAGCTCGCCATTTTCCATTGTCTTGATAGGTCGTATGTGACATAGAATTCTTCTTAGGTGCTCGACTTAACTACTGAACTGTAGAATTCCCTTCTCATAAATGAGCATCTTGATCCATATACTGATAGATAACAAATATCTTCTTCAAGGTCCTTGGAAAAAAATTATTTCAGCCTCACTATATGAGGTTATAGTCTCTACTACAAACTTAGTAATATACCCTTATAGAAAACTATCAACCCAAAATTCAACAGCTCTAGAGATGGTGTTACTTACACTGGTTATCTCGCAAACCAACTGATTGCTCCACTTGACCACTTATCTTCTCTAGAAATTTGTCTTTCAAGTTTCCAACCTTGACAACCACTCGTGTAGCACAATGGGGAACTCTCCAAATAATATCTCATGAATGTAAGAATATATGTACTCGTCCACCCAGTTTTCTATGCTCAACCGTGATCTTGCGCTCTCTTTTTGTGCAAAGGCTAGAATCTTAGACTCCATCCAGTCCTCTATTTCGTTCTTTGTCGAATGCCACAACATTTCTCTCAACTCAAATCATTAAACTCCCTAAAAAAGAACCATTTTTTGGCCTCTTTCCCCTTCTTGTCTCGACCTGTGGTTCAACAACAACACAATAACAACAAGGCACCAAAAGACATCAAACCAAATAGAGCAAGATTAGTCGGCAATGCTTGTGAGGTAGGCACAGTCTCACCCAAGATATCTTAATGTGTAACTACCAAAACCATGTTTCCGTATTTGGCGAGGGAATTACAGTCCCTTGGCGTGTGGCCAAGGGGATCGATAGAGACAGTGGGATGGAGTCTTTCACTCTGCAATAGAGTCACAACTGTGTGCCACAATTGACACATGAAACAATCTTATCCTTACAACTCAACAACTGGTGCAATGGTGCGATGCAACTGATTCCTTATATTTGACCAACCTTGTGTGACTTATATTATAACTTAGCATATTTAACTAGGAAATCATACATAACATGTCAACGACACCTTAACATTCATTCATTCACTGATTGGTAATATTGTGAAATAAATTCAATAATAACCTTAAACTATGTAAAGTAAGCAAACATTCACATAAGAATTCAATCACTCAACAACATCCATCCATTCAACACAGGAAATTAACATGGAAACCCATCTAGGAAAAACCACCAAGGTGCTCTTCATCTGGCATGAGAAATATAGGCAGCACCTTTCATTCTGCGACTTGCAGACTATTCTTAAGATATGTATATTTGACTCAATCTTCTTTCTCTCGTGCTCTCTAGTTTATTCTTCTATCTACTCCTACTAATCTACACACAGCCTGGATCAACTATTCTACTTTATTATCTGTGCACTCAATTGTAGATTTCTTCTACCACTAGTAGTCTGTGCACTCAAATGCAAGATCTACGACTCAACAACCTTCTACTTCTACTAGACTCCTCTCTGAGTCAACAATAAACTAACTTGAACAAAACTTGGAATGGCTAGCTTCATGAACAAGGATAATTGAGCAAACCAATATATCGAGCAGGTTCCTCCTATTTATAGTATTTACAAGACCACACAGGTTCCATTGAGTACTACTCAATTATAACAACGCAAGTGGCTACAAAGTATATGCAATTACATTGATGATAGGACCAACTGACAGCAAAATTCCTGCATGACATTAACCACAGCCATAACTAGCCACAGAAACGTCTTTTAGCCTTATGTACTGGTCATAACTAGCCACAAAATTGTCCATTAGCCTTCTTTCGATTCGTCCTTCTGCAATCTTCTTCTGGTTTTTACCTATTCCACTTTAACTCTTCTACCTGCCTCTTCCACCTACTTGGATCTTCCTTCCTCATCTCAGCTATCCACGTCACAACTTTTTCTGCTCTACGCTCGTGCTTCTTCCTTTATCTTCTTTTCTCTCGTCATGCACCCTCTTTTCCTCTTGTACTTGTGTGGCAGATTCTTCCTTGTGCACTTTTCCTGCCCCAACACATTGAATGTTTCATGTCTTAAGCTTGAAAATTTCTTAGTTGAGAATATCCATTCTTAGTTAATGGAATTCCGCGGGACCAAAACCTTTAGGTTTCAATCTTATTTTCTCAAAATGTTCCTTTCTTTCAATGAGGAAAATTTGCAGTTACCTAAAATGGTATTGACTAAGGAAATGAGTAAGGATTACTCAAAATTCATGAACTTACTCATGGCAGAGATATACAATGATAATTTTCAAAAGATTCTTCCCACAGTATTACTAGAGATGAGAGCTACTTTTCAGTTCTCTACAGATAGTAACATAGGTGATTGGTTCTTATTTGAGAATGGAACTATGATCAGATTCCATGGCTTTACTATCCACCATATATTTTTCCATCCTTTTTAACCCCTAGAGTTTTCTCCATGGATTTCATCAGGAAGAAGTTAATAGTAGAAACATAACACTTCTTGAAATTCAAAAATTCTACTGATATTAAGTATCCCTAGGAGGAAGGGCCTTTTACCATCATGAACAAAACTGCTCTACCAATTATTGAAAACTTATTGAAGGAGATGGGATTTTCTATAGAGCCTGTAGTTCATTATGATCCTCATTAGTTTATCTCAAACAAAAGGAAATATTTGGAGAGAAATCCTTTCAATCATGTAGAGTTTGTTGGGTTGGAAGATACTTCCAATTAGGATGACTATCCAAAGAAGGCTCCCCAAGATACTGATGTATAGGAGGATTCTAGTTCTTTTGTGAAGGATATTAATTCATTAATGCCTCATATTTCTAAGTTGATTTCAGCAACTTTAAGCATTACACCTCTGGATAGTCACTCAGAAAGAACAAGTAAATGATATCTTTTATATGCCATGGAAACCTAAGAGGGGGACACTTCCAAGACTCCTAAGAGGTAGAAGATTGAAGCAGAGGGACAGCTGCTCCAAACTACATTAGAGCACAAAGGAAAGAAGAATATGAAAATAACTAGACCTATTTTTGAGGTCAAGGAGTACACCTTTGCTGACACACCAAATGACTCTACATCACAATTCAGGAGCAAGATGGAGCTGTTGGAAAAGTATAAGGAAACAAAGGAGGTGACTTCAGAACAATCTCTAAAATTGTACTCAAAAGTAAGAAAGATATCCAATCAATATGTGTCACTTATTGTTGTCATATACCAGGCCCATAACACTTTAAACTTGGCATTAACAACCAATAGAAAGGTCGCTGAAATGAAGATGGACCTAGAGGACATTTCTATCCCAGACATTATTCATTTTCACAAACAGACTGGGGATATTTTTCTTACAAATTTGTTGAATTCCACATTGAATTTGTCTAATATGGAAATTACTAAAATCAAAATTGAGAATCAGCTGAGATAGGAAAAGGTGGAAAATAAAGCACAGCAAGTACATATTAAAAATCTACAAACAAATCTTCTAGCTGCTGGGGTCAGGATGACAAGGGAGCAGGCCTAAAAAAAATATTAGATGAAAAGGAGCATACTATCCAGTTGCTCAAAAAGAAATTAAAAATACTTGCTACTCAATTGATAGAAGGACCCGAGTTAGCTAAGATAGAGAAAGAAAGAAAAAAAGTATGAGGAATGAGTTGACTGATTGTAAGAAAAAATTATTAAAGTTTGCTGATAAGGAGAAACAATGGCATAAAGACATGAATTTGTTGGTATAAAGTGAAAATAATTTGAAAGGAAAATATGATGAAATGGAGAGGAAGTTACAAGAGAAAGAGAAAGATCTTGAAGGCAGGATTACTGCTCCTGTAGATCAATCCAGTGAATAGACCATAGTCCAAGCCATGTCATGGATAAGGTTAAAGGAGTTAGAATTAACTGGGTTGAAAAACCAAAACAAGAACCCAGAGAACCTGGAATTACAAAGAGAACAATAAAATATAACTGGGGAAGCCAAGTCTCAAGCTTGGGAGGTCAAATGTCAGAAGTTGCAAACAAATAATGAAAGATTAATGAAGCAGGTGACAGGACAACCACAAGTTCAAGGGGAAAAAAATATTATATGGGATGCCATCATAGAAGAAGCAAACAAATTCAGGACCTACATGGACTATATTTTAGATAAGGAATTGGTGATACATTCATCTAGATAGGTTCTGAAAGTATCAAGTGAAAAGTTGGGTAAGAAACTAGTTGACTGCACCAAGTTGAATATCGTTTTCATATGTGTCTATTCATGCTAATTCTTTCTAGTTGTATGTGACTAATTTGTTTTATTAAGAGCTCCTTCCATTAGATATAGCATTTGTAATGTGTCTGCGATGATTGTTGTGGAATTCCTCCTTGTTAAATGGTCCATTTATGTCATTTCCCTTATTTGTTGTTTCTGCTAAAGGTGTTTTCAAGGGATTCATCCATAGATAGGTGCCCCTTTCTCCACTGGACATTTTCTCCTTTCTCCTGCCACCACTTGAAGATATTTGGTTGAATATTACACTTACATTTCCTCATAGTACAAAAAGGAAAATCATTGTTCATTATTTGTTGTAATATAATTGAATGATTCAAACTCTGACTCCATTTCCCAATGGTTTTTTTATATCAAGTTGTCTTACAATATTTAAATCTACAAACAAATCTTTTCGCATCATAAATCTACCCTTCTAAATGCTTCTTTAAAGCCATATGTATATGTGAATTTTCCTATGACAAAGAGAGAGTCCTCTCTGATTGTATTGGCTAGAATGGATCCTAAAGATTGGTTTGAAATGGTTTCCCCTATGAATTCCTACCACAACCATAGGAAAATTATAGGGTGATAACACATTGTCCCTAGGATTTATGTAGCACTAGAGGACCGCTAGGAATATCATCAGTCAACTATGGTTGAAGTTGCGATAAGATTGTTGAGCAATCTGTTTCTACTTTAATTGACCATAGATATATTTATAGTTATATTACTCCCAGAGTAGTTGAGATTTGTGCTTTTAAGAAGTTAAAGCATAGAAAATAATTGTTAGTTCATTTAGCCACTGGAACTAAGAGAAAGGTTAGTGAATTGGTAGAAAAATTTCCATTGGTTATGGATGGATTAGTCATTGATGTAGATATGAATGTTCTACCACTTGGTTCCTATGATATTCTCATTGGAATGGATTGGTTAGAATCTCATAGAGTAAATCTCAATTGTTTCAATACTTTTGAATGGATAGATGAAGAAGGAACCCAAAGGGTTGTAAGAGGAATTCCAAAGGTGATTTATGTTAGGTATATTTCAGCAATGTAGCTGAAAAAGTTCTGTATGAAAGGTTGCAGACTGTATGTAGCTCATGTTTTGGAGGAAGCAGAGAATGGAACTCCTAGGTTGGAGTAATTTCATGTGTTACAGGAATTCAGGGATTTTTTTCCTAATGAAATTCTAGGGCTTCCTCCAAAGAGGGACATTGATTTCTCAATTGAACTTGTGCTAGAGCAGCATTAGTGTCCAAGACACCCTACAAGATGAGCACACCATAAATGCTAGAAATGAAGATGAAGCTTCAAGAGTTGTTGGAGAATAAGTATATCAGACCAAGTGTGTCCCCCTGGGGAGAACCAGTCCTGTTTGTGAAAAAGAAAGATGGTACACTTAGGTGGGATACTACAGGAGATTCATTGAGGGATTATCCAAGGTTGCACATTCAATCACTTCTTTGAAAAATAAAGGGATAAATTTTGAATGGACACCAAGGTGTGAAGAAAGCTTCTAGTAGTTGAAGAATATTCTCACAAGCGAGACAGTCTTGAAGATTGTAGACCCAAAAAAATATTTTGTGGTGTGTACTGATGCATGTTGTCAAGGACTTGCAGGATTTCTTATGCAAGACAACCACGTGGTATGTTATGAGTCAATAAAGGTGAAGGATCATGAGAAGAATTATTCCACTCATGATTTAGAACTTGCATCCATAGTACACGCTCTCAAGATGTGGAGGAATTACTTAATGGGAAAAAAGGTTAAGGATAGACCACTGCGGTCTGAAATATTTGTTTGATCAGCCTACTCTAAATGCTAGGAAAGCTAGATGGTTGGAGTTTTAATGTGAGTTTAATTTTGAAATAAAACACATAAAAGGAAAAGAAAATAAAGAAGCTTATGCACTCAACAGGAAGGTGCATGAAATGCACTTGGCATCTCTTAGTATTTTCCAATCAGATTTGAGACCGCAAATTGTTAATCATATTGGTGAAGATGAAACGTATGTGTAATAAAAGAAAAATTGCAGCAGCAAAGTCTTGAGAAAACGTATGAGGGATATAAATTGGAAGTAGATGGAATTCTTACCTACAAAAACAGAATTTATATTCCATGTGTAGGATATTTGAGGAGAATTGTTATGGATGAAATCCATCGAGCTCCATATTCTGGTCACCCAAGATATTAGAAGACAATTGCTACAGCCAGAAAGCAATATTTTTGGCCAGGAATAAAAAAGGACATTTTTTAGTATATTTCAAAGTGTATGAAATGTCATCATGTGAAGGTTGTGCATCAATACCCAGCAATTTTGTTGCAGCCTTTTTCAAATCCATAATTACAAGATTTTCAAAGAATTGGAGACAACATGATTCCATCATCGTTGTGGTGGACAAGTTGACAAAGAAAACACATTTTATACCAGTTAATTCCATGTATAAGACTAAAGCCATTGCAACAATATTCATGAAATATATTTTCAAATTGCATGGATTACCTAATGCAATAGTCTCTGATAGGGATCCTAAGTTCACTTCCAATTTTTGGAAGGGTCTATTTACATATTTGGGTACCAAGTTGAACTTCAACACTACCTACCATCCTCATAATGATGGATAGAAAGAGAGATTGAATCAAGTGTTGGAAGACATGCTTCGCATGTATGTGATGGACAAACCAACCAAGTGGGAATATTATTTACACTTGGTAGAATTTTCCTATAATAATGGACAACAAGCATCATTCGGAATGAGTCCTTGTGAATCCTTGTATGGAAGAAGGTGTAGGACACCAGTGACATGGGATAATACTATAAGCAAGATTGTTCCTAGTCCAGAATTGCTCAGAGAAATGGAGCAGGAGGATGTAAGTATCAGGAAGAATCTGAAAGAAAACTAAGACAAATAAAAACTATATACATATAAGCATTGAGTGCACAGAGAGTTTAGTGTTGGGTATCATTTTTACTTCAAAGTGAGGGAAAGGAAGAGTTCCTTGAAGCTTGGAAGTTGTGTGAAGCTATCACCTAGATACGATGGGTCGTTTGAAGTGCTTGAAGGAATAAGGCCAGTTGCATATAGACTTGCATTTCCTGCTATCACTAGAGCTCATACTATTTTTCATGTTTCTTTGCTTAAGAAATATGTGCATGACCCTAACCATGTGATTGATTGGGATGTGATTCAGGTGGAACCCATGGGAGATTTCCAAACCGAGCCATTGTGCATCCTCGACACGAAGGTCACACTACTCTGGAATCAAGTTGTTGGATAGGTGAAGGTGTAGTGGGAGCACTACGATCTTGAAGAGGCTATGTGGGAGCTGAAGAATGTCATGTGATTGGAACATCAATTTTTGTTCAATTTTGCAAAGCATTGAGGTAGTTCCAGTCTATAATTTTTGTTCAATTTTGGAAAGCACTAAGGATAGTTCTATTGTAAGGGGAAGGGGAATGTAATACCCCAGTTTTGACCCCAGGAGTGGAGGGGAATGTCTACCTTGGTTTTGACCCCATGGTATTGAATTCTACATGATGTATAAATTGTATTCATATCATGGGATGGAGCTCAAGGCCAAGGCCCTACCATTGACTTGGTGTTTTGTATAGGTGATCAAGGTTGATTCATATGGTTATAGTGAAGTCAAACATAGTATATATATTTTGATATATCATGTAATATGTAATTAATAAAATACCACAACTAGATATGGGACTGCAACATGAAAGAGATGGGGGCATGATTTTACAAGGGATAGGGTGGGGATTTAGTCAAACCCCCTGAGCCAATAGAGTGTGACCATATTTCAATGAGGAAACCCATGAACCCTCAACTACCTTTTTTCCTCTATCCTCAATCATTAATTTATTCTATAAGTTGGATGAGGTAGTTAATTCCTTGGAAAGAGAAAGGCATGGCAGTCTGATTGCTTGTCTGGGAAATCCTGGAAGTCTACAATCTGGGAAGCCGCGATCTTGCTTCTGACACAAGGAAGCATGTGATGCCAATCTGTCTTTCCTTAGTTAGGGGGGATTTTTTTTGTTCTGGATCATCGTGGTTGTTCATTATTCCCAACCATTCTATCATTCTATGGTTTGAGTCCATTCAATCATTCTGATTAGTTCATTCCTACACATTGTTGGTGTTTCACTTTCTTGAGTCGCGAAAGGTGTTTCTACGGTGGTTTCCTTTGTTACAGAGTGAGTGAAGCCTTTTTATTTTGTTTCCCTATGGTTTTTTGTGATGTGTGTCCATGTTTTAGTCTGAAAGACTTAGGAGTGGAAGAGTTCTAGAATCGGCTTATAAACCTAGAGAAGAGAGGAACCTCACAGACAGATCAAGAGGAGCTAGAAGATCCTTTATGTACATCCAAAAGAGCACTAGAAGGGAAGGTACAACCTGAGGGAACTTTGTAGTAGTGATGGGAATACTTCCTTGTATGGGGTGTGTAGGAATTGTGGGATGCCAAGATGGATAGATCTAGTGTAGGTGTCCATAGCTCTATGGTTGAGCTCACTAACCCCACAATTCTACCTTTCCATTTCCTTAGCATCCCGAGAAACCCAACTGTTGGTTGGATTGGTTGATTTTTGGTGAGCATTGGACCATGTGTGAGTCATTTCCTTGACATCCTTTGAAACCCATTTGGATATTGGCTTGGATGTGTCTTGTTGTGCATGTTGTCCATGTCTGTAATCCTTAGATGGATAGTCTGAGAAACCCAACTGTTGAGCCGCAAAAAGACCACATTCTATTTATCTTTCCTATACCATTTGTCACCTTATTGCTATCTTATAATTCCATAAAACCATTAATATTCACCACTTTCATAATAGATATGGGTTTATAATTACTATTTTCCAAATCATTTGTTTTTTAGTATTTTGAGTGAATTTGTGGTTAATTATTGAGAAAAATAACATATTTTCATTATACTTTAAGGTTGGGTGAGTTTGATGGTGTTTACATGTGTATTTGAAGACTTTAGCAAGCTAAAAAGTGACCACCTAGCCTCAGATTCGAATTTCATCTTCTAGATGTGAGCTAACTTCAAGGAGAAGATCATGGAAATGTGGAGACAATATGTCATCCAATATTTGTTGAGAGTTTGAAAATATGAGTTGTAGATTTGTTGAGGATTTTGAGGGATAAGTTGAGAGAATAGTGGATCTGTATTTATGGTCAGTTATCTTGAATTTGTGTATAAATAGGAGGGCTCTCTCCTCATTTTGGTTGGAGATCTCTCTAGTGGTTTGGAAGTAGAGAATAGTTTTAGAGTTAGTCATAGAATGGATTTGTGATTGTTATGGAGATTATGCTTTGATGCAAATCTTGTACTCTTCCATGTTAATATAGATTTTTAGCACTTTCTTTCTTATGAGTTGTTATGTTTTGCTTATGAATTGTTAGTATAGATTTACCATGAGCTCACAAGTTAATTTCGATTGCTTTATAATAGTTTATTCCATGCAATTTCAGTCTTGCTTTATCAAGTTAATTTATGGAATCTTATGTTTTCTGCAATTAGATTTGTTTCAATTTAATTTCATGTTTTCATAACTTAGATTCAATTTCAGTTGTAGAATAGGATAGCAATACTATTCCCCTGCATATATTTTGTATGTACCTCACAAGTTGACACTCTCTCAAGGTTGACAATTAAATCTTTGGATATTTGTTATAATTTTTTTAATGTTTTTACCCAACATTTTGGTGTCGTTGCTGGGGAGGTGCTAAAAGGGATCAGAGTTTAGATAGATAGATAGATTACTTTTATATTACACAAGAAAAGGGAGGGGAAAATAGTAAGATGCAAGGACGACTTTAATACGAAATTTCTAGAATTTCCATGGTGTAACAACCAAACGCATCCACTATAGTGGGGTGCCCCAAAGCCTTGTTGTTTCTTTGTTTTCAAAAGTGTGTTTATTTTTCTGCAAAGTGTTTTGTTTTCTATAAATGCAAGTTTTTTTTGTGCAAATTTTCTTTTATAGTTTTGTAGTGTAAATTTTTGGATTGCTTTCATTTTTGGGAGCCCTTATTTCATACTAACTTGCTTCTAACTTTGTATCTGTTCATTTTTTTTGTTTTGTACAGATCTTTGTGCACTTTTTATTTCTACTTTTGCACTCGTTTTGTGCTACTGTTGTTGTGCTTGTCATGTACTCATTTTTTTCCAGTATTTGATTTGATTCCAGTAAAATGATTTTAGGATGAGCATAAGCTTAGAGAAGCTCACTCAGATCCTCGCAAAAGCCAAGATCTCCTCTTCTCATAGCAGCTAAAGATGTAATTACTCCTCCTGAAGCAAACAAGGAAGAATCGAGATTTGAAGAATCCTGCATAGCAGATGAAGAACACCTGTTCGAATTGGAGGTTGAAGAGGATGAAGAAGGGATCTTAGGTGATCATCATGCAAACGGAAGCTGCATCAAACAATGGTTCCAAGTAAGTACTAGGTTAGATTGATTTTGTTTTCATTTTTATTTTATTAATTCATATTTTCAACATTCAATTTTTTACATTGTCAAATATTCTAGGTTTAGTTTTTCAAAATTAAAAGATAATTTTGGTTTGCTTCTTTTAGATATATGGTTTCACCGGAAATTTCACTACACCTAAATGATTGTGAATTTCAATTAGAATAAAATAGGTAGGTTTTAGTTTCTATTTGTAATTTATAATTAGCATGTAGGATATCTTATTTTTCTTTAATATTTCTATTTGTTAATTTTATATTTTTTTTAATAGTTTTAATTACTACTATTTATAATTATGTTAGGAATTAAAAATAATTTTAATCTTTGAGATCTAAAAAAAATTATGAAACTTTTTAGTCTCTTTTCATTTTTCATTTATAAATTTTCTAGGTCATCCTAAGAATAAAAAATGCATTATGAGTTAGTTTCTTTAAACTTATGAATAATTAGAATAAATAAATTAATAAACAATTAAAAAATAAAAAATAAAAAATAAATTATAGTTCTTGTTTTAGTTTAATATGTTCTTTTGGTTATTTTAGTTTTTTAAAATTAAATAAATAAATCTAAATAAGGTAAAAGTTTTACTAAATCTATTTTTGCATCTAAGAATAAATTAAAAACAAGATTTAAAAAGAATATATATATATATATATATATATATATATATATAAAATAAAAAAATAANTAACATGTTTTTTTAAGTTTTCTAGCTTTAACTTTAATAATTAATAATATATATTAAGTTAACAAACCTGCAACGATAAAAACATTAATATATATATAATAATAATAAATAAATAAATAAACTTTTAAAAATAAAACTATATATATATATATATTAAAACAACACAATTTCTAAAACATTAATATATGTATAATAAACTTTTTTTTAAAACAAAACATGTATAAACAAATAAAATAAAACCTAAAAACCTGCAAATCTTTAAACATTAGTATTAATATTATTAAAATAATAATAATAATAATAGTAAGTAAAAAAAAATTAAACAGAGCTTTTCAACCCTCCATGCACAGCCTACAAATAGATCTGCAAACAACTCCCCATAACCTATAAAAAAAATTAGAAAAAAACAAATAAAATAAAACAAAACACATAAAAAAAATAAGGAAAACTCTTTGTTTTCAATATCTTAGTTTTTTGCCCATTTCATCTTCCATGAATTTCAGTCTCCATTGAATATGGCACTGGAACTATTATTGGATACATAATCATATCAACTTAACTCGCACTACCTTTGCGTGATCAAACATAAATTTTCGGCTCTCATTCTCTATCTCTCCATTTGATTTAGAAGTTGGCTTTTATTCATATCTATTGGCAGGCACCTACGTCTTCATTTTCCATATCTACTTCTACTGGTCATGGAGACCTTTGCTTAGATTTCTTCAAAAAGAGGTGTTTAAAGACTGTAGAAGCTGGGACAAAGCCGCGATCTTCCAAATTCTATATTCATGAACTAAACCATAAAAATTATTCTGCCAACAAAAGATTCCCTAGTCTATCATGCCATAGATATCTTTCAGATCAGGGATGCATATTAATTTACCTCCCTCAAATTTCGGCATATATAATCTAATTTTAATAATAATCCTTGATTCGTTGCAGTGGCTATTTCACCTACTGCGAGATTTTGGGAAGGCCATCAATGAAGAATCCCGAGTCATGAAGGTAACCAAATGACTGTGACACGAGGGTAACCAACTGGTACTAAAAGAAGAAGATGTTTCTAACGATTTTTTTAGGGATTGAGATATTCATTATTATTTGGAACAGAATTGCACTTTGTTTGCATCTTATTCCTTCTAATTTACCGACCTCATGCAAGGAGTTTGCAGGTTATCCCAAGCATCTGAAATCATTAAATGTTGGGTCTTTTCGATATCCCTCTCTGACTGCACAGACATCTAGCCATCAAGTTCTTACTAGACAGGTGGCTTCCTTCTCTAGCTTAAATGCAATCTGATTACACTACATCATCATTACCTGCATACAATTGATGATCAATAGCTATACCGGTACATATATATATACCTCCCTGATAGCTACTGTGATCATTATTTTCTTCATAAATGGTTGGTGCATGAGTTGGTAGATGACAGAATGAGAGTACCTTCGAAAGGAAAGGAATTCCAAAGATCTATTACGAAATTATGTCAGTTCGATCGATACTGCAACGTATAATAATATATAAAGAATTTCTCCCTATGATATTAATGGATGAGCTAGTTGATTCAACTACAATATTTTTTTAACCCCCAAATCTTCAAGATCGTAGCATGCTGAGTATAACAATAGTATATTAAATTATCTCTAATATTTCTACCGAAATACATATAAATTCCTGGGATATAGAGGGTAAAAACAATATGCTTTCAATATATGATGTGTTCTTCATTTGAATGCTCTCCGATCAATTTACTTGCTTTCCCAAACCACTCTGTAGTTTCTAGAATAAAATCTCTCCCGACACCAAGTTTGTTAGTCCACTCAATAATGGATAATGATCGCTAGCGTAGGCTCACCTGCATTATTCGATTTCGCAAGCTCATGATTTCCATTAAATCTAATTGATTTGAATTGATTCATCCTCCTTCTTATCTATGTCTGTGCATCCTTCGAAGCTTGTGACAAAACAATAAGTATAGAGGTTAAATCATAAGATGACAGGTCAAGTATTTATGCAGAGTCGAGCCGAGTTGAGAATTGAGAATTAATCATGGCGGACATAAAACATGCAATAATTCTCATTCTATTATTCGTCTGTGTCAGAACAAAAAAAAATACATAATATATCAATGAATGCTGTCAATTTTTATTCTTGCACAGTGGGACCTGGCACATCTTCAGTTGGGGCGGGGGGCGGGCGGGCAGGGATCCACATGATCATTAAAACTGCTAAACTTAGTATAAAAATCATTTATTTCACACACTCCTCTCTAATATAGATCATTAANAAACTGCTAAACTTAGTATAAAAATCATTTATTTCACACACTCCTCTCTAATATAGATCATTAAGATAGTATGCTTTTAGAGGGGTCAACCCTCTCTCCCTATTGCATAATCATTACATAAAAATGGATATTCATATCTATATACACATAATAAAATTTGTTTTTTAAATCAAATAAAAATAAAAAAATAAACTATATATACAAAAACACTACAATAATAACATTACAAAAATAAAAATTAAATTAAATTAAAAACTAAAAACATATAAATAAATAAAAAGTATTAGGTAGTAAATAAAATCATAAAATTTTAAATTTTAAATGAACTTGGAATCTTCTTAAAATTTTATGATTATTGCGCTAACTTGTTTTCGCAAGTTACTCAGAAATATGTTTTGACAAGAAGAGTCACCACTTTTAGGTATAAAAACATTTCATTTATTTTCTTTCACTTAGTTTGTTAAGCATATATTTTTCTATATTTTCAATGCTCTAACAAGATGGTTGCAGGAAAATGCTAAGCTTTTTGTAGAATTACAGACGAACGAATGGTGTGTAGAATTGATTTCTAAAATCGCAGAAACTTTTCAGAAAAAAAATGTTTCATTAAAATCTTGAAGAAGTTGAGTTTTTTACTATGTATGTCATGAAATTTGCTGCCATAGAGAAGCCTTTCAGAAACCAATTACACCATGTCATGATTACTTACCCTTTTTCCTTCCAAGCTTATTTAGAGTCCACTTTTTCACTGCCTTATAGATCATAACTTCCCGCATGTCTACCTTTCTAAGTCGCACACATTTTTCCTCATTTCTCAGTTTATCTTTTTCCTTATGAATAAAACCATTCAATTTCCTTTCCATGACTACATTGCTTTGTTATCCCTTTCATAAAAACTATTTGACCATGAGATATTTCATCTATAGTCCTACCACTCATTACGTACAACTCGTGTTGACTGATGTGGTATTTCTTAAGGCCCACCTTTCAACAAGTCTTGCCTCGTCGACCTCAGCACCTCATCTAGGATAGAGACTAGAGTTCATGTTTAGTACCTTGAGGCTTGCATGCCTTAATGGCAAGTTATCTCACTGACAATCATGTGAATACATCAATGTCCCTTAATCGTTAGATCTTGCAAGTGGCTCGACATCAACTCATTTATTCGCACTTTGCACGATGTACTTGCGTACCTTGGGACTCATTGACATCAATGGTGAGATTGTCTCACATTGGTTAATGACATTTATCAATGCTCGATAATCCAATGACTTCTTTCCATGTTCGACATCAACACATTTATTTGCATGGTAAGAATTGTACCATCGGGTTTTTTAGCAAGTGAAGACTATATACTTTTCATGACATCATCAACAGTTTTGTAGTAGCATATTTCAACCATATCAAAGTACCACGGTTGTACTTTCATCTCTCATATTTTACTTCATCCAACTAAGCAACAGTTCAGATCCTTCACTTCACATTCTACTATTCAGCAGTATCAGCCACATTCCTATTGCAAAATTTCATCAACTTTTTGGGTAAGTGGAGGTATGTTGTTTTCTAATCTTTAGCCATGTAATTCCTTAAATGCTAGAAAATGAATGAATTTGGAAAATTCCCTCAGTACATTCCCTTTCTCCTTTTCATAAGCCTAATACATATTAAGTTGTGGGGGGGCAAGGCGGGGCGGGGCGGGGCAGGACTATTCATTACCAATTTACATATTCATCATCTCATTTACCCTTAATCAACATGTCTTTCCCAAACTATGCTATATATATTGGCATGACTCATAATATGAAGAAAATGCTTTCTAATATACATTGATGGTTCATCATTTCTAATGCATAAATCTTATGTATTGCAGCAAAAATACAAGTAAAACAAGCGAATGTTGTTAACACAAGAACCTACATTTATTATGGTTTTCACACAAGAACCAACCATAAATATATATTTAAAAAATAGAGAGAAAAAAAGAAAAAGAAAATATTGTTTCCACTCGTGCATTTAAAATCATGGAATGATTTACTGTTACATGTCATCCTTATGTAAAGCCTCAGCTACAAAGCCAAAAGTTTTAAAGAGAATCAATCCATAGTTGCATGAGGACATGCAACCAATCAAGTTGGGGGGGATGTTGAGCCGCAAAAAGACCACATTCTATTCATCTTTCCTATACCATTCGTCACCTTATTCCTATCTTATCATTCCATAAAACCATTAATATTCACCACTTTCATAATAAATATGGGTTTATAATTACTATTTTCCAAATCATTATATTTTAGTATTTTGAGTGAATTAGTGGTTAATTATTGAGAAAAATAACATATTTTCATTATACTGTAAGGTTGGGTGAGTTTGATGATGTTTACATGTGTATTTGAATACTTTAGCAAGCTTAAAGAATGACCACCTAGCCTCAGATTCAAATTTCATCTTCTAGATGTGAGCTAACTTCAAAGAAAAGATCATGGAAATGTGGAGAGAATATCTCATCCAATATTTCTTTAGTGTTTGAAGGGATGAGTTGTAGATTTGTTGAGGATTTTGAGGGATAAGTTGAGAGAATAATGGATCTGTAATTATGATCAGTTATCTTGAATTTATGTATAAATAAGAGGGTCTCTCTCCTCATTTTGGTTGGAGATCTCTCTAGTGGTTTGGAAGTAGAGAATAGTTTTAGAGTTAGTCATAGAATGGATTTGTAATTGTAATGGAGATTATGATTTGATCCAAATCTTGTACTCTTCCATGTTAATATATATTTTCAGCACTTTCTTTCTTATGAGTTGTTATGTTTTACTTATGAAATTTTAGTATGGATTTATCGTGAGCTCACAAGTTAATTTCAATTGCTTTATACCAGTTTATTCCATGCAATTTCAGTCTTGCTTTATCAAGTTAATTTATGCAATTTTATGTTTTCTGCAATTAGATTTATTTCCATTTAATTTCATGTTTTCATAAATTAGATTCAATTTTAGTTGTAGAATAGGCTAGTAATACTCTGCCCCTGCATATATTTTGTATGTACCTCACAAGTTTACGCTCTCTCCGGGTTGACAATTAAATCGTTGGATATCTATTATAATTTGTTTAATGTTTTTACCCAACACAAACTGTAGGTTGGTTTGGCTGTGTTTTTATGTTTGATGGCTATGTGTGAGCCTGTTGTTCCCTAGTTTCTTGTGGAAATCATGCCTATCTCGGGGGTGGCAGTGGTGTTGAGAGACTAATGAACACACTGGCCTATGGTTGGGTGGAACGTTGCAGCAACATAGCTAGTTGTGAGACCGCTTAATCATCAAGATAAGTATATATGGTATGATTTTTTGTGCTATGTATTTGCTTATGATTTATTATGATCATGTTGAATTCTTATTCATGGTTAAGTAGAAGTTTACTTATGTTATGTTTCCCTGCATTTTACTTCTATACATGCCTTGTGTTTTTGCAATGCATTTGCATGAGTTCATGGATGGTAGAAGCATGTTACAGAGTCGAGAGGTAGCTGAATTAATGTTTCCACCCCTTGGAATCCTCCTGTGGAAATTGAACCCAAGTGATAGAACAATTACACTCACAAAATTGCTAATCAAACATGCAAAATTCACATCAAAGGAGGCTGAACTTGGAGCATAAAAATAACTTATATTTAGTAAGTGTACAATAGCCAAACTTATGAATTAATAGGATGCTCAAATATATAATTACATGAGTGTTTTGAAAGAATAAGGATACTATTTGAAATAGTCAAAAATCAAGCTTACCAAAAATAGTCAAATCCCCCATAGGTGCATAAAGTTGTTTCCAAATCTATGAAGATGCTCACAAATTTTCTAAGACAAGTGGGAAAGCTAAAGAGTGATAGAAAGAAAACTCATTCATGTTTTTTTTGGGAGAAAGGGAGGGAGGATTCTATGGGGAAAAAAAAGGTAATTACACCTAGACTAGATTTTCCTTTTGCCTTAAAACTATTGTAAAGCAAGGCAGCTTTAAGAAAAAAATAGAATTATGATTTAGTAACCTGGAATAAAATTAGAATTTCTAAAATTGGTTTCCAGGATGTTTCCTAAGTGCTCCATGACCCAGTTTTAACATGTGTTGACTTCTAGGACATGTGGAAGACAACTAGCATAGAATGGAATCTATGAATCTAGGTAAAAGACAAAAATGATTAATTAATGTCAAATGTGGGTAACAATGGGTTGATTATTCTAACACTCCCCCTTAAGCCTAAATTTATGAGTAAATATTAGAAAACTATAGGGCCTAGTAACAAGGCTTAGTCACCCTTTACATACTGCTTGTCCATACAACCAAAAAAAGAGGCAAAAACCCAGTGGGAAAAATCCTCCCTTAAACATGGACATGAAACAAAATTGTGAAATCTTGTCATCAATCATGCTTCATAGCATGATCAGCAATCCCCAATAGTGATTTGAGATTGCTGAAGGTATTCTCACCAAAAACTTTCATGAAGATTCCTGCTACTTGTTCTGAAGATGCACAAAAGAGTAGAACAATGGTAATGATCATGCGCAAGCTCTCTGATGTAGTGCAAATGGATCTGAATGTGCTTGGTTCACTATCTCTAAATTGGATCATTGCATGTTCGGGTACATAGGGTACTCCCAAAATATTGAACACCTTTAGCAACTGCTTCACACAAATAGATCATAGATCAACACACCGATGTTTGTCACGTGGTTAAAACCCTCGAGAGGGAAACAGTCCATGGCCCCAGCTAAATAGCTACTTGGAGCAATTTATTATGCAAAAGAAAGAAAGTTACATATGAGCTTCTCAAAATCAATCAACTATCCAAGGACCCTCTATGCTCTTTAAATAGAGATCATAGACCAATCGGGTGTTAAGCCACAGATCAATGGTAGGTATGATCTAAGAGAAATTGAACCGTCAGATCACTCTATGTCTAGAACATATTGTGACCGTCGGATTAGAATATTTACAAATGAATAATAATGCATACTAAAGAAACACACTTTTACCTAACGGATATATTACACAAGTTGATCTTAACTAACTCCTAAGTGTATAAATATCCTAACATCCCCCCTTAAGAACAACTTAGGATAGGATTGAGGATTTACAAAAGTGACACTATTAAGAGAAGGAAGGAGGCATTAGAACCTATCCCCCCTTAAGGACACATTCCTGAAATCCTAACATAGACCGAAGTTTAGAAAACTTCGCTTCTGTAAGAGACTTGGTGAAGATGTCTGCAACTTGATCATCTGTAGGGAAATAGAGCACTTCAATAACACGATCATGAACAATATTTCTGATGAAGTGCATGTGTAGCTCAATGTGTTTGCTATGTTGATGTAGAACTGGATCTTTGGCAAGCTTGATGTGACTTTGATTGTCGCACCAAAGTGGAGTAGGCTGCTACTGCTCATTCATCCAAACTCTAAAAGGATCTGTCGAAGCCATAAAGCTTCCTGACTGGCATTAACTATGGATCGATATTCTGCTTCTGCTGAAGAAAGAGCAAGATCTTGTTGTTTCTTACAAGCCCAAGTGACAGGTCTAGATCTAAGACTGAAAACATAATCTGCAGTAGACTTTCGATCATCAAGATCATCTTCCCAATCTGAATCAGTGAAACCAACCAGAAAAGGTTTCCCCCCTGTACTGTAATGAATCCCAAACTAAATTGTACCTCGAATATATCGAAGTATTCTTTTTGCTGCTTTCCAGTGACTTTCATGAGGATTTTGCATATAATGGGAAACATGACCAATGGCAAAGGAAAGGTCAGGATGGGAATGAGTCAAGTATAAAAGACTACCATCAAGCTGATGATACAAGGTGGCATTTACTTCAGGGGAAGTACAAGTGGCAAAAATTTTGACTCCAAACTGGAAGGGAGAAGGGATTGGTTTACAATCTTCCACGTGGAAGCGACGAAGAAGGTCACAAGCATACTTAGACTGGGAAAGAAAGATTCCTTCTTTGGTTTGCAATACTTGGAGACCAAGAAAATAATGCAAATGTCCTAAGTCTGACATTTCAAAATTTTTCTTAAGATTGGATTTCACATGGGTTATAAGTTTAGGGTCACTACCAGTAAGGATAATATCATCAACATAAAGAACAAGTATGATGAGATAGTTTTTTACTTTCTTGGTATAGACCTTGGGGTCAGAATGGCATCTAGAAAAACCAGTGTTAAGGAGAAAGCTATTGATTTTGGCATACCAAGCTTTAGGAGCTTGCTTAAGGCCATATAAGGATTTATTAAGGAGACAAACAAGGCTAGATTTATTCTGAACATATCCAGGAGGTTGTTCCATGTAAATTTTCTCATGTAAATCACCATGTAAGAAGGTAGACTTGACATCCATTTGATGGAATTACCAGTTATGTAAGGCTGCAAGGGAAAGAACAAGGCGAATGGAGTTCATTTTTGCTACAGAGAAAAAGGTTTCATTGTAGTCAATCCCTTGAACTTTGGAAAAACCTTTGGAAACTAACCTTTCCTTAAGTCTTTCAACACTTCCATCTAATGCATACTTAGTTCTGTATACCCATTTACATCTGACAAGTTTTCTTCCTTTTGGAAGAGGAACAAGATCCCAAGTATCATTCGCCATTAAGAAATGATATTCTTCATCCATAGCTGCATCCCAATATGGATTTCCTGAAGCTTCTGCAAAAGTTATTGGATCATGATTCTCAAAAACTTGAACCAAAAGAGAAGAGGCTCGCTAAAACTGAGAATGTGTTCTGAAACTGAGAACATGTTCGACATTGATCTCTAGGATCACTAGCAAGATCACCAGCTGCTTCACATGTTGAACGGACCCATCAAGGAAGTATTGGTGCTGATACAATTGGAGGAACATGAACAAGCAGAGGTGGATTTCCATCCTCGTTGTCATCATCAGAAACTGGAGTTAGAAACCTATAAAGAAAGCTGAAAGAAGAAGAAGAAGAAGGCACAATCACTGAATCAGGATCGCAGGCCAAAGATGGCACACCCGCCAAGTTAGGATCGCAGGCTAAGAGATTTTCATCAAATTTAACATCTCTTCTAATGATTATATCATGAGAATGTGGCTAAAGAAGTCTATAACCTTTTACATCTTTAGAATATCCAACAAATATGCACTTTTCACTTTTAGGCTGCAATGCTTTCCGTTTTCCATCCAAAATGTGAGCCCATGCTTCACAACCAAACACACGAAAGTGACTTACATCTGGTTTAATTTTACTCTATGCTTCTTCTGGTGTTATACCCTGTAAACCTTTAGTGGGTGTGCGATTAACTATGTAATTTGCACAATTTATGGCCTCAGCCCAATATTGAAGACTTAGTCCCTTAGATTGGATCATACAATTAGCCATTTCTTTTAAATTGCGGTTCTTCCGTTCAACTACACCATTTTGTTGTGGTGTATATGGAATAGTGTGTTGTTGTTGGATTCCTTGTTCAGTGCAAAAAGTAGTAAACTTGTTGTTAACATATTCTCCTCCATTGTCAGATCTTAACTTAATAATTTAATGACCAGATTGTTTTTCAACAAAGGCCTTGTAGGCCAAGAACATGTTAAATACTTCACTCTTAAGTTTTAGGAAGTAAACCCAAGTGCGTCTAGAGTAGTCATCAATGAAAGTTAAGAAATATTTGAAACCAGAAAAGGAAGTAGATGGAAGAGGGCCACACAAGTCACTATGCACAAACTCCAAGGGAACCGAGGCATGCCAAGAGGCACGTTTGTCAAAACTGTCCCGATGATGTTTTCTGAGTACACAACCGGAACAAACACCATCCTTGCAAAATACCGGCGAAAGACCAGTCACCATATTGTCTTTACATAGTTATTGCAATGAGAGATAATTTAAGTGACCAAATCGCTCATGCCAAAGTTTTCTCAAGTTATCACTACGAGCAACAAAAACTGAAGGAAAAGGTGATGACCCAAAGTTGTTAAATTTGTACAACCTAGTAATATCATCAACAGTTCTAGTAGTAAGGATATTTTGAGGATTTTTAAAATCTTTGATTACAACTTGGTGAGGTGTAAACATCACAGTTTTACCTTCACCTGAATGAGTAATTTGATAGACTGATAACAAATTGCAGAAAAAATTTGGAACACATAGTACATCACTGAAATGACCATTTTCTATTGGAATTGTTCCAAATCCTGCAACACTTAGAGATCTATCATCACCAACAAATATTTGTTTTGTGTTACATTCATGCATAGTAGAAAAGATAGTTTTATCCTTAGCCATATGATAAGATGCTCCAGAATTAATGAGCCATTCAATTGAAGTAGAAAAATAAGATGCAGTATAAGAGTAACCAGAAGCACAAAGTGCATGTCCATGAGAGGTAGATTTTGAAGACGAATCTAGGCTGATGTAGTGCTTATTCATTGCTGCTTCCAAGGCTACCATCTTCTTAAAACACTTAAATTCATCATGATTATCTTTCCCACAAAAAATGCAATGATGCTTAGTCTTCTTTCCTTTTTGCTTGGATCTTTTGTCATTTTTTAGAAGGAGCTGACTAAGAGAGTTTAGGACCCTTGTTGTTTGGCTTATTATTACAAAAATTCTGTTTCTTGGGAGGCTTGGACTTTTCTTTCTGTTGGGACAATAAGGCTTTCCCAGATGTATCTACATTGTTAATTATTCCAAGATGAATGAGCTTATCTTACTCTCTAATTAAGGAATCATAAAAAGATTCAAGACTAGGCTCTTGATAGCTAGTTGTATTCAAGGATTCTTTCATGGAGTAGAATGTAGATACAAAAACAAAATATGCAGGTCCAAGTTTGGAAATAATATGATAAATACATTGTTTGTCTTCTTTCTTAATCTTGCATTCTGCACATAATAGTCTAAAAGTTTTATACTTAGATAAATAGTCTTAAATGCATGAAAAATCATTTGGATTCAAGGAAATCAACTCATTCTCAAGTTGATGACCTAGAATTTCATTGTGTTTACCAAACATAGATTCCAACTTTTCCCAAGCTTTATCAGGTTCATCAATTTCAGATATGTGGAAACGCAAATCAATAGAGATTGACATCCCAATCAATCCACAAGATTCATCACATCTATTTTCCATTTAATTTTCTTATCATTATCAGTGGGTTCTATTTCTTTCCCTGAGGTTATCCTGAAAAGTCCCCTACTTCGTAGAACATCTTCCATACGAGATTTCCATGAGAAATATTTAGAACTTATAAGTATAATATCACAAGGGGCGGCCATACTATAAAATAATGGCTAAAAGAATAGAAACTAAACATCTGGATGTAAAGAGCTTGAAAAAATATGCGGTTTAAAAAAAAACGGCACTGAAAACTGATTCTGGATGATGAAGTTATGCTTGATCAAAGAAAATGTTGAAGATGTCCCAATAGTGACGTGGCAGATATTAACTTGACCAACCAAAAAAAAGAAGCCCCCTCTTCCCAAAATCAACCTTTAACAATAACTTTTACAATAAAGTTACTTTGAAGTGAATCACTTTTGTAGAATAAGTGATGTTCACATTTACAATAATGTGACTTTTAAAATAGTACGGCAATAAATTAAAGACTTAAGTGACTCACTTTTTATTTTATTTTATTTATGTGAGATGCACTTTTACAATAAAGTAACTTGAAAATAGAAATTGCATGCATTAAAAAGTAGCTTGATAAGACTTGAACTCAAGACTTATCAAGGAGCAAAGCAAATTTGGACCAAGTGAGCTAAGTTTAAAAGGTAAGTAAAAGTATGGAAAGAGGAAGGGGGATTTTTTTTTTTTACTCTTCTCTCTCATTCTCCGTGTTTGCCTTTTTCTCTTGCAAATCACAAAAAAAATGAAAAACAAAAACAAAACAAAAAAATTTCACACAATGGGTTTAGATATTGGTTATCTTACCCTGAAAGTCTACGTTTTCAAGTTTCCTCGTTGTTTTTGATTTGCCGTGATCGCACAAGGTGCATGGCAAAGAGCATACATAGCCGAGAAGATAAGAAAAAAATAATAATTTCCCTCACTGTTTCTGATTCGCCATGATCGTGCAAGGTGCACGGGAAAGAGCATAAGCAGCCAGGAAAGTCAACAGTCCAAGACTAAAAAAAAGATATAATAATAAGACTGATAAAATATGAGAGATTTAAAAAAAATAAAACAAATTTGTCACTGTAACTTTATACCTTCAGATTTGCCGAAATGGGTGTTTCTGGAACAAACGGAAATGGTTTTCAATGAAACGAAAACTATTTCCATATGGAAATAGAACTTTGGATGCAATGGAATAGCTCCCATAGGCCACAAATGCATAGAAAATCTATAACTATAAACCCTTTCAAATTTTTGGCAACGTCGGTTCCAGATCTTGATCAAAACCGAAAGCGGCTCTTCATAAAAGATCTGATACCATGTTCGGGTACACAAGGTACTCCCAAAAGACCAAATACCTTCAATAACTACTTCACACAAATAGATCACATATCAAAACACCGATGTTTTTCACGTGGTTAAAACCCTCGAGAGGGAAACAGTCCATGGCCCCAGCCAAATAGCTACTTGGAGCAATTTATTATGCAAAAGAAAGAAAGTTACATATGAGCTTCTCATAATCGATCAACTAACCAAGGACCCTCTATGCTCTTTAAATAGAGATCATAGACCAATCGGGTGTCAAGCCATGGGTCAATGGTAGGTATGATCTAAGAAAATTTGAACCATCGGATCACTCTATGTCTAGAACATATCATGACCTTCGAATTAGAATATTTACAAATTCATACTAATGCATACTAAAGAAACACACTTTTACCTAACGGATATATTACACAAGTTGATCTTAACTAACTCCTAAGTGTCTAAATATCCTAAAATTCCATATTTGAATGGTGCTCTTATTATCATAGTAGATAATAGTTGAAAACTCTTATTCAAAGCCACATTCTCCAAGTATCCCCTGCAACCATAAACATTGAGTTGATGCATTTACAACTCCTCTATACTCTGCTTCTGTAGATGAGAATGCTATGGCACTCTGCTTCTTGTTTGACCAGCTGATTGGTCCTTCTAAAAGCATGAACACATATCCTGATGTATACTTTCGATCAGTGTTGTCACTTTCCCAATCACTATCAGTAAACCCAATCAAATCAAGATCATATTTTGCTTTGTAGAAGATCCCATGAGTTCTTACTCCTTGAACAAAGTTTAGGATCCTCTTGGCTACTCTCCAGTGGATCTCATGAGGCTGATCCATGTATCTCAAAGCCACACTAACTGCATTATATAAATCAGGTCTAATGTGTGTAAGATAAAGTGAACACCCAATCAACTGCCTATACAGTGTATTATTTACCATAGGAGAAGAACCTACTTGTTAACACCCAATTAAAATTTGGGCATGGGTGTTCCTTGCAATCTTTGGCCCCATCAAGAAGTGTCGAGTAGGTAGCAGATGGAGCTGATGGTGTACACAGGGTAAGGCTCAACAACAGGATAGTCTGAGGATCGAAAAAGAAGAGCTGAGGAGGAGTGTTGGACGTGTTAAAGAAAAGTCCCGATCGACGGCTGAAGGTGATTAAAGGGCAGATCAACAGCATCATATCATTTTGCATAGTGAACATGCTCGACCAAAGACCACTCTTCAGCCTTGTGAAATGGTTTAAAGCTTGGACACATTTGGCGATCAAGATTAGACCTCGCAAAGATCTATGGTCAAGAGTCATTTCACAGCCCTAAGTTACAAGGAAAAAGATGCAAATACAGATTGCGAAAAGCGGTGCAGGTCATTTTGATCAATGGTGCTTGTATGGGAAAAGGCAGATCAGTGGCTATAATTCATTTCACAATCTCGAGTAGAAAGGTACGAAACAAAAACTTCACCATGCAAAAAAGGGTGGGGTCCGCTCAGATCAACAGTCGTGAAGGGAGCTGATCTCGATCGACGGCCAAGTTGCATACACACAAAATAAGAACACATGTAGAAATGGGGGAATTTCTTTTGATATATTTCTGGGTAGTAAACACAGTGTGTTCTAGCCTTCTATACCTCCCGCCATGGTGGATCATGAATTTGAACCACTGGTGCTCCCTGACAGCTACTTCAATATCGGCCTTCATATGCAATATGAAATTTGCACACTGATTCTCCTAGTTGACCCTTGGATAGAACTTGTCCAGCAATACCTCAGTCCATTCGGACCAGGCACCATGTCTCAGATTATTGGGGTCTGCAAAAATAACTATTTTCCTTTGCTCCCTACAGAATCTTAGAATAAGATTATAATAAGTCTAGGTGAGATTACCGTCGCCTATGTCTACATACCAGAGTGGACCATTTTCTTCATCATTGCGATCCATATAGACTTCACCACATTCCTTTAGCTTTTTTGGGGCACCTTCAAAGCTTCTGAATGCATCACATTCCCAACGCTCCATTATTTCAATATTCATAGGGGATGACTGAATTTGCTTTATGAGAGTAAGCTAGAGAAATCTTTTTACTTCATCTCTGGATGCATAATCTAACAACTGTCTTCGTTCTTCTTCAGAAATGGATGTATCCCAAGGCATGAGGAATAGACCATTTCTTGGTATGCAAAGTGGTGCAGTGCCACGGCCTGAATTGGAGCTTGAGGCTCCTGCGGAGAACATGCTTATGGCTAGTATAGCTTTATCAAACTACTCCCTGGTGAGCATATGAGCAAGATAGTTTAGATAACCTGGCTTATAAACAATATCAAAATCAAAGCTACTAAGCCAAATAAACCATTTCAATATTCTACTGCTATTTTCAGCCATTAAATTTTCATTCTTAAAAATTTCAGGCATAATCTTTAATCTGTTCTAATGATAAATCTAATAGGATTTAAGAATAGAATAAAGTGTTGTACTATCATTTTGACAGCTAGAATTTCTTTATGGCTGGATGGGTAGTTTAAGTCTGCAGCTTTGAATGAAGCCGAGTCGTAGCCACAAATATTCTCCATGCCTTCAAGTGCTTCAAGCAGAACTCCACCCCAAGTATGAGAGGAAGCATCTATTTCAATAATCAATTGCTTTGATCCTTGAGGCAGGGATAGAGGAGGAAGGTCTAATACTTTGGCTTTAATTTTTTGAACTACCAAAGTCATCTCGGCTGACCATTTCGCTAGATTTTTATTCAACCTTTGTTGCAGTAGGTGTATGTCAGCGGCTTGGCCTCTGTAAAAAGGCCTAATGTAGTTAAGACTCCCTAGAAATCTCTAAAGCTGGGTCTTCTCCAAAATTTGGTCAGGAAACTGGCTAAATACATTTAAAACATGCTTTTGCAAGACAGCTTTCCTTTTCTGATCTTGAATCTGAGGAACTCCATTTCAATCTTTCCTATCTCCATTTTACTTTCTGACAAGACCAACCCATGCTTAAAAACAAGTTCATAGAATACCTGCAAATGTTTGAGATGTTCTTGCAGGTTCTTTGAACAGATTAAAATATCATCAATGAAGACTAATTCCCACTGCTTTTCTCTGAATATGTCTTCCATTTGTTTCTGAAATTCAAAAGGGGCATTGTTTATTCTGAACGGCAGGACTTTCCATTGATATTGGCCATGCAGTACCACAAACACCGTTTTATATCTATCTCCAGCTTTGATGCCTATCTAGTAAAAACTTGACTGTAAGTCAAATTTGCTGAAGATCGTGCAGCTTGTGATTCTTTGCAAGAGGCTGGATTTATCTAGAAGAGGATAGCATACTTTTTGGAGTACTGCATTAAGAGGTTTGTAATTGACAACTAACCTTGGCTTTCCTCTTTTAACTTTTGAATGCTTATTTACCACGAATGCTCTGCAAGCCCATGGACTTTTTGAAGGCTCAATCAATCCTTTAGATAAGAGATCTTTAATCTCTTTTGCACAGAATTCTCATTCAGAAGGGGACATCAGTCAGGATGAAGCTTTCATTGGCTTGATCTTTTGCAGAGGATCAAATGGAAGGGAGACAAAGTATTTTTCCCTTTTTCAAAAAGCATTAGGACTTTCTGAACATTATTCTTTTACAAGTTTCTCAATGATGTTGGCTATGGATTTGCTACCATGGATATCTGAGAAGACTTTGCATCGTTCCATATATAACAACTGTGCAGGGTTAGACTTATGTTCTAGTTTTTTTACAAAGGAATGACATTTAGGAGAAGAATGGAAAAAGACTGGAAGCTCTATAGTCTGATTATTTATGATGCAAGAGAATGTCATTTTCTTTGTATCTACAGAGAATGGACTTACTATAGAGAGGAATTCAAATCCTAATATACAGTCTTCACTAATCTCATCAAGTCTATACAGGGTTAGCTGGTCATTGACTCCTTTGAACTGAACTGGAAACTTTTCAGATTTGGATTTCAGAGGGACAGGAGTACCTTCAATAGCTAAGCCTTTGTCTGAGGTGTTTTCCCAGTAAAACTGAGGCAAAGCCAAACCTTTTTCTAGGTTTACTTGGCATCCAGAGTCTATCATACAGTCTAGGGAGTATAGTTTAAACCCACTGGGATGGAACTGAACTTCCACAAATATTTTAGGTCCAATAAGCATTCCTATATTAGGGTCAGGAGAAGGTTCTCTTACCCTTGGACTTTCATTTTCCATATCTTGCTCATAATGCTTACTTAATTCTTCATCAGAATATTGATCCCTTTCAATTTGTATTACTTTGATCATGCCTTTTAGTTCTTCAATTTCTGCTACCAGGTTCTTCAGCTGCTGATGTTTTTCTCTAACTTGTAGTCACAGCATCTGTTCTTTATCCAACCTGTAACTTTGTCTGATTTCATGACCATCTAGATAGCCCTTATAAAAATCTACAGGATTATAGATAGTAGGGGTTACAGTGGTTACCTTGCCTTTGCCTTTGTTTTGCTCAAGTTCTTTGAGAAACTGCTTCTTTTCTTCCTTTAAGGATGCTCGTAATAGATATTCAAAGGTTGGTGTCTCTGATAGTTGCATGTCAATGGCTGCAATCCTCTTTTCAATATTTTGTGGCTTATTCAGCGAAAACATATACAATGAAAAGTCAAATTATGGGGGTTCAAATCCTCCCAAATTTGGTGCTAAATCGGAATCAAAAGAGGAAAAGGAAGGATCAAATTTCTATAGTGCATCTATGTTAGGATCAGAGTCAGATTCAGAGGATGTATCTGACGCGTCTGATGGCAAAAATAATACTTCACCTGAAGTCAACTCACTTGTTGAAGGTAGATCCTACCATCTAGGATCTAGTGTCTCGCAGAAAGCAGCTAGTTTGGGTTTAGACTTCCTTTTTGGACATTTGTTTGCCTAATGTCCCTTTAAACCACAGATAAAACAGATTTCTTTGTCATTTTTATCTGTTCTTCTTTTAACAAACTTTCTGGGATAAGACTTTCTAGACTTTTTGGGAGTGTTGTACTTCTTCCTTATTTTCTGTTTATAAGGCTTTTGAGGATGATACCTTGGTAAGCTGGTATAAAAGCCTTTTTTCTCTTTATTCTTATGACATTTGCATTTGTCTGCTAAATGTCCTTAGTTATGAGCTCCACATCCCCAATCAGGCATCTTGGCCACATTTTTGCATAACGAGGGGGAAAACATGCTTTGATGTCTCTTGAAATCTTTGCTAACTCTCTTTTCTAGGCAGTGTTCTTGCCAAGTCTCTAAGATATAACTATAGATTTGTGCTAGAGAAAGGCCTCTATAGTTAATCTTTTATGAGAAGAAGAACTTGAATCCCCACTGGATTCTTCAAAATCAGATGATCCACTAGAAGTCCTTCTCCTTCTCCTAGTACTGCTCTTACTGCCTTCTGGTCTTGCTGTACCTCGTCTAGAGTCTATCTTTCTTTGCAAGTCTGTTAAACTCTGCAACATTGCAGCGCTCAACTGATGCTACTCTTTCTGGGCTTTGATCAAGCTTCTCATGGTGGCTACAACATCTGACGGTGTCTCTTGGAATCTCCTTCCATTAGACTCTATGTCATCATTTTCGTTATGGACATTTTCTCCTATGGCATCTCGGGCACACTCGTAAGAATCTCGAGCATCATATCCATCATGGGTTCTCATAATTGAACCACAACTTACTTACCAAATTGCACTACCTAGAATACTACTCTTGAAGGTGACTATGATTCTGCAAATGTGTTAGTAACACAACTGTTAGATGCATATCATTGATATAAATTAGAATTACGTACCTTCTCCTGGAAAAATTATAAAATAACAATTGCCCAAATACTAGATTTTCTTCATCAAAGGACGCCTATCTAAGGGGGACAATGGGGGTCAAGGGGGATTTCCCCCTTGTGGAATCTAGCACATAATATCACTACCACTTTCTCCTTTTCAGCCCTAAAAATCCACTGAAAAATAGCTGAAAATCCCACTGAAAAATAGTAGAAATATGCTGGAAAATCCCACTTGAAAAACTCAAAATTTCCTTATGCAGAATCGGGTCTCATTCCAACTATCAATCCGATGTTTCGGCAATCAAAAAAACTAGCTTCTTTCGATGTATCAGTGGTTGGGTGCACTATTCATCGAAAGGATAGTCTACTAAATAGCCACAACAATGAGTAGTGATCCCACTGCGGGTTCCGCGGATTGTAAACTCATCGACTGTCGAAATCTCTATCCACTATCGACGGTCGAAGCCTCTAACCTTTAGAAGGATAGTCTAATAGACAGCCTCAACAATGGATGTTCAATCCACTAACTTCATCCAACGTAGCACACTAGAAACTGAATTGACTAGGTGTCGGCAATGTTTTCAACTAACCATCGCCAATGGCCGACGATTCCAGGACTTAGAGAAATTTTTGAGATTTTCCCTTTAGTCTTCCTTTTTGTCGCTTGGTCGGCTCAATTCTCTTCTCGTCAGAAGGCTAGTTCTCTAGGCTTCCAAAATGGCAAGCGCACGAACACTATCTTCTTTCTGTAGCTGACGATTTCGGGCCTTAGAAATTTTTTTAACTTTTTAAACTTTCTTTCTTTACGGCGTCGACGGTCAGAGACCTTACCCGTCGGACACGTAGTTTTCTAGCCATCCGCAACAGTGGGTGCTCATTCAACTATTCTCTTCCAATAGACATCGAACACTTAGAAAATTTTCCACAATTTTCCTTCCAACTATCCTCCATCAGTTGTGCTTCCGCCTAGCTCTCTGCTACATCGAAATTCCCTTCCCACTAAGTGTTCCGATGAACCGACAATTCAAACACTTAGACAATTTTTTGAATTTTCCTATCATCTACTGATTTCTTCTAGGTAGAAATAAATCCTACCTCTGTCACTGCATCTTTCATGGCTCATTTAGGCCCATGTTGCAAC
The DNA here is from genome assembly GCA_001517045.1 of Pseudotsuga menziesii. Taxonomy (NCBI): domain Eukaryota; kingdom Viridiplantae; phylum Streptophyta; class Pinopsida; order Pinales; family Pinaceae; genus Pseudotsuga; species Pseudotsuga menziesii. The sequence continues at coordinate 179,072 of LPNX010094358.1, forward strand.
ATGAGCTCTGATACCACACTGTAATGTCCCCGACCCTCCGACCAGCGAAGAGAACGCTACCATGGCGTTAACCAACCAGGCAACCAACCCCATGAGCATGTACATTCATAAGATGGTAGAATGCTGAAGACAAAATGCATTGAAGTAGAACATACACTGATACATAATTATTGATCATACAAAACGAAAGCAAACATGCGTTTATACAAGCATTCAACATGTTCATCACATTCATTAACAGTAAATGATTGCAGGAGTAAAATATAAAATCCCAAATCAACAATTTACAGAAGGAAGCTATACAAATGGATGGAGCTGGGTAGAAAGGGAGTGTGGTCCAGAAATTGCTTGATGACAAATATAAAGAGATACATGCTTTGAAAAAGAGGTTAAAAATCCCCGGCTCCCAGCTTGCTCAAGCATATGAATTGGCTGACTTTGGAAAGGAAAAAGAGGCTCTAAATTCCAGGTTTACTGATAGCTAGGATAAGATGTTGAAGCTTGAAGAAAAGGGGAGTCAACAGGAAGCAAATATCCAACTCTTGAGGAATAGCGAGCTGAAATTAAAAGCTAGACTGACAGCTAAGGAAAGTGAGCTTCAAAGCATGAATACAGAGAAGGAAATTCAGTCCACAGGTACGACAAAAGAAGTAGACACCAGCTCCTTCTCCAAAGAAATGTCCCATATAGGCCTGAAGGATATCGAGCTCGTTAAACTAAGGCAGCAATTTGAAGAAGTAGAAAAGGAAAGAGTTAAAGAGAAGCAAGGTAGAGAACAGGCCGAAGAAAAATGCCAAGAGCTGACTCAACAAAATGATAAGTTGAGCCGACAAGTGATCGGCAAGCTTTCATTGCAAGGCACAAAGCATATGATATGGGATCAAATCATTGTAGAAGCCGACAAGGTCCAACCCTATCTCCGTGTTGTTGAATACTTGGAACTTTCTATGAGAGAAGCCAAGAAGCAATTCCAGATAGTAGAGGCTGAAGTGAACAAAAAACCATTGGAGACTGCAGAAAATTCCATGACCTACTTGAATTCCTTATCGAATGAGGCCTCTAGTAGTTATGGTCTTCAAAATAGGGTTGATTTTGTCTCTGCAACCCGAAAGGTGATAGCTAAACATAGGATGAAGGAAATAGTGCAGGCCAAAATAAAGATCACTGAGCACAAAATCCAAGAGGTCATCAAGTTGTCTAAACCTTTGATGAGTAAGGGGCTCCCCTTCTTCTGGGAAGAGATGGGTCCTTTACTATCCCAAAAGGATTATAAAGAATGCCTAGTAAACTATCGATCGAATCACACCAAATTCGAAGATATGCAGCAAGCGTTGTCAGGGAAGACCATTTTTTACAAATTGGTCGATGATTTCGAGTTATGGTTTGACCTTAAGGCCATGTACTCCAAATTCCCTAGGGATTCATACTCGAAAGCGATGGAGCTCAAGTCATAAGCTTATGATATGGCTACAATGCCTCTTCCTAGTTCCGAGATGTGCAGAATCATCCACCAATATGGGTCAGTCAAGCTCCCACCACACTAGTAGAAACAACAGTGACAATGAACGAAATATTTTCCAGGTGTTGCTTACTCACTTGAACAATCGTTTCTCTTAGAAGGGTCTGTACAGTCATCATCATCTAGATGGGAGTATGGGATACTCTTATGTCTTTTTCATCCCGCGTAACACATTTCACTGTCTAGTCGTTTCATACAAGTCGCATCCAATATGCCACATAAGAGGTTGTTAGAAGATGCCTTTTGTTGTAACCAATTTTGATTCTCGAAGGTTAGTTTGGGAAATCCAGAATGCTATAAATATACCTCCAAAAGAAGGAGAATGGGTTGAAACCATTGTAATCTTTTGCTGTGTATGTTTTTCAAGAAAGTTTTAATATAATAGCAAAGCCGAGATCGGCATTTTTCACACAAGGATTCCTGTGTCATTTGCACTTACAGTCTGTTATTTCTTTTCTTACGTGAATGTTATTCTAGTTTTCCTTTTCCATTCTATTTTTCTTTCATATCTGAGACTTAGGGTATAACAGCTCGAAATTCTTACTTGCTATGCTCCTTCTGTTGTTTCAGGTATTCACCAAAGTTTCTTCCAAATTTAATGTAGAATTCATTTCTCACAATGCTCTGCATTAATGGTTTGTTCATGTTCCTCCTTTTCACCAGACAAATATGAATCAACTGTGATCGAGTGGCTACCTTGCCCTTATGATGAAAATGTTTGCATTTAAGTTCTGATTATCTTTGTTGTATATCTTGACTCCATCACCCAATGATGTTGTGTTTTGTTTCAACCAATTCCATGAGTGATTTATAGTTTCCATTTGTATATATATATATTTGGCACTGTCATACATTTATAGAGAGATCCCTCTCAGAAGAGCAGAAGTCCAGTTCTCTCTTCAAAACCGGTTTTTTTGTTACCCGGAAGCAAGCCCTTCCGCAACCTTTGGTTCAATTCCGGTACTAACACTACTTCTTCAAGCTTAAATCCTAAGAGGAATGGAGTCTTTATTGGCTTGCAATATTTCATGTTGAACTTGATGATCAAATATGAATAATACTTGGACTAATGTACCTTGCTTCCATGTTGGGATTGAGCAATTTCGAGACCCAAGAATTGGCTCAACAATCCCAAATCTGTCATGGAAAATGCATGGTTCATTGCATCCTTCAAGGAGGAAATACCTTTCTTTAAACTTCCTAAAATTAGTAGGTCATCCACATATAAAAAAATAATCATCAAATAACCATTAATTAGATTCAAATAAACATTCAAATCAGAACTGCATTGAACAAAACTCAATGACAATAGAAATCCATCAATTTTGGCATACCAAGATCTAGGAGCTTGCTTGAGCCCATACAATGATTTCTTTAACCTGCACACTAAATATGGATTAGAAACAAACCATTTAGTTTGTTGCATGTAAATATCTTCAGTGAGATATCCATTTAGGAAAGCACACTTCACATCCATGTGATGTACTTCCCACTGATTCGAAGCTGCAATGCCTAGAGCTAGCCTTATGGAGTTCATATTTGCCACTGGTGCAAAGGTTTCATTGTAGTCAATACCATGTACTTGTGAGTATCCCTTGGCTACCAATATTGCCTTATATTTCAAAGGTGAACCATCAGCATCAAACTTATTCTTGAAGACCCACTTACACTGAACCAGCTTCTTCCCTGGGGGAAGATCAACCAGTTCCCAAGTGTTGTTCTTCTGGAGCGAGATGAATTCTTTTTGCATGGATTTTTTCCATATTGGATCATATGAGGTATATTAATATGTATTTGGATCTGATTCAAACATCATGTAGCACTTCTCATCAAATAGAGGATCTTTCACACAATGGACACACTCAAATTGAGATCTACTCCTCCTAGTGTCATTAGGATTTCCAGCTAGTTCCCTAGCTGCATGAATGGTATTTTCTGCCCATTTTGGTCTTGTAGAACTATTAGGATATGAAACTAAATCATAATTATTCAATATATCAGAATCATCAAACTCATTAGTCTCTTCACTTACAGTCAATGGTTCTGGTGATGAAGATGACTCTCCAACTTCAACTGCTGCTAAAGGCTCTTCTTGGAACTGAAAACTTCTTTCAATGAAATATTTGTTAGTCGTCAAGTTGATCAGACTGTACCTTTTGGAATATTTATAATACCCAACAAATAGGAACTCTTGGATTTGAGGTTGCAAAGCCTTCCTCTTTTCAGTTGGAATTCTAGCCCAAGCCTTTGAGCCAAAAATCATGAAATGGTTCACATCTGGCTTGTGCCCACTCCAAGCCTCAAAACGAGTAATACCATCAAGTTGCTTATGAGGAACCTTGTTCTGGATGTAGGATGCACATTTTATAGCCTTGGCCCAAGAATTTTGTGGAAAAGTCTTAACCTCCATCATGCAAGTTTCCATCTCTTTCAATGATCTCTTCTTTCTCTCAGCAACACCATTTTGCTATGGTGTGTAAGAGATCGAATGCTACATATGGATACCTGCATCTTTGCAATATTGAATGAAATCAGACTTGACATATTCACCACCATTTTCAGATCTAAGGATCTTGGGTCTCCTCCTATACTGGTTCTCAACCAAGGCTTGAAATACTTTGAAAAGGTCAAAAAATTTAGACTTATGCTTTAGGAAGTAAACCCAACAATACTTGGAAAATTCATCTATGAAAGTGAGTGCATATTTGGCTTGACTCATGGAAATATGAGGCAATGGACCAGCAATGTCACTGTGGATCAACTCAAGGGGTGCAGAGGTTCTCTCATGACTAGCTCTCTCATACTTTTGCTCTAGGTGTTTTCCTAGGATACAACCTTGACAAACTCCTTTAAAAAACATGATCTTGGGTAACCCTATGACCATGTCTTTGTCACTCAACTTACAAAGGTACTTGTAGTTAATATGGCCAAATATTTCATGCCAAATCTTGCTTGCTTCATTAGCATGAATGAGAAGAGAAGAGGGGTTTGAGTAGGGTAGAAAATGGGAAAACTTGTATACCTTCGAAGTGTGATCAACAACACCTTTTGTTATGACTTTGCCATTCAAAATATCAGTGATTTCAACTTCTTCAGGGGATAATATGACCTTCTTTGGATACCTAGTGTGAGTCATCTGATACAATGACAAGATATTAGAGGTAAGACCTGGAACATACAACACATTATTGAAATTACCATGGTCAAGATCAATCCTACCCTTCCCCAAACTGTCAGTGAGGGAGTCATCTCCAAACACTATTGGTGGACCTTTCAACATTTCAAGAGAGGATAATGTCTCCCTTGTCGGAACCATATGTATGGAAGCTCCAGAATCAATGATGAAGCTAGGTGATATTGATGTGCTAGCAACCAAAGAATTTACTCTCTCTCTGTCTTCTAAATTTGATCCTCCTTCCCTCTTCTTTGAGCAATCAAGAAGGGAGATGTTATTCTTCTCCAGGAGTTAGGTCAACATGTCAATTTCCTTCTTCATACAAGAGCTCTTAGGATGATAGCCCTTACTGCAGTATGGGAACTTGCCCATTTCTCCTTTATTCTTCTTCTTTTGGGAGTTCTTCTTGGAGCCTTGGGGCTCATCTTGAGACTTTGGTTTGTCTCTCTTTTGCTTAGGTGGATTTTTATATTTTTTATTGCCTTTTGAATCCACCCTTGAATCTGCAGCAACCAAAGCTTGGTCTTTGGAAGGTTTGATGGTGCCCATCATCACCAACTTATCTTACTCCTAGGTGAGGGATTCCATGAACTCTGAAGCTTAGGAATATTCCAGGATCGTGTTGTCAACTTGGTGGCTTGGAAGGTAAAAAAAAAAACTGAGTAGTCAGGACCAAGCTTAGAGAGTATGGCCAAGATTATTTTATCTTCCTTCTTTTTGATCCCACGCTATTTTAGCTGCAAAACAAGGGCCTTAAACTTGGAAAAGTAGAGTTGCAATGATTTGAAGCTACTGGAACTCAAGGAGATCAACTCATTCTCGATTTGATGTCCTCTCATCTCATCTATCTTTCCAAAAATCTCTACAATATTCTCACAAACCTCATTAGGTGATGTCAATCCATCAAGATGGAAGAGGAGGTCTCTTGAAATGCCGAGACACTAAAGACCATAGGCCTCATCCCTCTTGTTGTGCCATTTAATTTTCTTTGCAGCTGCATTGGGCTCTACCTAAGTTTCCATGGTCACCCTGTAGATACCTTTCATTCTCAACAATATCTCCATCTCAGCTTTCCACTCAAAGAAATTGAACGGAGTCAAGATGATCTTCTAAGATTGGTCCATAGCTCAGCAACTGTGCCCTCCAGTCAATAGAATGCACTCCCAGTCAAGATTTCAAACCTACAATAGCAATATGGAAGGAGATAAATCGATATACAAAGGCTCTGATATCATGTGGAATTGAACCCAAGTGATAGAATAGTTACACTCACAAAATTGCTAATCAAACATGCAAAATTCACACCAAAGGAGACTGAAATTGGAGCATAACACTAATCTATATGTAGTAAGTGTACAATATCCAACCTTATGAAGTAATAGGCTGCTCAAATATACAATTAAATGAGTGGTTTGAAAGCATAAGGATGCTATTCGAAATAGTCAAAAAGCAGGCTTACCAAAATTAGTCAAATCCCTCATAGGTGCATAAAGCTATTTCAAAATCTATGAAGATGCTCATGAATTTGCTAAGACAAGTGGGAAAGATAAAGAGTGATGGAAAGACAACTAATTCATGCTTTTGTTTGGAGAAAAGGAGGGAGGATTACATGGGAAAAAAAACAAGGCAGTTACAGCTAGACTAGCTTTTCCTTTTGCCTTAAAACTGTTGTAAAGCAAGGCATTTTTCAGAAAAAGCAGAACTACACTTTAGTAACCAGGAATAAAAGAATACTTGATAAAATTGGTTTCCAGGATGTTTCCCAAGCACTCCATGAACCAGTTTTAGCATGTGTTGACTTCTAGGACATGTGGAAGACAACTAGCATAGAATGGAATCTAGGAATCTAGGTAATAAGAGAAAATGATTAATTAATGTCAAATGTGGGTAACTATGGGTTGCTTATTCTAACACCACCTGATGGAGGTGGAAGGTAGAAAACAAAGAAGGGAAAGTTGAACAGGGAAGAATTGTTTTGTTTCCGCACCCTGCGATCCTCATGCGGAAGGCGAAAGGCGAAAGGAGAAAACGGTAATTGAAAACAAGGCAAAAAGTGTGTTTTCCGATTTTTGAAGTCCGAGGTTGAAAAGAGAAAGTCAGAAGCGTAGAAAAGTTCTAAGGCAGAAAGTGTGTTTTTGGATTTCCAAATTCCAAGGTTGGAAAGTGAAAGTTGACAGTGCAAAAAAGGCTAAGGTTGAAAGTTATATTCCTGATTTCCTTGTTCCACAGTGGAAGGAGGAAGTGAAAAAGTCAGAAAGCGGAAAGTGGATAAAGGACTACAATGTTTGCTATGTTTCTGACTTCTGAGTTCTGAGGTCGGAAGGGTAGAAGTGGAAGTGTGGAAGGTAGAATGCAGAAGAGTCGCTAAGTATTTTCATCAAAATTCATGTTTTCGATTCCCGATTTTTGAGGTCGAAAGGGTGGAAAGCGGAAGTGCCAAAGGAGAAAAATGGAATTGCGGATGGTGGAAGAGTGTTTAAATGTTTTAGTCACACATTAAGTTCTTGATTCCCGATTTCTGAGGTCGAAAGGGAGAAAAGAAGAAATCCATAAAGCGGAAGGTGGAAGAGTGGTTAAATGTTTTCGTTGCACATTATGTTTCCAATTTCTAATTTTTGAGGTCGGAACGATGGAAAGAGGAAGTGTGGAAAGGACAAGTTCAGTGCATAAAATATATTTCCGGTCGCAGAAGGGATATGTCAAGGGTGGAACGACTGTTCCAGTGGTTTCTAAGCTCAAGAATGAATGTTTAAGGGTGTGTTAACATTCATTCCATATGTTACGAAAGGAGAACAAGGGTTCTTGAAGCAAAATTTTAAATTTAACTGCATTATGGGGTATGGGGACGTTAGAATTATGATATGGGTGAACGTGGATGCACATTTTTTGGTATTTTTATGTGTTTTATGAGTCTCTTGTTATGATTATAATGATTCCTATATGATGTATATGAAATATGTATGCATGACTATGTGATGATGTATGATGCAGTTTATTTCCTATATGTGATGATTGATGTGCCACTCTAGAATGTCATTAGCCATTTTATATTCTACACTATTGAGACTTCTGGAAACATGCATGAATAAAATGGATTTGAAATGTCTAGCCAATTGTCTAGTGTTCAAGAACTTTATAATGAGGAAGGGATCACATTCCTGGTAGTAGTTATTCAACTTGAGACAAGCATCTGGGAGTCTAAGAAGAAATCAAGGTGATGAATACCCAATTAAATGGTGGTGGTCAGGAGACCAACGACAACATCATACTCATCCTGATTGTTGGTAGCAATTCCAATACACATTCCATCAATATGGATCAACTCATTTGCTGGGGACTAAATGACCCATATAGCCGAGGAGAGATTAGGAGACCATCTACTTGTGTCATTAGTGAAACCAACATAGGAGGGAAAGGTAGGATCCATCTGCGAAAACCAAGTAAACAAACTGTGAGACTCGTGGAAAAAATGATGCAAAATAAGGAAGAAAAACTAGGATACAAGGGTATTCAACTTGGTTTGATTAGGAATAGAATCTCTTGAGGTAGAAACCATTACAAGTATTCTTCCAAAGGAGACCATCGGATTCAGCAAGGAGATATTCCCCCTTGTCGAGACATCGATGGATGGTGTAAGGGCCATACCACATGGATTCGAGCTTCCCTTTTGCAATATTATCATTGGATTTGTCGTAGACAAGGACAAGGCCCCCCTCCTTAAAGGAGCGTGGGATGACAAGGGAGTCATAATGGTACTTTGACTAAGTATTAGCTGCTTCGATCATTTAGAGAGCAACACAACAGTTTTGTAAGCACTTTCCCAATTGAGTCAGATGATCTAAGTCAAACATTGTAGGTTTCATGTCTTACGTTCAATGAGTTCTTAGTTGAGAATATCCATTCTTAATTAATGGACTTTGGTAGGACCAAAAGCTGTAAGTTTCAATCTTATTTTCTCAAAATGTTCCTTTCTTTCAATGAGGAGAATTTGCAGTTACCAGAAATGGTATTGATTAAAGAAATGAGTAAGGATTACACAAAATTCATGAACTTCCTCATGGAAGAGATATAGAATTCTATTTTTCAAAAGAGGCTTCCCATATTATTACCAGAGATGAGAACTACTTTGCAGTTCTCTATAGACAACAGGATAGGTTATTGGTTCTTATTTGAGAATGGAACTATGATAAGATTTTCTAGCTTTACTCATCCACTGAATATGTTGCCAACCTTTTTAACCCCTAGAGTGTTCTCCATGGATTTCATCAAGAAGAAGTTAATAGTAGAAACAAAACACTTCTTGAAATACAAAAAGTCTACTAATATTAAGTATCCATGGGCAATAGGGCCTTTTACCATCAAGAATAAAACCGCTCTACCAATGATTGAGAACTTATTGAAAGAGATGGGATTTTCTACAGAGCCTGCGGGTTATCATGATCCTCATAAAGTTATCTCAAAAATAAAGAAAGTTGTGAAGAGAAATCCTTTCAAGCATGTAGAGGTTTTTGGGTTGTTAGATGTTGTCAATTGGGATGACTATCCAAAGGAGACTCCCAAAGATACTGATGTACAAGAGGATTCTAGTTCTTCTATAAAGGATATTACTTCATTGATGCCTTATATTTATAAGTTGATTTCAGCATTTGTAAACATTACACCTTTGGTTAGTCACTAAGAAAGAACAAGTAAACGAGATCTTTTAGATGCAATGGGCACCGAAGAGGAGGACACTACCAGGACTCCTAAGAGGCAAAATATTTAAGCAGAGAGACAACTGGTCCAAACTACATCAGAGGACAAAGGAGAGCAGAAGATAAAAATAACTGGACCTATTTTTAAGGTCAAGGAGTATGCATTTGCTGACACACCAGATGACTCTACATCATAATTCAGGATCAAGATGGAGCTGTTGGAAAAGTATAAGGAAACAAATGAGGTGACTTCAGAATAATCTATGAAGCTGTACTTAGAAGTAAGAATGATTTATAATCAAGATGTGTCACTTATTGTTGTTAGAGACCAGGCCCATAACACTTTAAACTTGGAATTACCAACAAATAGCAAGGTAGTTGAAATGAAGATGGACCTGGCAGACATTCCTATCCCATAAATGATTCATTTTCACAAACTGACTAGGGATATTTTGTTTACAAACTTGTTGAAGTCCGCATTGAAGTTGTCTAAGCTAGAAATTACTAAAAAAAAAATTAAGAACCAACTGAGACAGGAAAAGGTGGAAAATAAATCACATAAAGCACATATTAAAATGCTGCAAACAAAATTTCTAGCTACTGGGGGTTAGGTTTACAAGGGAGCATGTTAGCCAAAATATTTCACCTCCTGCGGACAACAAGGTGTTCCAATGGTCTGAATGGTTCAGATCCAGAAAAAATAGATCACAGAGGCTGATAACTCTCCCTAGACACTGTAGATATCTGGAATACAAGGCTTTGATAGTCCACCTATGTACCTGCAATCAAGCTCAACATGAAACAGATCAAAGCAACTAGAATATGATCTACTAATGTATGCTAGTGACTAAGGAATCTAGCAATATATATATGAAATCAAACATCAACAATATATATGGGACAGGAAATCAACTTGCATTAGAAATATGAAGAAGTTTACAACCAAGCCTTATTGTTGACATGCATCTCCATGAAACCAGCTCTTCATCCCCAAAAGCTCTGACTCTAGCTATCTATGCTCTCTCCAAATGATCTTGGGCCAAGAATCAATCCAACAGCATAACAATACCTTCAATGTTCTCCTCTCAACCATGGTTATGAGCTCATATTTATAGGGATTTAATGGATAGAGATGGTTGAGACATTAGTGGGTGAGGTGGCCTCTAAGATCCTAGGATGAGGGATCTCGAGCTCAACCAACCCACAATAACAGGGATAAGGTAGTAGATGAGGCTTATCATCTAGAAGCCTTGAGAAAATTTTCTTTTTCCCCTTTACCCTAGGGTATCACGCTTCTCCTTCTATGACAAAGCGGTTCTGGTAATAAGCACCTATGGACCAAGGGCAATGGGCGATGGCACCACTTGTGGACAACCGATGAAAGGTGATACGAGCAGGGGTACCGCTCCTGGATAACGGGGCATGCACAGTGATAGAAATTTGTATGAAATATTGATAAGAAACCATTTATTTTTCACTCCAGAAGCTGGGATTCAGGGCAAGTAGGTATGTCAAATGTCTTATCACATGATGGTGACAAGATTTTGTTATAATAGAGCAGGCATGAAAAAACTATTAGATGAAAAGGAGAATACCATCCAGTTGCTGAAAAAAGAAATTAAAAATAAATGCTACTCAATTGATAGAAGAACCTGAGTTAGCTGAGATAGAGAAAGAAAAATAAAGTATGAGGAATGAGTTGACTAATTGTAAGGCAATATTATTAAAGTTTGCTAATAAGGAGAAACAATGGCATAAATACATGAATTTGGTGGTAGAAAGTGAGAATACTTTGAAAGGAAAATATGATGAAATGGAGAGGAAGTTAAGGGAGAAAGAGAAAGAGCTTGAAGGAGGATTGCTTATCCTGTAGCTCAATCCAGTGAAAATACCATAGTCCAAGCCATGTTACATGTAAGCTTAAAGGAGTTAGAATTAACTGGGTAAACTAAAACAAGACCTAGAAAAACCTGGCATTACAAAGAGAACAAGAACAAAGAAATTGGGAAGCCAAGTCTCGAGCTTGGGAGGCCAAATGTCATGAGTTGCAAACAAATAATGATAGATTAATGAAGCAGGTGGTAGGCCAACCACAGGTTCAAGGGTCCAAACATATTATATGGGACGCAATCATAGAAGAAGCAAACAAATCTAGGCCCTACTTGGACTATATTTTAGATAAGGAATTGGTGATACATTCATCCAGATAGGTTCTGACAATAGCAAGATAAAAGTTGAATAAGAAACCAGTTGACTGTGCCAAAAATGCTATCGATTTTCTGAATAGTCTATCAGAGGACGATTTAAAGAATTCAAATGTCAAGGATAGAATCTCAGTCATGACTTGGGCTAGGAAGGTTATAAAAAATATCACCACTTAGACACACTCCAGGATAAGGTTGATATTTTGTCCCACCAAGTGAAGTTGTTTATTGATATGTTTAACCCACATTTTGAGAAAGGGCTCCCTTTATTCTAGAAAGAAAAGGGTGCAATGTTAAATCAAAGTGAATACCATCAAAAACAGATTGCATGCAGACTAGACCATGCCAATTTTGTAGATATGAACCAATCACTATCTAAGAGGTAATTGTAGATCAATTAGTTGATGAATTCGAGATATTGTTTGCCTTTAAAGAAGAATGTGCACATTTGCAAAGCTATTCTTACAAGGACCACATAGAGTTATGCATGTTGGAGAAGTAAATGTCCACACTAGAACTACCATCTCCAGATCAGTGGAAGACAGTTGAGAGGTTCGGAAGGACCAAATACGCACTGCATGCCCAAGCGTGAAGAGTAATAGGTCAAGATGAGTCAGTAGAAAACCATTAGAATGGTCCTGAACCATCATTTTCATGTCAAGCGATCCTATGTCCTAGCCACCGCATTACCATTTTTATCAGGCATGCTCGAGATTACATTTTCCCTGTTTTACGTAGAAATCATGGTGAATGCGCCACCTCATAGATGTGAGGATATGTCATGCTGATTCGGGATTGATTCTCCATTTTTTAACCTATTTAGGCTCTATTTTGAGGTTGGTCTTGGGATCCCATGAATTTATAAATGTAACCTCTACAGATGAGCACCAAGGGGGGTTGTTTTGACTTTGATTTTTTAAGCCCCAGTGCTCAGATTGTAGCTCTGTAAACTTTCTTGGAAGTGATAATAAAAAAATGTCTCTGATTTTATGAGATTCATCATGGTGTTAATATTTAGTTTGTGTTTCTTGTTCATATCATTTTCATATATGTATATTCCTGCTAATGATTTCTAGTTGTATGTGAGTAATTTGTTTTATTAAGCACTCCTTCCATCAGATATAGAATTTGTAACGTGTCTATGATGACTGTTCTAGAATTCATCCTTGTTAGATGCTCCATTTCTATCATTTCCCTTATTTTTTGTTTCTGCTAAAGGTGTTTTCAAGGGATTCGTCCATATATAGGTGCCCCTTTCTGCATTGGCCTTTTTCTCCTTTCTCCTACCACCACTTGAAGATATTTGGCTAAATATTGCACTTACTTTGCCTCAGACTACAAAAGGGAAAATCATTGTTCATTATTTGTTGTAATATTATTGAATGATTCAGAGTGTGACTCCATTGCGTAATGGTTTTTGATATATTTTTGTCTTACAGTCTTTAAATCTATAAACACATCTATTCTCATCAGAAATCTATACTTATGGATGCTTCTTTAAAGGAATATGTATATGTTAATGTTACTGTGACAAAGAGAGAGCCCTCTCTGACTGTATCTAAAGATTTTTTTGAATTGGTTACCCCTGTGACTTCCTACCACAACCATAGGAAAATTATAGGGTGATAACAAACTGTCCCTATGTTGGGGCGTGCACCTTAACGGTCCTTATTTTTGCTAACTCCGTGGTTTTAGTGGAAGCTTGTAAGTGGATTTGCAACTCAAAATAGTCTTAGGGGTGTCGAGGTTGAGTCAAAGCCCTCTTTTTGTAATTAACCCATGGTTTAAGCCCGGGGTTTAGGGTTTGGGGTGCCCATGGTTTAAGCCCATGGTTTTGTAATAAGTGCACTGTATAAATAAGCACTCTTGTAAATGAGTCAGGTTAGGCTTTTTGATGTAAGATGAATTGATGCGAGGCTAAGGCCTAGTTTTTGTAAGAAAGGTTACGTCCCAGCTGTGTGCGTGGATGACCTCTGCAGCTGTGTGCGTAGAGGGTTTTTGGTGATAAAGAAGGAATGCAGCTGTGTGTGCATCTTGAGGACTTGAAGGGATCTATAGCTGAGTGCGCAGATCAGAACTATGGTTTTTGTAAAGAGTTGAATAAAACACGGTTCTGTGGATGTAGCCCCTACACTGGGGGTGAACCACATTATATCTTGTGTTGTGGTTCTTTTGTGTTGTGTCTGTTATGTTCTTTTATGCATTTATAAAGTAGATAACTGATAAGTAAGATCACTGCTAATTACTAACTTCACTATGAATTCCCAGTTAAGGGTTAAGCAAGTCACTGTTGTTTATCTATCTGCAAAGCTATATAAGTGAATGTCGAAGCTCTGTGTTGTATGATTATTATTTGTTAAAGACTAAAGGTACAGTAATATCCCTCTTCTGCTTGTAGAAACCTAATTCTGCGGCACCCCATAGCTATTTCGGGTGAGACTGCAACCTGTTTGCAGGTTGTTGCCGAAAGGGCCAACACTGTGGGTCTTTTGTTGGTGTGAAGACAAAAGTATAGAACCCAGGTCTGCCCTAAGCCCAAAAAATTGGTTCCGTTTCCGGTTGAACTCAGTATCTGCTCAAGAGGGAGTTACGTCATACTTGGAGGGCTATGTTTTGGAGGCCCTCGGTGAAAGAAATTGGTGATTGGATAGAAGAGACTTATCAGAAATTTGCTGAGCAAGAGAATAAAGATCTGCGTCATAGTTAAAATGACTTTTTACAAAGGTATGTTTTTTCTGATGTTTATGAAATTTTCTTTGGTAGTATCCACATAGAATTGCACCAGTGGTTATCCAAGTTATCCGGGAGAAAGATGAACTTCCAAGAAGGTCAGTTTCTTGATTGGACTCCCACAAGAATTAATATATTGAAAAGGGTAAACAACGAGATATCCCGAGCTATTGATTTCTGGACGACGCGAACCCTTGAAGCATTTGTGACAAAGTTCACCATTGACACAAGTACTTCCTTCAACGAAGCCGAACGACAGTTTTTCAAAGGACCAAGGGGTAAGTACTTGAATTCCTTTAGTTTGAGAATTAAAATACTATTGGCTGAAAAAGGTATATTGCTCATTGAATCAGATTGTTAGATTTAGTAGTACTAACCTATGTTTGCAAGTGAAAGTGACTTCGATGAGCAAAGTGGTTTGCTGCGAAGTGGAAAAAGGTACAAGGGAAATTTTGGATCTTATACCCTTGGTCATACTACCGAGTATACCCCTGTAAGTCCATCCGACTCAAGGCTCGAAGAAACCCCTTCTATTAGAAACCCTCTAGTAACCCCACAGGAAAGATCTGTTATCCATGAGAACCCATCGTAGTCTGAAAGTAACCCTAGCCCAAGTATTCTTGTCGCAGGTCAGTCTTCCCTAGTAAGTTCCCCCCCGCCTACTACCAGTCCCCCTCCCTCCCCCCTTAGATCCGTGATGGCCCACATGAATGATGACATCAAACTACCAGTATTTAGAGGAACTGGATCAGAGGATCTAGAACAGTTTTGGTTTTTATGTGAAGCAGTGTGGACTGATAAGAACATTGTGGATCAAGATATAAGAAGAGCACAGTTGGTTACTTCTTTTCGATACCAGGCTTTGACCTGGTTCATGAAGTACTCCAGTACCCAGAATCATGTCTTGGCCGATATTAAAAAATCCATGATCAAAGAGTTTAAGAAGCCTAAGTCAGAGTCACAGTGTATCACTGAGCTAAAAGAGATCCAGCAGCGGCGAGGAGAATTAGTTTGGGACTTTGATTAGAGGTTCAAAGTTCTTCTAGATCAAGTTAGTTTCACCATTGGACCAGAGCAACATAAAGAATGGTTCATTGCTGCTTTGTTACTGCATATCAGGGCTCCACTCATGCAATAGAAGGTTGTTGATCAGCAAGAGGCTTTGGAGATTGCCATGAAACTGGAAACAGCTCCTGTTGAAGATAATTCTGGTATAGCCCAAATACAAGCACAGTTGGCAGAAATGGATTTGGAGCTTCGCGACATGAAGAAGGGGAAGTCTATTTGCGAATATTTTTGGTGTACACGATGTCGGACAGAGGGTCACGACAAGGAACAGTGTCCTGCGGTAAGAAATTACCTGAATTCTGGTGCACCAAACCCATTCAACCCTAGTGTTCTATATTGTGAGATCTGTAGGACAACTGGTCAGGATCGACCTGAGGACTGCTATCTGCTGCAAGGATATGTCCAGGTACCTAAGAATCCTTATTGCAAGTTCTGTAAGTCAGTGGGACACAACGAAGAGGAGTGTCGCAGTTTTGACCTCATGAGAGAGCATACCTATGATGCTTATCGGGTACAAAATGATGCACAAGGCAATGATGGATACAGTTACCATGGAGGTTGAGGTACTTTTGGAGGTTGTGGTCATGGTGGTATGGCTGGACGAGGTCGAGGCCAGGTTGTTTGCTATAACTATAATCAGGCAGGCCATGTAGCTCGTGATTGTCGGAACCCAACTACGACATGTCGATATTGCAGAGCAGTAGATCATGTCATTGAGCAATGCCCATAGTTGATAGCTAAAATACAAGACAGAAATAGCGCTCCCGCTTAGAATTTTCAGATGATTTCTGTGGAGCAAAAACCTGTCCTAGCCATTAATGTTGTTACCAGGAGTGGAGCGACGATGCAAATACAGCATAAGGAGAAACAACGTGACGAGGCTTCGGTTCGTAAGGCCCCAGAGAAAATTCCAACCTTCTATGTGGAAAGAGAAAAAGAGACCTTTATGGAAGCTAGAAAAGACTTTGCTGGTCTGAGCACATCAGTAGCGCCTGCGCAGCAGCAGCAGGCACAGTCTCAAGAAGCTTCGACGGATAAAGTAAGTACACTGTCTTCATTTTTATAGAGTTGTATGAAGATCTTAAGAAATCAGGATGCTTTAAATGAGTTACAAAAATTTATTGCTTCTTGCAAACCTCAACGAAGCTTGGGTAAGGAAAAAACTGTTAATAGAGTCAGAAGAACTGGAAGAGAAATGAGATTGCATGCTCAGATAGGAGAGTATGACATGACTGATGTCATTCTGGACCTAGGATCAGAAGTAAATGTCCTAACTAAGAAGACCTGGGAACAAATGGGAAAACCTACCCTTGATTGGTCCCCTATATAGTTAAGATTAGTCAATCAAGAGAAGATTGTGCGCCTAGGAAGATTCCCTAGTGTCCCAGTAGATATTGATGGGGTCAATACTTTAGCTGAATTTGAATTCATTGAGATAATTGATGATAGCAAACCCTACCCAGCCTTGCTAGGAATTGAGTGGGCAATAGACAATGGTGTAGTCATTAACCTTAAGAAGAGACAGATGACTTTCGAAGGGAAAGGTTTGAGAGTCATAGTACCACTGGACCCTTCTCAAGGAGAACGGTACACCGAACCCCTTAGAGATGAATATCAGGATGTTTTGGATCATATCTACAACATCACAGCTAAGGAAGAGGATTATGTTGACCCTACTGCCGAAGGTATCATGGATTGGCAGTGTGATAGATCCTGCATGACTGATTCAGATGACGGTCTAGAGAATTGAAAAAATAGACTCTATGAACTACATGGACATCGATGTGCCAAAATTACCAAGTCTCCCAGATGGATTGGTTCACAGACAAGAGACTTGCCTACCTTTGATGGCTTGACAGACCCAACAGATTTTATTGTACAGTTCTTAGAACAAGTACTAGACCCCCAGAAAATGGAGACTCTAGATTCAACATTCAGAGCCACAGCAGCCAGATGGTGGAATGGTCATAAAAAGTACATTCATAGTTGGGAAGCGTGCCAGAAGTCTCTTTGCCTAAGATTCATGGATCAACCTCAGGAGGTGCGAAGCAGGTTTAATGGTAAGACTAGCCCTCAGGAACATTTGGAGCAATGCTACAAAGCCTGGAAGTGTGTACCTCATGAAGAGTGGGTACATAGGTTTGTGCATACTCTGGAACCTATAGCAAAGAATTGGTATGCAGAAGTTGAGCTTCGCCATGGTACTGTAATTGGGATAGTCTTGTTAATAGTTTTGTGCTGACATTTTCCATTAATGAGGTTTTTCCTACTTTGGACGCAGCTGTTAGGTTGATACATACTAAAGTGTTTGATGAAAAAGAAATAGCAGAGTACCAACCTAATTGGAAGGCACAAGAAGCTAATGGAGTAGAATGTTATAACCTCGCAATTGATGAGGATGATGACCCATGCAACATAAACATTCCTGAGTTAAAAGGACACTACGAAGTACACAGACCAGCAGTCGAAGCACCTGAAGTGACTCATCCATTGAAGACAAGGACAGTAAACATTGGGTCAGAAGAACAGCCCAAGTACGCTACCATTGGAGATTATTGGGATGAAGAAATGGTGAGCAAAGTAACCCAACTTCTCCATGAGTATCAGGACCTATTTTTGATGAAGTTATTAGAGATGAAAGGTATCCTTGGTGATATAGGAGTGATCAAGATCCCTTTGAAACCTGATGTGAAGCATGTGAAACAATGCCCTTATAGGCTGAATCCTAAGTATAAAGAAAAAGTTAGAATGGAGCTAGAGAAGATGCTTGCTGTAGGAATCATTGAGCATATTGAAGAATCTGAATGGGTCAGTCCTATGATAGTGCAAGAAAAGAAGACTAAGGGGGAAATCAGAATCTGTATTGATCTGAGGAAGCTGAATGATGCCTGCTTGCACGATCCTTTCCCTACTCCCTTTACAGATGAGGTTTTAGACAATGTCGGAGGTTAAGAAGTGTACTCTTTTACTAATGGATTTTGAGGTTACCATTAGATCCAAATTGCTCTAGAATATTGACATAAGACAACCTTCGCTACAAAAATGGGATCCTTTCAGTATACAGTTATGCCCTTTGGATTGAAGAATGCACCTGCTATGTTTTCTAGAGTAGTCATCTCTGCGTTTAAGGAATTTATACATAAATTCTTAGAAGTTTATTTTGATGATTGTACTATCTTTGGGTTACTAAAATACCATATAGCTAGTTTAAGACTTATGCTGGACAAGTGTAGATAGCATCAGATTTCCTTGAACTTGAAAAAGTGTATCTTTTGTGCACCTTTTGGAATTCTGTTAGGTCACATTGTATGTAAGCAAGGATTGATGATGGATCCTATGAAGATAGCCATTATTGTGAACTTACCACCTCTGATGTCTGTTAAGCAACTTTTCACTACAACAGCAGAGCATAGTGTCCCGGGACGGGCCACTGGTGAGTCTTAGGGGCCTATTGGGGCGCGCACCTTAACGGTCCTTAATTTTGGTAACTCCGCGGTTTTTGTGGAAGCTTGTAAGTGGAGTTGTGACTCAAAATAGTCTTAGGGGTGTCGGGGTTGATTCAAATCCCTCTTTTTGTAATTAACCCATGGTTTAAGTCCAAGGTTTAGGGTTTGGGGTTCCCATGGTTTAAGCCCATGTTTTTGTAATAAGTGCACTATATAAATAACCACTCTTGTAAATGAGTCAAGTTAGGCTTTTTGATGTAAGATGAATTGATGCGAGGCTAAGGCCTAGTTTTTGTAAGAAAGGTTAAGTCCCAGCTATGTCCGTGGATGACCTTTGCAGCTGTGTGTGCAGAGGGTTTTTGGTGATAAAGAAGGACTGCAGCTGTGTGCGTAGCTTAAGGACTTGAAGGGATCTGCAGCTGAGTGCACAGATCAGAACTATGGTTTTTGTAAAGAGTTGAATAAAACACAGATCTGTGGACATAGCCCCTATATTGGGGGTGAACCACGTTATATCTTGTGTTGTGGTTCTTTTGTGTTGTGTCTGTTATGTTCTTTTATGCATTGATAAAGTAGATAACTGATAAGTAAGATCACTGCTAATTACTAACTTCGTTGTGAATTCCCAGTTAATGGTTAAGCAAGTCACTGTTGTTTATCTATCTGTGAAGCTATATAAGTGAATGTCGAATCTCTATGTTGTATGATTATTATTTGTTAAAGAATAAAGGTACAGTAATATCCCTCTTCTGCTTGCAGAAACCTAATTCTACGGCACCCCATAGCTATTTCGGGTGAGACAACAACATGTTCGTAGGTTGTTGCCAAAAGGGCCAACACTATGGGTCTTTTGTTGGTGTGAAGAGAAAAGTATAGAACCCGGGTCTGCCCTAAGCCCAACACCCTAGGATTTATTTAGCACTGGATGACTGCCAGGAATATCATCATTCAACTGTGGTTGAAGTTGCAGATAATATTGTTGAGCAATCTATTTCTGTTTTAATTGAACCTCGATATACTCACAGTTATATTACTCCTAGAGTAGTTGATATTTGTGCTTTTAAGAAGTTAAAGCATAGCAAATCATGGTTATTTCATTTAGCCACTGCAACCAAGAGAAAGGTTAGTGAATTGGTAGAAAAATGTCCATTGGTTATGGATGGATTGGTCACTTATGTAGATCTGAATGTTCTACCACTTGGTTCCTATGATATTCTCATTGGAATGGATTGGTTAGAATATCACATAGTAAATCTCGATTGTTTCAACAATAATTTTGAATGCATAGATGAAGAAGGAACCCAAAGGGTTGTAAGAGGCATTCCAAAGGTGATTTATGTTAGGTAGATTTCAACAATGCAACTGAAGAATTTTTGCAGGAAAGGTTGCAAATTATATGCAACTCATGTTTTGGAGGAAATGGAGAATGGAAATCCTCGGTTGGAAAACTTTTATGTGTTATAGGAATTCAGGGATGTTTTTCCTGATGAAATTCTAGGGCTTCATCCAAATAGGGACATTGATTTCATGATTGAGCTTGTGCCAGGGCCAGCATTAGTGTACAAAACACCCTACACGATTAACACACCAAAAATGCTACAGCTGAAGATGCAGCTGCAAGAGTTGTTGGAGAAGAAGTATACCAAACCAAGTGTGTCCCCTTGGGGAGCACCAGTCATGTTTGTGAAAAAGAAAGATGGTACACTCAGGTTGTGTATTGATTACAGATAGCTGAACAAAGTCATTGTGAAGAAAAAATATCATTTTCCTACAATCGATGATGACCTCTTTGATCAAATGGGAGGAGCAAAGGTATTTTCCAAGATTGACTTAAGGTCTGGTTACCATTAGGTAAGAATCAAGGATGAAGATATTCATAAGACATCCTTTAGGAAAAGGTATGGAAATTATGAGTTTGTAGTGGTACCATTTGGTCTCACAAATACACTAGCTACATTTATGTTCCTTATGAACAGTGTTTTCAGCAGGTACCTAGACAAGTTTTTTCTTGTATTCCTTGATGACATTCTTATTTATTCTAAGAATGAGGAAGAATATGAAGAAAATCTGATATTGACCTTGAAATTGCTAAGGGAGCATAAGTTGTATGCCAAGTTGAGCAAGTGTGACTTCTATAAATATAGAATTCATTATTTGGGTCACATTATCTCACAAGAAGGAATATTTGTGGACCTTGGAAAGATCGAAGCCATTATGAATTGGCCTACTCCAAGAAATGTGACATATGTGAGATATTTTATGGGACTTGCGGGATACTACAGGAGATTCATTGAGGGATTATCCAAGGTTTCACATTTAATCACTTCTTTGCGAAAGAAGGGGGTAAAGTTTGAATGGACACCAAGGTGTGAAGAAAGCTTCCAGCAGTTGAAGAATCTTCTCACAAGCGCACCAGTCTTGATTATTGCAGACCCAGAAAAATGTTTTGTGGTGTGTAATAATGCATGTGGTCAAGGACTTCGAGGATTTATTATGCAAGACAACTGTGGTATGTTATGAGTCAAGAAAGTTTAAGGATCATGCGAATAATTATGCCACTTATGATTTAGAACTTGCAGTCATAATACATGCTCTCAAGATGTGAAGGCATTAGTTAATGGGAAAAAAAATTGAGTTAAGGACAGACCGTTGTGGTTTGAAATATTTGTTTGATGAGCCTACTCTAAATTCTAGGCAAGCTAGATGGTTTTAGTTTTTATGTGAGTTTTATTTTGAAATCAAACAGATAAAAATAAAATAAAATAAAGCAGTTGATGCACTTAGCAGGAAGGTGCATGAAATGAACTTGAAATATCTTAGAATTTGCCAATCATATTTGAGACAGTGGATTGTTAATCATACTACTAAAGATGAAATGTATGTGTAGATAAAGGACAAATTGCGGCAGTAAAGTCTTGAGAAGATATATGAGGGATATAAATTGGAAGAAGATGAAATTCTTACCTACAAAACCAAAATTTATATTCCAAATGTTGCATATTTGAGGAGAATTGTTATGGATGATATCCATCGAGCTCCATATTCTGGTCACCCGGGATATCATAAGACAATTGCTATAGCTAGAAAGTAGTATTTTTGGCCAAGAATGAAAAAGGACATTGTTGAGTATATTTCAAAGTGCATGAAATGTCAGTAGGTGAAGGTTGAGCATCAACACCTAGCAGATTTGTTACATCCTTTACCAAATCTAGGATGGAAATGGGAAGTTATTTCCATGAATTTCATTACAGGATTGTGAATGAATTGAAGACTGAATGATTCCATCATGGTTGTGGTGGACAAGTTGACAAAGGAAGCACATTTTATAGTGGTTAAGTCCACATATAATACTGATGCCATAGCAAAACTATTCATGAATGATATTTTCATATTGCATGGATTTCCTAAGGCAATAGTCTCTGAAAGGGATCCTAAGTTCACTTCCAACTTTTGGAAGGGTTTGTTTGCATATTTGGGTACCAATTTGAACTTCATCACTACCTACCATCCTCAGGATGATGGAAAGAGAGAGACAGTGAATCAAGTGCTGGAATACATGCTTCGCATGTATGTGATAGACAAACCAACCAAGTGGGAAGATTACTTACACTTGGTAGAAGTTTCCTATAATAATGGATAGGAAGAATCATTGGGAATGAGTCCTTATGGATCCTTGTATGGAAGTAGGTGTAGGACACCAATGACATGGGATAATCCTGTAAACAGGATTGTGCCTAGTCTAGAACTGCTCAGGGAAATGGAGCAGGAGGATGCAAATATTAGGTAGAATCTGAAAGAAACCTAGGACAGACAAAAAGCTATGCAGATAAGGATTGAGTGCATAGAGAGTTCAGTGTTGGGTATCATGTTTACCTCAAAGTGAGGGAAAGGAAGATTTCATTGAAGCTTGGAAGTTGTATGAAGTTGTCACCTAGATATTGTGGGTCATTTGAAGTGCTTGAAAGAATAGGGCCAGTTGCATATAGACTTGCATTGCCTGCTAGCACTAGAGCTCATAATATTTTTCATGTTTCTTTTCTTAAGAAATATGTGCATGATCCTAACCATGTTATTGATTGGGATGTGATCCAAGTGGAACCTGAGGGAGAGTTCCAAACCAAGCCATTGTGCATCCTTGCCAGGAAGGTCACAGTGCTCAGGAATCGAGTGGTTGGACAGGTGAAGGTGTAGTGGGAACAATATAGTCCTGAAGAGGATACATGAGATCTAGAGGATGCCATGTGATTTGCACATAATTTTTTGTTCAATTTTGCAAATCATTGAGGTAGTTCCAGTGAGGCATTTTTGTTCAATTTTGCAAAGCAGCTAGGATAGCGCTATTGTTAGAGGGAGGGGAATGTAATACCCCAGTTTTGACCCCAAGGGGGAGGGGAATGTGTGCCCTGGTTTTGAACCCATGGTATTGAATTTTACATGATTTATATATTGTATTCAGATCATGGCATGGAGCTTAAGGCTAAGGCCCTGCCATTGACCTGGTGTTTTATATAGGTGATCAAGGTTGGTTCCTATGGTTATAGTGCTAATTCAAGCACATTATATATATTTTGATATATCATGTAATATGCAATTAGTAAAATACCATGGCTAGCTATGGGAATGCAGTGTGAAAGATATGGGGGCATGATTCCACAAGGGATATGGTGGGGATTTAGTCAAACCCCTTGAGCCAATAGGGCGTGACCATATTTCAATGGGGAAACCCATGAACCCTCAGGTACATTTTATCCTTTTTCCTCAATCATTAATTTATTCCATAATTTGGATGAGGCAATTAATTTCTTGGGAAAAGCAAGGCATGGAAATCTGATTGCTTTTCTAAGCAATCCTACAAGTTTGCAGTCTCGGAAGCCGTGATCTTACTTCTAACACAAGGAAGCATGTGATGCATGCCAGTCCATCTTTCCTTAGTTCAAGGGGAGGTTTTGATGTTCTGGATCATTGTGGTTGTTCATTATTCCCGACCATTCTACCATTGTATAGTTTGAGACCATTCAATCATTTTGATTAGATCGTTCATGCACATTGTTGGTGTTTCACGTTCCTGAGTCATGGAAGGTGTTTCCATAGTGGTTTCCTTTGTTACAGAGTGATTGAAGCCTTGTTGTCATGTTTCCCTATGGTTTGTTGTGATGTGCATCCTTGTTTTAGTCTGAAAGAATTAGGAGTGGAAGAGCCCCATAATTGGCTAATAAACGGAGTGAAGAGAGGAACCTCATAGACAGGTCAAGAGGAGTTGGAAGATCCTTTATGTATGCCCAAACGATCACTAGAACAGAAGGCATGGCCTAAGGAAACTGTGTAGCAATGAAGGTAATAATTTCTTGTATTAGGTGTGTAGGAATTGTGGGATTCCATGTTGGATAGATTTGGTGTAGGTATCCATAAATCTATGGTTTAGCTCACTATCCCAACAATTCTACCTTTCAATTGTTAGAAAACAGGACCACAGAGAAATAACAAATATAAAGTTAAATAATTAAACAATATACAAAACACATTAAACACATTACAGAAAGACACATATATAACATGGCTCACCCAAACGATGGGCTACCTCCACAAATAAATTGCCAGTCCTTTTATTACAATCCAGAAAGATGAAGGGATACAACCTGCAACAAAACCACTGCACTTCCTCTCCACACTCTCACAACTCTCTCACTCAATCATAGAGATTGTTTACAATGCTATAATGCCATACACATCCGTGTTACAATGCTTTCTTTTATAGGGGAAAAAATACCAATGGAAAATACTACGGTTAACCCAATACCATGGGTCTGCAAAACTATTTTCCAACAAACATCCCAACCCCAAAGTAGGGGGAAAGAGTGTACAATACACCTGGGCTACAAACATGACTGAATAATATCTCTAGATCTGGAAGATCATGCTCCACAACCAACAATATCCCACTTGGAGACTGATCACAACAACTCCACCGCTGTTGCACTTGCTAGACTATGCTCTGAACCTTGGACTTGGCAAATTTCTTATTTTCACCGTCATTATTGAAGGCCAATAGAAACCGAGTAGGAACTCAGTTTCTCCCTTGTTACTCCCTTTATCAACATGTCTGCAAGATTCTGGCTAGTATGTACATTTTCTAGTTTTAACAATTCTTCATCTAGAACAGATCTTATGAAGTGATACTTGAGTTGTATACGTTTATTCCTTGAATGAAAGGCTGATTTCTTTTCAAGATGAATAGCACTATGGCTATCACTATATAGCCTACTATTCTCGTGCTTCTTACCCAATTCTTCCATGAACCTTTGCAACCAAATCATCTCCTTACTAGCCTCTGTAGAAGCAACATACTCTGCTTCTGTTGTTGAAAGTGCAACAACCTGTTGCAGTTTTGAAATCCAACTTACTGTTGTTCCACCCATAGTAAACACATACCCTGTGGTGCTCCTCCTGTTGTCTTTATCACCAGCCATATATGCATCAACATATCCCTGTAGAACAATGTCTGAACCTCCAAAACATAATGCATGAGAAGTGGTACCTCTCAAATACCTAAGAATCCACTGTACTGCTTTCCAATGCTCGTTACTTGGATTATTCATATACCTAGTCACAACTCCCACTGCATGTGCAATATTTGGTCTTGTGCACACAATGGCATACATCAAGCTTCCAACCACTGATGAATAGGGAATCATGGACATGTAATATATCTCTTCCTGTGTCTCTAGACACATATCCTTACTTATTTTGAAATGGCTGACTAAAGGTGTACTGACTGGTTTTACATTCTGCATTATAAACCTCTACAACACCTTTTCTATGTACTCACCTTGAGACAACATCAATTTGCAATTTTTGCTGTCTCGTGTTATTCTCATATCAAGTATTTGTTTTGCAACACCCAAATCCTTCATCACAGATGATTTTTCCAGTTTTATTTAGAGCACATTCATATCCTGCATGTTAGACCCTGCAACAACCATGTCATCCACATACAATAACAAGATAATATATCTTCTGTTGTCTAGCCTCTTGAAATAAACACAGTGGTCAGAATGACATCTATCATAACCTTGTTTTGTCATAAACTTATCAAATTTTAAATACCACTACCTTGGAACTTGCTTCAGGCCATACAAGCTCTTCTTCAACCTGCAAACCAAATTTTCCTTCCCTTTGACCTCATACCCCTATGGCTGCTACATATAAATCTCTTCCTCCAAATCCCTATGGAGAAAGGTCATTTTTACATCCAACTGTTCAAGATGCAATTCTTCTACCGCCACTAGACTTAAAATAGTTCTAATTGAAGTCATTTTAACAACAGGAGAAAATATTTCATCAAAGTCTATACCTTTCTTTTGTGCAAACCCCTTTACAACAAGTCTAGCCTCGAACCACTTCTTGCCTCCATCTTCTTCCTTCAACCTGTAAACCCATTTATTCTGCAATTCCCTTTTCTCTGCAGGCAACTTAACCAGATCCCAAGTCTGGTTTCTTACCAATGAGTCCATCTTCTCATCCATGCCTTGCTCCCACTTCTTTCTAGTTTCTACGTGCATTGCTTCTTCAAAATATTCTGGTTCACTAGAATCAGTCATCAATAAATAATACAATGAAGGAGAGAATCGTTCAGGGGATCTACTTAACCTAGTATATTTTCTTACAGTTGCAGGAGTTTCAGGTACCTGCTGCTGTTCTTGAATTTCGGGTGCCTTTGGAACTTCATCTTCTTTGATTTGATCAAGCACTGTGTACTCTATGTTTTTCTTTTCCACTTTCTTTCCCTACAACTGATCTTTGTACATGACCTTTTCATTGAATACTACATCTCTACTCCTAATGATTTTTCATTTTTCATAATCCCACAAACGATAACCAAAATCATCAACCCTATATCCAATAAAGGTACATTTCTTGGATTTATCCTCAAGATTTGTTCTATCATCTTTATCAATATCGACAAATACTTCACAACAAAAATTTCTTAGAAATAAGTATTTTACCTATTTACATGTCTATGCCTCCTCTAGAATCCCACCATCCAAAGCACTTGAAGGGCGGTGTTTACAACATCAGCCCAAAACTATAAGGGAAACCCTGCATGTAGTCTCATACACCTTGCATGCTCCATGATCATTCTGTTCATCCTTTCTAACACACAATTTTCTTGTGGTGTTCCAGGAAATATCTTCTGTCTACGAATCCCATTGTGTGAACAATAACTGACAAACTCCTTGTTGCAGTATTCACCTCCATTGTCAGATCTAAGACATTTCAACTTTTTTTTTTGTCTCATTCTCAGCTAAAGCTTTCCACTTCTTAAAAGTATCAAACAGATCATATTTATGTCTAATGCAATAAACCCAAGTTTTTCTAGTTGCATCATCAATAAAAGTAACATAATAACGAGAGTCGGGCCAAGAGATTGTACCTGAACTAGTCCCCATACATCTGTATGGACAAGCTCTAACTTTTCACTCTTCTTTTGTTTCCCAACCCTGATAAATCTAACTCTTTTCTATTTTACATAAACACAGTTCTCATACAATTCCAAACTTACCTACTTCAGATATGGAAGCAGTTTCCTTGAGTGGAGAATCTACATCCCCTTCTCACTCATGTGGGCAATCCTATGATGCCACCATTAAAGGAAATTTGGGGTCTAAAATGGGCCTTATAAGAAAACGTGCCAAAATAAGTTTTTGTGAGTTGGAGTTCAAGAACCAATAGAATTTCAATAAAATAAGTCAACTATAATGGTTGAATTGACATATTTGTCATTAAAAAAAACTACTTTTTTTGTTCGTATTTTTGACATATCTCATTGTGTTTTTACTCAAATTTCGATCGGGAGAGCTCGTTGGATGTAGAATTTGATTTCGTATCCAATGAGTACCCACACTGCATACTTTTGATGGACCCCGCTACCCCAAAAACAAGAAATACCTGAAAAAACATGATGATGATGTCATCACCATGTTTTTTCATGTATTTCTTGTTTTTGGGGTAGCAGGGTCTGTCAAAAGTATGCAGTGTGGGTACTCGTTGGATGCAGAATCAAATTCCACATCCAAGGAGCTCTCTCAATCGAAATTTGAGTAAAAACACAGGGATATATGTCGAAAATACGAACACAAAAAGTAGTTTTTTTCTTTCTTCCTCCAAAATTAATCAATATTATTTTATTATTTTAACTATTATTTTATTATTTTAACTATTATTTTATTATTTTCCTTAGCAGGACCATTTTAGACCCCAAAATTCCTCTAATGAATGTCGCACCTGAAAAAGGAGAATCTGCATCCCCTTCTCCTTTTTCTATTACCATTTATCCTTTAGTGATCTTCCACCACATTTCTCTAAATGTAGACAAACAATCGTTATCTCCCAACTGCCTTGTTGAGATCAGATTTCTTTTCCTAGCACGAATGTGCTTTACATATTTTAGCAGCTATTCATTTCCATTATTTAACTTAATTCATGCCTTACCCTTTCCAACAATTTTACATGGTTCATCATTCGCCAATAAAACATGTCCAAAATCACCTTGAACATAATCATGAAATAATTTCCTATGGGTTGTAGCATGACATGAAGCCCCTGAATATACTACCGAGTAATCACTAGTATTATCTAATGCAAGAATCAAATCATCTTGTGACACATAACCTGCTACATTCGCTTCCTAAGTAGTCTCTTGCTGCCTCTCACCTTTCTTCTTTGGTGCCTTGCAATCTTTCTTCAGGTGTCCTTTCTTACCATAGTTCCAGCACTCAATTTTTCCAAATCTGGACTTGGATCTACCCTTTTTAGACTTGTCATGATTTCTTGGGCTCCTTCCTCTCTCATTTTGTCTCCCTCTGCTCTCCATGGTCAACGCATTACCTGATGTCTCACTTGTTCTTTTTCATCGCATTTCCTCACTAAGAATAACACCAACAACATCATCAAACTTAAGAGTGTTTGAACAAGGGACAAAGTTACTTACATCCATGACCAAGCTATTCCATCTTTCTGGAAATGAGCACAAGATTAGAAGATCTCTAACCTCATCATCAAAGTTCATGCTTAGAGAACTTAACTGACCGGTAAGTGTATTAAACTCATTTAAATGATTGGCAATAGATCCACCTTCCGACATCTTCATATTAAATAAATGCTTCATTAAAAATACCTTGTTGGAAGCCGAGGGTTTTTTGTAGAGCTTACCCAATGTGCTCATCATGCCCTTTGTTGTTTTTTATTTCGAAATATTGAAAGCCACCAATGGATCCAGGAACAACCATATTGTTCCCAGTGCCTTTCTATAAAGAACCTCCCATTCTTCATCCTTCGTAGCCACCGGTTGTTTTGCTTTTTCACCCAATGACAAGTACAGATCCTTCTGGTACAAATAGTCCTCCATTTGCATCTTCCATAAATGACAGTTTTGGCAATTAAATTTCTCGACCCTAAACTTTCCCTCTTCTGCCATTGCTCCCACTCGAACCAAGAACACTTCTTTCCTGCGAGTTTACCAACCAAAGAGACCTTTTGGCTTTGATAACAATTGTTAGAAAACAGGACCATAGAGAAATAACATATATATAGTTAAATAATTAAACAAAATGTAAAACACATTAAACACATTATAGAGAGACATAGATGTAACGTGGTTTACCCAATTGATGGGCTATGTCCACAAACAAAATCACCAGTCCTTTTATTACAGTACAGAAAAATGAAGAGATACAACCTGCAGCAAAACCGTTGCACTTCCTCTCCACACTGTCACAATCTCTCTCACTCAATCACAGAGATTGTTTATAATGCTATAATTCCATACACAACCATGTTACAATTCTTTCTTTTATAGGGGAAAAAATACCATGGGAAAATACTACTGTTAAACCAATACCATGGGTCCGCAAAACTGTTGGCCAACAAACATACCAACCCCAAAGCAGGGGGAAGGAGTGTACAATACACTTGGGGTACAAAAACGACTAAATAATATCTCTGGATCTGGAAGATCATGCTCCATAACCAACATCCATTTCCTTAGCATCCTGAGAAACCCAACTGTTGGTTGGATTGGCTGATTTGTGGTGAGCATTTGACTAGGTGTGAGTCATTTCCTTGACAACCTGTAAAACCCATTTGAATATTGGCTTGGTTGTGTCTTGTTGTGCATTTTGGCCATGTCTGTAATCCTTGGTTGGATAGTTGGAGAAACCCAGTGGCAGGTTGGTTTGACTATGTTTTGATGTGTGTTGGCTATGTGTGAGCCTGTTCTTTTCTAGTTCCTTGTGGAAATCATGCCCAACTCAGGGGTGGCAGTGGTGTTGAGATATTAATGAACACATTGGCCTATGGTTGGGTGGAACGTTGCAACGACATAGTTAGTTACATGAATGCTTAATCATCAAGATAAGTATTTATGTTATGCTTGTTTATGCCATGTATTTGCTTATGAGTTTTTATGATAATGTTGAATGCTTATTGATGGTTAAGTAGAAGTTTACTTATGTTATTTTTCCCTACATTTTACTTTTATACATGCCTTGTGTTTTTTCAATGCATTTGCCTAAGTTCATGGAGGATAGAAGCATGTTACAGAGTCAAGAGGAAGCTCACTTAGTGTTTCTACCCATTGGAATCTGCCTGAGGGAGGTGAAAGGAGGAAACTGGAAAAGGGAAAGTTGAACATGGAAGACTCATTGTGTTTTTGCACCTCAAGATCCGCCTGCAGAAGGAAAAAGGCAGAAATGGTAATTGAAAACAAGGCAGAAAGTGTGTTTTTTGATTTTCGAAGTTTGAGTTTGGAAAGAGAAAGTCTAAAGCACAAAAAATTTCTAAGGAATAAATTGTTTCTTCCAATTTCCGAAGTCTGAGGTTGGAAAGCGGAAGTGGGAAGTACAGAAAAGGCTAAGGTAGAAAGTTGTCTTCCTAATTTCTAAGTTCTGTAGTGGAAGGAGGAAGTGAGAAAGTTGGAAGGTGAAAAGTTGATAAAGGATTTCATCATTCGCTATGTTTCTAACTTTTGAGTTCTGAGGTCAGAAAGGAGGAATTGGTAGTGTAGAAGGTGGAATGCAGAAGAGCCATTTAGTATTTTCATCGAAATTTATGTTTTCAATTCTCGATTTCCAACGTCGAAAGTAGAAGTGCGGAAGGAAAAAAGAGGAATTGCAGAAGGCGAAAGGTGAAAGAGTGTTTAAATATTTTAGTCACACATTATGTTCTTGATTCTTGATTTCTAAGGTCAAAAGGGTAGAAAGCAGTTGTGCGGAAGGCAGAATTTGGAAGAGTGGTTAAATGTTTTCGTCACACATTATGTTTCTGATTTCTGATTTTCAAGGTCGAAAGGGCAGAAAGTGGAAGTGCAGAACGTGGAGTGCGAAAAGGACACGTTCAATGCATAAAAGGTGTTACCAATTGCAGAAGGAATCTGTCAAGAGTGAAACAAATGTTACAGTGGTTTCTAATCTTGAGAATTAATGTTGAAGGGTGTGTTAACATTCATGCCCTATGTTTCAAAAGGAGAACAAGGGTTTTTGAAGCAAAATTTTAAATTTATCTGCATTATAGGGTATGGGGATGTTACAATTATGATATGGGTGCACGTGGATGCACATTTTTTGGTATTTTTAGGTGTTTTATGAGTCTCTTGTTATGATGATGATGATGCCTATATGATGTATATGAAATATGTATGCATGTCTATGTGATGATGTATGATGTAGTTTATTTCCTATATGTGATGAATGATGTGCCACTCTAGAACGTCATTAGCCATTTTATCTTCTACACTATTGAGACTTCTGGCAACATGCGTGAATGAAATGGATTCCAAATGTCTAACCAATTGTCTAGTGTGCAATAACTTTATAATGAGGTAGGGATTGCATACTTGGTAGTAGTTATTCAACTAGGATACAAGCAGCTAGGAGTCTAAGAAGAAATCAAGGTGATGAATACCCAAGTGAATGGTGGAAGTCAGGAGACCAATGACATCATCATACTCAACCTGGTTTTTGGTAGCAATTGCAACACACATTCCATCAATATGGATCAACTCATTTGCTGGGGAATAAATGAACCACACAGTCGAGGAGAGATTAGGAGACCATCTACTTATGCCATTAGCGAAACCAACATAGGAGGGAAAGGTAGGATCCATCTGCAAAAACCAAGTAAACAAACTATGAGACTTGTGGAAAAAATGATGCAAAACAAGGAAGAAAAACTATGATACGAGGGTATTAAGGTTGGACGTTGGATTAAGAATAGAATCTCTTGAGGTAGAAACCATTACAAGGATTCTTCCAGAGGAGACCATCAAAGTCAGCAAGGAGATATTCCCCCTTTTTGAGACATCGATGGATGATGTAAGGGCCATACCACATGGATTCGATCTTCCCTTTTGCAATATTATCATTGGCTTTATCGTAGACGAGGAGGAGGTCCCCCTCATTAAAGGAGAGTGGGAGGACAAGGGAGTCATAATGGGAATTTGACCAGGTATTAGCTACTTCGATCATTTAGAGAGAAACATGATGGTTCTCATTGGTTTGTTCAAGCAGAAGTAGGCATTTTTTCAATGATGAAGTATCAAGTAGAAGATTTACGACAAGAAAGAGTGATGGAATATGGAATTCAATAGGAATAACTGAACCCACACTATGGACTAAATGGAATGGGGATTTGGGGGACAATATTGGGTTTTTGAACCAATCAACAATTCCATGAATAAAATATTTTGATTCAACAAAGAACTGATCTGACTATGAGGAATTTTCATGGGGATGAAAAAATAGCAATGGTGGAGGTCATCCCAAGGACACTCAGGAGCTGTGAGAACTTCAAGGATCTCTTCATCATTACAAAAGTAGCACCTAGATATATTAGAGATATCTTCCACAGTCGATGAGGGGGAAGGAAGTCTAGAAGTGGAGATCATAAAGATGTTGTTGTTGGTATTTGTGGAAGAAGTCGGAGGGTGGATTTCCTCATGGAAAGTGATTGTCGGGTCAAGGGAGTGCTTGCAAAAGTTAATGAGGAGGGACTAACACTCAGGAAGTTTTGGGAAATGATGGGAATAATGACCATATAGGCCACAAACTGCACATGAGTGGTTTTTTTGTAGAATTTTTTTTTTAACGGTAGGAATTTTTGGTACATTAACAACTGGAGTGGAGTCTACCTCTACTATTATACACATATGGGTTTGAAGAAACGACAAATCGGTACAATTTTTTGTTGCATGGATGATGACATCATAGGAACAGGTAATAGGTGTACATGGTTGTGGATGGGATTTTGGTTCCTTTCCTCCAGTATTCATAGGATGGGGGGGTGTAGGAGTGGATGCAAGAGGAGTTGGTTGTGTACCAGGAGGTGGATGTGACAGTGTATCAATAAATTGGACTAGTGTTAGGACAATTTGTGGTGGCAGGGTCGGGTTGGGTGGGTTGAGGTACCGCACTAGAATTGCCAATGTAAATCCCAAAAGATTAAGAGTAGCCATTACTGGTTTACTCATGATTCCATAGGGTGGAAAAAGAAACGAGATGGTGTGTATTGGAAATGAACCCTAATAATTCCTCAAAGAAATACTGGAGGTGGGTGTTGTCTATGGTTGGGGTTGCAACTAAGGATGCGATGAGGTTAGAAGTTTGCCATATGTGATGGTGCACAAATCCAATATTTTAGTCATAGAGGGAGGAGGTGGTAGGGACAAAAAGGTGTCAGTCAAAGGAGCATAGGTAAACAAGATTATACCAATGACAGACAAGGATAGGATGAATACACTATCTATAGTGTTGTTGATGGTAGGGAGGACATGCTCTGGAGTGACTGGTCCTTTAGGATCATACTAGTTCAACTGGTCAATGGTCACAATATTCCAATCGTGGGGGAACATCATGACTTAGAATACAGTTTAATCAACAGGTCACATGGTGTACATGTAACTATGTCCAAGGAGAAGGTTATAATCTATTTCGGCATTTACAACCTTGATGTCGATCAACACAGTTTTTCCTGCCAACTCAATGGGACATTAGTGAGAATTCCTTGTGGTTGGGTAGTGTGGCCATCGTAAGCGCGAAGGGAAGTGGTTGAGGGTTAAAGGGTTGGGGATTTGAGCATGTGCCAAATGAAGGTTGACATAATGCAAGTGGATTCACTCTCATTGATGATGCATCGATGAATGACCAAATTCCAAATGGTGATAGGAACCCGGAAGGATACGGATGAAGGGATCTAAGGTTCTCCTTGATCCAATTCAAAAGTGATAAACCTAGATTCAGAGGGGTCGATGACACCTAAAGCAGATAACATGGATTTTTGTTGGGAAGGACAATTTGTTAGGACTTCCAAAGCAGACATAGAAAAGGGAGATTGGGGAAAGTGATTGACAATACTGTAATTGAGAGCGGATCTAACAGTGGAGTTGTTTGCAACGCAATGCAAAGGGAAATTAGGGACTTTGGAAGTCCCGTTGGTGGGGTGTCTTGGTAAATGTAAGGACATATCGAGAATAGTAGAAGTAGATGTAGTGGAGGGATTAATGGTTTCCATGGTGGATCCATATTGGTTTCATTGAGTCTATAAGTTGACATCATATAAAAACTTCATAAGATGATGGACACTAGGATTGATAGGTTGACTAAAATATGCGGTTGATGTATTTTGTGGTACCAAGGGTTGGGTTGCAACCATTCCTTGATTTGGTAATGGGTTATGCAGTACGATAGGTGTAGCACCTTATGGTGTTGGGTTTGGTTGTGTTGGAGTGGAAACATTGGTTTCACATTGATTTTCAGCTTGTAATAGGTGGTAGACTTGATGCATTTGGGGGCACTGATGTGTATAATGCCCATAAACATCACAAATGGGACATGGATGGTTAGTCAATAATTGAGGGTTCTTTCTAGGTCTAGGTGGACATTAGGGGTTCTATGTAGGGGCATTGGATTTGTTTTTGTTAGGAGGGTTGGGTTGGTGGCCACCCACTTGAGGTTGGTTATTTCCTCAGTTCATACCTCTCTATATTATTCCCTACCCTTATTGGTTATTGGGTGTGGATTGATTGGAGAGGT
Organism: Pseudotsuga menziesii; assembly: GCA_001517045.1. Classification (NCBI taxonomy): domain Eukaryota; kingdom Viridiplantae; phylum Streptophyta; class Pinopsida; order Pinales; family Pinaceae; genus Pseudotsuga; species Pseudotsuga menziesii. The sequence continues at coordinate 213,990 of LPNX010094358.1, forward strand.
TCTACTAAGAATAGACATGTCCTTGAGGAATAGGAGGAGCTAGAGTCAGAGTAAGTATAGGTTGCACAGGTGGTGGGTAGTAGGCGGGAGCGACTAGAGAGGCTGCAAATCCTACCATTTGGACATTGCAAGCAGGTGCCATGAAATTTAGCCTGTGAATGTGAATAATGGGTATGACAGACACATATAAAGGTGTTGCTACAGACTAAGTTGTTGCGCATGAAAATTCAGGGGCATAGCTGGTTTGGACAACACTAGGGTTGTTACCGGAGCGAGGTGACATCGAAGGAGAGACTGTGTACAAGGGGGTGATGGGTAATGGAGCCAATGAATCCATCAACAACATGGGATTCCCCCATCATATATTACCTTGAGGAGTGGAAATGAGGAGCGCTAGGTATGATGTTGTAAAGGTAACGCGATTGGGCATAGATAAGGTCAAACTACGTTGCTTTGAGTATTACTTGTTCCTCAGTTTGTGGGCACTTAGATGAAACATCCTTGGCGATAGGGGGACTAATGTTTTAAGAAATCAATCAAGTAATATCCTGTAATCTAACTGGATTTTGCACAAACTACCTAGCGCCAATCATGGATGTGATTTGTGATATGGATTTGTCTACAAGATAACAGGATTTCACATCCTCATTGTAACAAACAGGTAATTGAAAGTACTGGAGAAACATCGAGGCTAATGAGGAAAAGTATGGATAAGTGGCATGGGTCAGTTCAATGTACCATTTGGCTGCAACACTAGTGAGTGTGTAATAAAATAGGCATAATCAGATAGAGTCGTCCACTACGTTGTTGGAGGAACACCATAAGTGGAATGACATGATGGGTTTTGAGGGTCTTGTCCTGCCTTACCCTCAAACTTATGAATGTCAAAAGGGATTTTGGTAGGCATGGGATTCCAAAACGGATCATGACAAATGGGTTTGTTCATCAACTGCACCAAATCAGGTAGGTTGATACTAGCCATGAATGGGAGGATAGGACCTGGAGTAGATCTAGGAGGGCGAGCAATGGTGTTTGGGCCAGTGGGCATGTAGTTATCTCATGCAAGTGGGGGTTGGTAGGGATGACTTCCAATAGTAAAACTAATCAAAGAAATGGTGTAAATAGTTGGAATGGTGGTACAAGGCCATTTCCCCCATGCATGATTGTAGGAATGGCATGAACCATGGTGGCTGGAGTAGTTCCACTAATAGTGGGAAGCGAATCAACAATAGTGTGTGAGGATGAAGGGATCACTAGAAATAGGACTTGTAGTTCTATCAGAAGGGATATCGGGTATGAAGGGTGTAGTGTTATGAGTTCCGCTACCAAAAATCCACCCTAGAAGGGGTTGGGATGTGCACCATCCATGGGGATATATGGGGCAGTGAACAAAGGGGGTTTGAGAATCTTAATCTAAATCAGATGTTGTGTATGGATCTGAATGTGGTGAACAACATCAAATATGGATCTGACAATGATGGTTCAAGGAACCGAACCTAGGGGTATTCCCCCTAAGTCTATGAGAGTAGCATGGGGGAGAAATGATGACACTATGGTGTGCTATATGATGAATGAAGGATCAAGGGTGGAAAAAAAAGATCAAAACTCCAATTACAGTAGAGTGTGTAGAAGGAGAGCTGATAAATGGTGGCACATAGGCCAAAAAGAAAGATTTAAAACTAAATTACAACAATGTGTCACATCAAAAGAGTCTACAATAAAAGTGGTCAGAAATCCAATAAGCGGCACTAACTATGAAAAAAATGACACACTAACCTATGGGGTATAAGTGTAAGCAAGCTCCTAGCTACAATATGGAATCCCATCACAAATCGTATCCTCTGCTAGGTGATTAAATCCATAATCTAACAATACAAAATGGAAGAACAATAGGCTAAGAGAATCCCACTACCGAGAGGGACCTTGAATAAACTATCCCTAAGATACTAACAACTAGGCTACCTCGTTCATGGCACATTCTCGAAAGTTTCCTAGTAATTCATCCCTTTAGTCCTTGACACTCGATATGGTCCTCGACATGCACGAGGAGGAATATGAATGGTTATATTTCGGTACATAATGGAGTGTGGTATTGTAACACCCTGTTTTTACCTTGACTATGGAGATTATTTCTCACTAGACTTTGAGGGCGTTCTATGAAGAATGACCTGACTATTTATTAATTTAGTATTTAAAACTTCATTTGGAGATGTTATTGAGGGCATCTGGTTCTGGATGACCTGGACTTAGGTAAAATGATTAGCTACTGAAGAGATATGAACTAACTAAAATTGTCTAACTTATGGATTATATGAGGATTTTAATTATGAATGAATGAGAATTTTATGTGAAGTTATCAAGAAATAGTTAAATTCTATATTGTTGAATGATTGACAAATTTATTGTGTAGCATGTACTCTGATGGTCTATCGAGTATGGCAGGAAAGCCAGGTACATGAACAGAAAGAGAGCATCAGTATGAAAAGACTCTAAGGGAGTTAACGACTATGGCAGGTGATACCAAACTTGTTTGTAATGTTATTACATTTTGATATGTTTGATGCATGAGCATGCATGGACTCTGAATGAGTCGGGAAACCTCAATAATTGAGGTCAACAAATAATTATGTTATGATTGAAATCTTATTTTATGAGATTTGATACACATGATGTTATATGTGCAGGTGATGGGAGATGATTTCCAATCGACCCACATTAAGTGACGGACTGAGAAATTATATTTGTAAGGTTAGAAACGAGCGGGGTGATGAGCTTTGAATAGAGTGAGGAAAACTTCAGCTCATCAGATGCACGTGCTGTGAGGGTAGGCCACGAGTTGGTCACTCACGAGGATTATACTGGGGGGCGCGCAATAGGGATTCATCCCTATTCCCTAGGAACCACCTGGCTCTTCGCAGGGTATGCGAACTGAGGTAGCATTGGCTCAGTCGTTATAACCAACTCCCCGCCTGTGGGAATTATAGGAAGGGCATGATGAGAAGCGCCTTGATAATTCTAGCCGCAACAAGAATGCGGCGGTAATAAAACACCTAAATGAACTAAAGAGAAATAATAATAATAAAAAGGTCTTAAAAAACATAAACATATATGAATTTGTTAAATGAAACAAATAATTAATAATAATATGAACTAAATATCATAAGTAAATATAAATGTCATATGTAAATATATGAACTAAATAAACTAAACTAACCTAAACTAAACTTAAAGATAAATAAAAGATAACCTAAGATAATAATGTTGAGTGAATAAAAACAAATAAAACAATTAAGTAAAGAATGAGTTAAACTAAAGTGATGCATGGATGCATTGTTGTTAATAAAAAAAGAAAAGGAGGAAGAGAGAGGGGACTTTTCCCCAACTGTGAGCACATATCGATTTTGTGACTAAGAGGCGACTACGGAAGAGTGTGGTTGAATACAGCAGCTCTCATGTTGTAATGTCGTTGCTAGCACATGTTGTCATCCCCATCGAGCTCGAGGGTCCTGGGGGAAGGAGAGTACCCGTGAGGGTATGGTAGCGAGGAAACCGGTGGGTTATCAAGGATTGGAAATCTAACAACTACAACAGCAGCGGAGCGAGAACATCAACATTCGGCCTCATCGTCGAATGAGAAAGACTAGCGATATCAATAGGTATTCTACTAATGTTAAAATTATTTTGTTTTTCATGAATTATAATTATTTAAACTAGTTGTACCATGGAGATATTGGGTATATCTCCATATAGGATATTGGTATATATGTTTAAACTTTGTTTATTTTTTTGAGTTTACTAGGAATTATACATGAACTTTAGTTGTATTTATAGAAACCCTTGGAGAATTGTTACACATGGTATCAGAGCGAGGTTCTAACACTAGGACATTCTCTACATCTACACCCACTTCTCTTAATTTGAACATCAGTCACCATGCTTTACTTAGATCTACCAAATAAAATAAAATAAATAGTATACAATGAAGATCTCATATGGGATTCCACATATATGCGATTCTTAAACATCTGTGATGTAGATCCTTAGTATAAATATGTATCTGCGTTAGTGCACTTTAGAACTTAGTAAAACTGCATGCAATTCTGAATGAATGTTGAAAGGATGCTGCAAATGGCACCAGTTATTTTCTAGGATCTACCTGTGACTGCTAGTAATATCAAATCATGAGTAAATAGTTCACAACCATTAACGATTCGATATCTGTATAAAGGTGTGATGTCGTCTAGATCGATGAACGCTGCGTTGATTGAGTGATGATGTTTACAAAATCACGCCTTATCTAATCATGCATCATATCTATGCCTCTCTTTATCGTAAACACTCAAGAGGCATTGCAGTACATCTAGTCCCTAGTACTAACTTGGTGGATATGGAACGAAGACAGGTTAAATCACAACAGTTGATGAAGCTAAGCTTTAGGGATAATCTAGTCCACTCGAAATAATAAGTATGAGTAAAGTATAACTGCTATCATTCCTGTAATGAGTAACGCGAGTATTAAGGAAACTAGCAGATCCTACCTAGCCTCGCCAAATGATTATCTTAAATAGAAGTTCGCCAAATTATTGTGTTAAATAGAAGTTAAGAAGTACAGTTTTATGCCAGCTAATTAAGAAAACCTTGATCGTGTTAAAATCTGGGGATGGAACCAATGCGTAGAGCATTACTGAAGGATCATGATCAAGTTAATCCTTGCAGTGAATGATAGACACTGACAGATAATTGCACGACTACATTAGAACATGTAGAAATATCTGCAATGATGCAATCTACCCTCCAATTCAGGAGGAAATTATGGGTTTTTCCAACCCCGTAGATTAAGGCGTAGATTACGGCGTGGCGTGATCTACACTTCTAACTCCTGCAGGACGCGTGGTGAGTGAGTGGTCCTGTAACGAACATACCCACCCACCTCCCAGGTTACAACAAGAACATGGGTATTACAGTTGAAAAGAATAAATAAATAAAAGTTTGACCACTAGTGGTTGTGACTTGACGTTGCTTGATTTAACTTATTGCCACGAGGATTATTCAAAGTTTCACGGTTTGGATTCTTGAAATTGATCCGGTTCTTCCCCTTTGACGGCTTAGAATACAGAAAAAGTTTCAGATTTTGACTATTATCCACCATTTTGACGGGTGTCCGGCATTTGAAATTTTTACGTACCATGTATTCGTTGGGCGTGGGCTAGCTTTGGAGCAAACCTCCCTCCATCGGACGAAGGAGGAGCAAAGTCAACGTTGACTTTGCTCCTCCTCCGTCCGAGGGAGGAAGGTTTGCTCCATAGCTAGCTTATTCCATTTGTTTGTACTATAGTTTATCACCATGAGCGTGATAACAACCTTCACTCACACTCTATTTTACCGAAATGATAAATAAGTATACTTTTACCTGCAAATCGAGGTTGCTATGTAATTACATGTGCATTTCACACATGTAGTTTACAATATAGTAGGATAAGGAATATAAATAAATGTTTTGGTAGTGATAGACCCGAACCAATATTGTTATTATATTTATAAAGCTACATAAGGACGCTTTATAGTTCAAGAGGACACTAATTGCATATTATCTTCTTTATAGTCTAGTCTAGGGTCTTATAAATACGATATGCTATTATATTAAGGGATTAGATATTTGCTAAAGTGCTATTATATAAATTATTTGATCGAAATTGTTTAGTTATTAAAATTATAAATTACAATTTAGTTTTTATAAATCAAGTTTTCTTGTTAAGAAATATGGTTTTTATTTAATCTAAATCAAGTCTTTCTACTATTAAGAAATATGGTTTTCATTAATGTAAATCAAGTCTTTCTACTATTAAGAAATATGGTTTTCATTAATGTAAAGAGAATGGATAATATTTATAATTACAAATAATATAGTTATTAAATGTTGTTATAAGGTAGTATTGCATGTTATTTAAAATATTGTGATAGAACATTCATAAAGGTTTTAAAGTTATTTAATTGTTAGGATATAATGTAGCATGGTTAAGGTTTCATAGTGAGAAAATAGATGTTATTTAGAAAATAAATTGACATATGTTCCAGCTATAAGCTTACTGGTCAGGGGTTGGGTAGTTTTTGTCTTCCTAGAAGAGGCACATGCTTCTGAGGTTTTAAGGCGTCTATGGAGAGTAGGCAATGGCTCTCTGGTTCTAGACCGCTGGCATGTGAACTTTGACCCTACACAGGAAAGAATTCAGAAGAGACATCTGTGGGCCATTCTCCTGGGACTCCCCTTTCCGCTATGGAACCGATCATTATTGGAGGGTGATGGTAACACTATAGGTCGGTTTGTTGCATTAGAAGATGATTTTATGAATTCCTATGATAAAAGAAAGGCTAAAATCTTAGTTGAACTGGATATCACTAAAGGCCTTCCTGTCAAGGTTGAGATACTCTGTCAAGACAGACTGTTAATTCAGCGTTTGGACTTCCATGGGATCCCCTTTAGATGTAGTGTTTGTCAAGAGACAGGTCATCTTCGACGAGCATGCCCGTCTTTGAGGAAGGAGACCTTTAAGAGCTCTCCCTTGATTTCGCCTACTCTGGTAGGAAAAACTCCGGTTCAGATTGTTTCCTCCATTGGTAATTGAAAAAATGCTTGCTCCTTGTTTGATGATGCATCTGACCGTGATTTAGCTCTGATTGACTCGGTGATTAGCAATAGAGGTGTTTCTATGCCACAGAGCGCCTCTCCTCCCATGGTTACTACTTCTCCTCGATCTTGTAATAATTTTGTGGAGACTGATCCTGTAGTCCCTTCGAAGCTTCCTATTTTGGAGCCCATCCCCTTGCCCTCTGATATTAGCCCTTTACCTGCGCCAGATCCTCCTTCTGTTTCGAATCTAAATGAAGTCTATCCTAGCATTCCCCCCGCTATTCCTTGCCCCCTGGATGATGCTGCTCCCCCTCCTTTGTTCTCCGAGGATGATTTCCCCCCCTTAACAAATAAGGGGCCATCGACTTTAAAAACGCCTCCCCATATCCCGGTAGTTTCCCCTTCCTTCAAAGACCCTTCTTTACAAAAAAATCTGAACATATTCTCGAATAAGATGCCCCTTTCTCCTTCAGTTCTCCCACTAGACTCAATCAGATTTGAGAATGTCACTATAAGAAGAAAGAAAAAATCTTCTAAGCCCCCCGTTGATTCTTTGGAATTAGCCCCGACTCCTTATACCCCTTTATCCATGAGATTAAAAGCAGCTGACAGTTCTTTTTCCTCTCCTCCTCCTCGGGTCCTTAGAGCTTCGACCCCTTATCATCCTGATTCTTAACACGTATTCTTTCCTTGAATATCCGTGGTTTGGGGGATTTTGCCAAACAAAAAAGCCTCTGTCTCTTACTGTCTTTCCTCTCTCCTGACGTAGTTCTTCTTCAAGAAACTATGACTAGTCCTTATCCAGCTTTATTTTCTTTTTCCAAAATCTGCTCGGGATGGGAGTTTTGTGCCCTTAGCTCAAACGGTCTCTCTAGGGGAGTTCTCTCTGGTTGGAATCCGAAACTTTTTAAATGCAAAGCTTATCAAACTGTTGCTGGTATTTTACTGAAAGCCACTCTCCGGGGTTCTGCTTTCAAGCTCTCCATTCTAAACTGCTACATTCCTTATCACAATCGTGATTCTTTCTGGAATGCTACAGCTTCGGGAGGACTCCTTTCACTGCCTAATCTCATCTTAGCAGGGGATCTAAATCTAACACTCAATGCCTCAGAAATCTGGGGATCCAAAGCACTTCTAGACCCCTTGAGTCCTTTTTTCTCAAAGCTTTTCTCTGATCATAACCTAGTGGATGTGGCTCCTCCCTGTGCTGGCCCTACTTGGAGGAATGGGAGGATAGGGGAAGAAGGTATTTCTAAAAGGCTAGATCGTTTTTTGTTATCAGAACAGCTGGTCAGCTCTCTGCCCAAGTATAGAGCTTGGACACATAGATGTGGGATATCAGATCACTTCCCTATTGTCTTGGAGTGTTTAAATCAACAAAGTCCTAGTGCCTTTCCTTTTAAGTTTAATCATTCTTGGTTAAACAATGAAGATTTTGTTCAGATGGTTCGTTCTGAATGGCCTCTTATTCAATCAGAACCCTCTTTGGATGCCATGAATGATCTTTCTTGCAGACTGCGAACTCTAAAAGAAAAGGTAAAATCATGGACTAAATCTAAAGCCTTAAAAATGAAAGATAAATCTGTGGCTTTGGAAGAGGAAATTAGCTCTCTTCTTCGTTCCTCTCAGTTTGCAATATTAAACCAAGAACAACAACTAAAGCTGAGCTCTCTCAAAGTAGCTCTTCAAAAAGTGACTGATCATGAGATTTCTTCTGCAAGACTTCAAAGTAGAATTACCTGGGCACTTAAGGGAGATGCTAATACCAAATTTTTTCATGCGGTGGCTACAGCTCAGAAAAATCATAATGCTATTTGGAGTCTTAAAGATGAGTTGGGAAATTGGGTTTCCGATGATCAAAGCCTAAAAGCCCTTGGTATTCAATATTTTAAGACCATGTTTGAAGATGATAAATTGACGAATCTGGAATCCTAGGTAAAGGTTATTCGTCTCTTCCCCTCTTATATTAGACTGGAGGATAAGGAATCTTTTTCAAGCCCTGTTTCTTTGTTGGAAGTGGAAAAGGCACTTCAACTCTTTAAAAAAGATAAGGCTCCTGGGCCGGATGGTTGGCCAGTTGAGTTCTATTTATTCTTCTTTGATCTTTTGGGTCCTCTCCTAGTTAATGTGGTGGAATCAGTTAGAACCATGGGCAGAGTGGCTCCTGCTCTCAACTCTACTTTTCTAGCTCTCATCCCGAAGACAGACCTGCCTGTTTCTTTCGTTGACGATCGGCCTATATCCCTTTGTAATCTCTGCTACAAATTGATTGCCAAAGTCACAGCTATGAGGCTTAAACCCTTTTCTGGATACTTCCACCTCTCCTCAACAATTTGGCTTTCTAAATAATCAGCTGATCCATGAGCCCATTGCTATTACTCAAGAAGTCTTACATACTGTTAATACCAAAAGCAAATGTGCCCTCATCCTCAAGCTGGATTTATCTAAATCCTTTGACAGAGTTAACTGGACCTTCATCCATCTTCTAATTATCCAGATTGGGGTCCCACTTGTTGGAATAAATTGGATCCTGGGCTGCATCACTTCAGCCAACTTTGTTGTTCTTGTTAATGGTTCATCTTCCTCATTCTTTCTTGCCTCGCGGGGTATAAGGCAGGGCTGCCCTTTATCCCCCCTCTTGTTCATTTTGGTTATAGAAGGGCTTAGTCTTTTGATTGAGGATGCAAAACAAAATAGGAAGATTAAAGGCATAAAATTTTCTTCTAAGCTTTCACTCACCCATTTACTATTTGTAGATGATGTGATTTTATTTGGACTGGGTTCTTTTGAGGAATGGTTGGCCTTTAAAGTCATTCTAGATACTTTCTGCGAGGCCTCTGGTATGAGTATCAATGTGAACAAATCTTGTTTTCTCCAAAATGGTATGGAAGAGGAAAATCTTTAAAGAATTATAGGTATTCTCCCTTACAGGACTGATGATTTTCGGAAAGGTTTTAGTTATCTGGGCTACTTCCTGAAACCGTCTGGTTATTTGGTAAAAGATTGGCTCTGGTTGGTTTCGAAATTTGAAAAGAAAATTTCTCATTGGACAAACAGACTCCTCTCCATAGGAGGTCGACTTGTCCTTATTCGTGCTGTTCTTTCAAGCATACCAGTCTACTGGATGGCATTGATTTCGATTCCTTCCTCAATCCTAGACAAACTCAGAAAAGTGATTTTTTCCTTTTTGTGGGGATCTTCTTCTAGGACTAAAAAATTTCATCTAGCGGACTGGCAACTTTTGGCTAAGCCCACTTCCCACGGTGGCTGGGGTATAAAACATCTCCCTAGCTTTAGTTTTTCCTTGAGAATGAAATCTTTTTGGCTGGCAGTAAATAGCAAGGGCATCTGGAATCTTCTTATTACTGTAAAATACCTGAAAAATAAGCCTTTTCACCTTTGGTTCAGGGAAAAAAACTTCATATACAACAATGCCTCAATTATTTGGAAGGGCTTCGTTGCTACTTTAGCTTGGATCGGCAAGGGAATTATCTGGCAAGTTGGAAATGGCGAATCCATTTGCCTGGGTGCAGACCCAATTGTGGGTATGGGATCCTCCTTTACCCTGCCTAGAGGATTGCGAGATTATTTAGAGGATTATGGTATTTGTTCTTTAGCTCAGGCACGCAATCAAACTCCTAATGCCACAGGTTACTGGTTCTCTACAGATGAACTTGATCTTATCGGTGAATGGAAAACCATCTGGAAAAATTATATAAGAGGACTGGAATTTGGCCATATACGGCTCACTGAACAAAATGATATTTTATATTGGTCTCATAATAAGTATACAAGGCCATTATTTACTGCTAAAGGTTATTCCTGTGCAATCTCTGATAGCTGTTCAGAATTAAATGACAAAGTGCTGAAAATCTTATGGACTGTGACTATTCCTCTGAAAATAAAATGCTTTATCTGGTTATTGATATATCGAAAGATATTAACCTGGGAGCAATTGCAGTCTAGGAGCATCAATGGGCCCAGTCGATGTGTCCTTTGTGAAGGTAACCTGGAAAATATTCAACATCTTTTCTTCTGCTGTCCTTTTGCTGCCCATATATACACTCATTTTGAGGTTAAATACAACTGCACTTTTCCCATTTTCAGCTCTGTTCATACCTTTTTGGGCCATTGGTTCTCTCGTACTGCGAGTTCTGCTCCTTTCTGCTACATGCCTCTGTTTATTTTTGGGGGAATCTGGCTCTTAAGAAATCTCTGCTTATTTGAAAATAAGAAACCAGCCTTCTCTGCATTGATTGCCAGAATTGAAAGCTTGGTAAATACTTACCTTGTGCCTTTGCAAATTCATAAAGCTCGCAATATTGGCCCTGAACCGTTAAAATGTTTTCCATGTGGTTTTTTCGATGGAGCAGCTGCGGGGAATATAGGAGGCTTAGGTTATGTGATTTTTATCAATGATTCTCATTACTATAGTTTTTCAATGGGTTGTGGGAGCAGTTCGAATGCAAGAGCAGAGTTATTGGCTTGTTGGGCTATTCTTAGAGTCAGTTTATTGATGGGTATTCCTATGCAGCTAATTTATGGAGACTCCATGGTTATTATCTCTTGGCTTAATAGGAATTCTGCACTTGATGTACCATCACTGATGCACTGGTGTTGCAATATAAGAATTATGCTTCAAAAGGCCCCGCCAGTGATCTTTAAACATACATATCGTGAGCATAATACGCTGGCAGATGCACTCTCCAAACAAGGCCTGAATTTGGATATGGGAGTTGTTTCTTTTTCAAAAACTATGGATGGTTTGATTGTGAATCATGGTAATCTCAATCTTTTTTAGAGTAGCTGATTATCACTTTTATTCAGCTTGTTTTTAGCAGTTGACTGAGTATCACTTTCTGTTCTAGTTGAGTTCTTCTTGCCAGCATATATTGCTCTGATTGTATGTTTGAAGTTCATCTTCGATATTTCTCAGTACTTTCTGACCTGTTTTATCAGGGATGATGAGAAAAGTCTGCTTCGATCAGACTTTATCTTTTGTTCTGCTGTTATGTATTGTCACTTATACTTATATGTGATGGACCTGGGTTGGCAGTCATGCTGATATGTAAATGATGTCTTTTGATTCACATGAATAACAAAGACTGGTATTTTTTCCTCTGAAAAAAAAAATTGACATATGTTATCATAGATGTTATTATATATCTTTATTTTTTTTTAAAGCCTAGTTTTATATATATGTTTTGAAAATAATTAGTGTTTATGATGATAATTATGGATTATAGTAGTCATTTATATAAGTACAAATTTATGGATTAGATTTAATGCTATTAGTATTCATAATTGTTATTATTGCCATTTTTCAATTATAAATTATGGAGGACTACATTGAGGGTTATTGGATTGACTACGATATTAGTTAAGGGGTTATTAAGAGTTCATTTCAGTCACGGTCATTGTGTATAACCACTAGTTTTACAAATCAATATTGTTGTGATAAGGGATCATGAATTATGTTGCTTGGACATAGGAACAACAAGCTATTGAGATATAGTCAACACTAATTGAGTAAAAGTGATTAATTGGGATATAAAGTATTTGTGAATATGATATATTGTATTAAAATTAGAAGGATTGGTTATAGGGATCTAGGGCACATTGCATCATGATATTTAACTATAAGTAATCTTGAGACATCGGGGCATAGAAGCACCCCAAAAAATTAGAGACCTAAAGGTATAACTTATAAAAGGATGTAGAAAATGAATTAACAATGGACACATCTATTATTCTTGCAATTCCTAACTAATAAGACCCGAAAGATTTATTTCACTAAGACTTTGACAACCAATTGATAAAGGTGAAATGAACTCGAAATTTGAAAAATGAGATAACAATGTCACCAATGTGATGAGTTAAACTTAGGGACATTGATTTTATATAATAGAAACACCATTTATGAAAATTAAATACTACGAACTCAAATTTAACCATGATATGGCACGAGGTAAATGAAGCTCGACAAACCTGTTGAAACAGAGATGATTCTGTAAAGCATAGGATGGAAACTATCAACACGATGAAATGAATGCAATGACATGATTGCATGACACCATAAAACCTAGATGAATATATGAATAACTCTAGCGACGAGACTTGGAGTATATGTCGAAAAGGTCATATGATAATGAGAATGAGGAAATGAGGTATGGATAGGATGAGCTCCTTTACCTGCACTTGATGTTACGAACTATCCCAACCCATATTTTATAATATCTGAAGGCATAAGAAAACCTCTATTCTTTTCCCCAAGCCCCTGGTCGGCGAGAGTGAATAAATTTCTCTAGTTTCACGGTTGGGTGACCCAGAAGGGTGGGAGTAGGTTTCTCCATAGCGGACTCTAAAACCTTAATGGTCCCCAATCTAAATGTGTTAGGGGAAATGAATTCACTATTTTGTAACTTACCCTTGGTTTTCCCCCTCGTCCTGCTCTCATGCCTGCAAATTTCCCAACAAAACTCCTTGAATTACCTAGTCTGAAGTTTCATTGAGTGTTTGTAAATTTTTTTATCAGAGATGACTAGGAAATTAAAATTAATTGGTTAGGCTAAGTTGTTAATTTTATTAATATCTATGGGTTTGGGAGAAACCTTGAAAGTTATGAGTATCTTATGCATTGATTGTTGAATACTTAATATATATTATTGATTTAGAAATTCATAAATTGTAAACTATCAATCTATTGAGGATTGTATACCTTCTCTCCTCGGAAGAGAGGATAGCCAAATATATTTGTATTCTTAACTACCTTTGGATGTACAAAACATTGATTAATTATTCATGTGATATACATTGTAGAGGGATATCACAAAACCTCGTGAGAGATTAGGAGGTGTTAAGAATCTAGATCAGATTCGAAATTACTTAAGATATTATGGAATTTAAATTACGTAAGATTTCTATTGAATTAAAGAAAAGGTGTTGCAGCCTTATTGTTTGTAACATAAATTCAATGATGTATCATGTCTAGTGCTTAGGGAATGACCAATTGATGAGAATATAACAAAATAGGATAAATACATGAATGCGAAAAGGCAGTGAAACTAGCATTGAATATAAAATAAGAATTGACTTCGAGATGAAGTTTCCTAAATGAGGGGGAGTATGTAATGCCCCAATCAAGGGTAGGCAAGGTGATTGAATAAAACCATTTGTTAATATAAATAAGTGTGACGATTTGATACAAAAGTATAATGTTTAGTGTCCTTCGGTAAATTGGCATGGTAGGATTCATTTATGAAGATCTAATATCGAGGATGGATATAATCCCAATACTACGACCTAAGAGGACGCATTGGAAATATATAAATAGTATCCATACTTATTCTAGAACTTTGTGATGAAGTTTCCTGAAGTGAGGGTGTATGTAACACCCTGTTTTTACCTTGACTATGGAGATTATTTGTGACTAGACTTTGAGGGTGTTCTGTGAAGAATGACCCGACTATTTATTAATTTAGTATTTAAAACTTCACTTGGACATGTTATTGAGGGAATCTGGTTCTGGATGACCCAGACTTGGGTAAAATGATTAGCTACTGAAGAGATATGAACTAACCAAAATTGTCTGACTTATCGATTATATGAGGATTTTAATTATGAATGAATGAGAAATTTATGTGAAGTTATCAAGCAATAGTTAAATTCTATATTGTTGAATGGTTGATAAATTTATTGTGTAGCATGTACTCTGATGGTCTGTCGAGTGTGACAAGAAAGATAGGTACATGAACAGAAAGATAGCATCAGTATGAAAAAGACTATAAGGGAGTCAATGACTATGGAAGGTGATACCAAACTTGTTTGTAATGTTATTACATTTTGATATGTGTGATGCACAAGCATGCATGGAATCTAAATGAGTCAGGAAACCTCAATAATTGAGGTGAACAAATAATTATGTTATGATTAAAATCTTATTTTATGAGATTTGATGCACATGATGTTATATGTGCATGTGATGGGAGATGATTGCCAATCGACCCACATCAAGTGACAGGGACGAGAAATTATATGTGTAAGTCTAGCAACGGGCGATGCAATGAGCTTTAAATAGAGTGAGAAAAACTCCAACTCATTAGATACGCGTGCCGTGAGGGTAGGCCGCGAGTTGGTCACTCACGAGGATTATACTGGGGGCCGCACAATATGGATTCGGCCCTATTCCTCAGGAACCACCTGGCTCTTCGCACGGTAGGAGAACTAAGGTAACATTGGCTCAGTCATCATAACCAAATCCCCTCCTATGGGAATTATCGGAAGGGCATGCTGGGAAGTGCCTTGATAATTCTGGCCGCGACGAGAATGCGGCGGTAATAAAACACCTAAATGAACTAAAGAGAAATAATAATAATATAATGGTCTTAAAGAACATAAACATATCCGAATTTGTTAAATGAAATAAATAATTAATAATATTATGAACTAAATATCATAAGTAAATATATGAACTAAATAAACTAAACTTAAAACTAAATAAAATATAACCTAAGATAATAAGGTTGAGTGAATAAAAATAAATAAAACAATTAAGTAAAGAATGAGTTAAACTAAAGTGATGCATGGATGCATTGTTATTAATGAAAGGGTTAATAAAAAGAGAAAAGGAGGAAGACAGAGGGGACTTTTCCTGTTCCTATGGCCAGAGTGTGAGCACATATTGGTTTTGCGACTGAGAGGCAACTGCGGAAGAGTGTGGTTGAATACAGTAGCTTTGGCGTTGTATTGACGTTGCTAGCACATATTGTCTGCCCCGTCGAGCTCGGGGGTCCTAGGGGAAGGAGAGTACCCGTCAGGGTATGGTAGGGAGGAAACTAGTGGGTTATCAAGGATTGGCAATCCAACAACTACAACAGCAGCAAAGCGAGGACATCAACCTTCGACCTCATACTTAAAATACAATGACTAGCGATATCAATAGGTATTCTACTGATGTTAATTTTTTTTTTTCATGAATTATAATTATTTAAACTAGTTGTACCATGGAGACAGATCTTATGGTTTTTATGCATGTGCAAGGATGAAATTTTGAATTAGTGTTTTATGGGATATTGGTATATATGTTTAAACTTTTTATTTTTATTTTTATGAGTTTACTAGGAATTATGCATGACCTTTAGTTTTATTTATAGGACCCCTTGGAGGGTCGTTACAGGTATTCCACCCTCACTTCTAGAACCCCTTCGTTGTGGATTACTCCTGTAGAGAAAGAGGCCCCCCCAATAAATGGGTTGTGAACATGTGAACAAATACTAGAGGATTTGGTTCCCTAGAAGACAACAAATATGTCTCAGATATAATGATGAAGGGGTGTTATTTTTATGCATGTCCCCGGTGTCCTAACCTAGCTACAATATTTTTTTGGTCCTCAAATGAGGTTACAATGTTGGTTGAGTTAATATTAATTTTAGGCTCATCTTGGGGTTATGGACCAAGTGTTTATTTTAAGGTGTGTTATGTATGCACAAGTGGAGCGTGATCTCTAAAACCCAACACTCTCTTCCAAAGATGCATATGCTGAAAAATAAATAACAATACATAAATTAAATGTTTTTCAACACATAACAACTAATTCTTCCAGATAAAAGAACATATGCAAGTAAAAGAAACACAAGGAACTCTATAGGGAGTAAGAAACACACATGGAGTTTCAACTAATAAGTTCAACTAAGATAGGCTCACATACAAGCAAAAGGGGACTGCAAAACACACCAAGTTGTTGTAGGAAATATGATCTAGAAAAACGCAGTCAGTACAGGGGAGAAAAACAAGGAATGGGTCTCAAACAACTCAAACAGTTGGAAAAAATCTAGGTTTCCCATGTCAGTGAAACAGGTGCAGCCGAGTCACACTACGCTGAGAAATAGTCATGACTGAGATAGAAAAGAAATAAAAAAATGTAGGTTGCACTTAACAAGGGCTTTCATGCGACAATTTGCACCAAATAGCATCAAAGGAGCGACTTGTGTCACTCAGGAATATAGGACATGCGTGATATAGATTTTGGGTCTAGTTTTCACTTATATGGGAAAAAGGCAAGGCCTAAGTCATGATTATTGGGGAAAAAGGTGTAACCCGGTATGTGTATTTTTGCTGAAAAGATGTGATATGATTGAAACTGAAAGTTTTTTAAGGAAAAAATGTTGCTTAGGGCCAAGGGGAAGGCACTGTGAAGGGGCTTGTTCAAATATTCCAAAAATATTTTATATATTTGATGGCTAAGGGTATACCCAAGTAAACCAAACCAACAAAACCCCTACAAAAATAGATATCCAAGGGATCGAGCCAGTGGAGTCTCCAAAACTGTATTAGAAATTTCTGTCCAGCTACGTGCAAAAGAACCTATCTTAGATCAACAAGATCTAAGGGTAGAGTTCATGGGGTAAGGGAGAAGATCAAACTTGACTTACAAACAAATAATTACAAATTATATTTTCATATTTTATAATTTCTTCTAGCTAATAAAACAAATGCAACATGCCTTTTATGAAATGGGTCGCTGCAATCGTTTGAAGATGTGATCTGACGACTCCCATGATCTAGTTCTCCAATTTCCTCCACCAATGGTTTTCAAAGGGAGTATGGATCAAGGAGTGTACGGAGTAAACTCAACATACAAAGTGGAAAGGTGTGGCAAAAAGGAGAGCAATGTAAAAGTTCAAGGAACAAAAGTTCAAAAGTTTTGGAATCAAAAGTGTAAAAAGTATTTTTGGGGAGACCTTCACAATGTATTTATAAGATGATTCAAGATGTTCTTGCCCATGGTATTGGTCCATGGTTTTACATACTGCATTGTGTTTGTCCATGGGTTTTGACCCATTCTCATTTTAGGATTTTTTGGTCTTTTTTGGGAGAATGGGGGTTATGTTGCAATAAATTCCCATCTTCCCTGTATTTATGAGGGAAGGAACAAATAATTACAAATTATATTTTTATATTTTATAATTTCTTCTAACTAATAAAACAAATGCAGCATACCATTTGTGAAATGGGTCCTTGCAACCGTTTGAAGATGTGATCTGATGGCTCCCATGATCTAGTTCTCCAATTACCTCCATCAATGGTTTTCAAAGGGAGTATGGATCAAGGACTGTATGGAGTAAACTCAACATACAATGTTGAAAGGTGTGGAAAAAAGGAGAGCAATGTAAAAATTCAAGGAACAAAAGTTCAAAATTTTTGGAATGAAAAGTGTAAAAAGTATTTTTGGGGAGACCTTCACAATGTATTTATAAGATGATCTAGGATTTTCTTACCCATGGTATTGGTCCATGGTTTTACATAGTGCATTTTATTTATCCATGGGTTTTGACCCATTCTCATTTTAGGACTTTTTGGTCCTTTTTGGGAGAATGGGGGTTATTTTGCAATAAATTCCCATCTTCCCTGTATTTATGAGGGAAGGAATAATGATGTTTTGGACCAATTTGGGTGGAAATTAATTGTGAAGGTCAAAATGGAAGGAATAATGGTGGGATTATGTTGTATAATTATGGTTTGGACCATAGAGGGATATGTGTACAATTTTTTGTGTTAACAATCCTCCCTGGGGGGATTTGCGTCGGTGCCCTTTTTCATGGTTTTGTTTTACTAGTGTAGTTTTGTTTTATTACTTTGTTATTATAAATTGCAGTTTCATTCATCACAAAGTAATACAAGTACTAACCCCATGACTTCCCAATTTACTTGAAAGGGGAAATATATGTGTGGTAGGATTAATTAAATAACACTTACTTGATTTGTACTACCTTTATTTTTTTCGGTAATTTAATACCCTTGCTTTCCTGATTATGGTTTACAACTTGAAAGAGACTCCTTGGGATTTAATAAATAAGGAAAAACCTTATATTAAAATATTTAAAAATTTACCAAGGATTCGTTCTGTATGCTCGGCACTGTTGTGATTCAAATGACCAGTTGGATACATCAAAAGCAATGTGGGTGACTAGTTTAATATAGTCTCACTTTCAAATTAACCTCCCAAGGATAAATACAACACCTCGAAATATCTGTTACGAGGAAAGTTCAAAGAGGAAGTGTGAACAACTATATAGTGACCTCGGGATACTATCAGGGCACACCCTCATTCGTGTAGTGTTGGACACATCCTAAAGACTCTGATCCAACCCACATATCCTTTGTGTGGAATTACATCAAATAAGGGTTTTTAACATACTCCTTGTATTGTTAGGTATATTTGGAGTCACCTTACCCCTGTTTAATCCACTCATTAATTCATAAACATAAAATTGACCAAGAATACTTGTAGTAAATTCAACACTCATTTTCAGACTCCATTTTCAGCACTGGTCTTTACTCTTATCATTTAAGCATTTTCTTTAATTCACAATTTTTTGATTGAATCTATTGCTCGTTATGTTTTCTTAATAATTATTGCAGTCTCTTGTGCCATTTTACAAAAAAAAACTCCTAAACAACTTACTCAATCACAAACCACCATCTAAAGCTTAATCATCCTTTGTAACTCATAGGGTCTACCCCCCTTGGCTTCATTATGAATTTTCCTAAACGGTGGAGATGAGTATCAGGTGGCGGCAGCACTTGGATCAAGATTTCCCCCAAGGTTGCATGCAATGGATTGAATATTTCTTCCACGTGACCCAAGATGAAAATTAGGCTGCAACAATACTCATATCTCTCTTATATTATTCGTGTGCACCATGAAGAAAACCATATCATGCAAATCCATGTGGTTGAAAACAATAATCCATGGTGTTAGCACTCAGATTTTATCCTTGGTTGTGGGAGGACAACTCCAAGGAAACCACAAAACCAACCTTTAGGAGGAAATACAACTTCTTTCCTACAAGAGAGGGATCTCTCAATAGATAAACACAAAGGCCAAGTATATTTATTAAAAAACAAGTTTTAATTATAATAATGGATGAAACAAGTGGTCATTTGGCCTGGAATCAAATATGAATAATAGTTAATGACAGTGCTTTGCAATGGAATTCTTAACAGATCCAAGAAAGTCAATCTTATACAATCAAAATGTTGGTTGTCTGGTGATAAGGAAGAATAAGAAACAGTCTATTAATATGGGAATCTAGAGATGAATCCAATATTACTTTTAGTGGAAAAAGGTTGTGGATGATTGAAATCAAAGAATCAGAGCATAAAACTATAAATTCTGATTCAATATACACTTATCCAAGCATGAAAAGATAACAGAATGGAAAGATAAACATGAAACACATTGAGATAAAGGAAAGAAAGTATAGACTATAAAATGAACAACACAGGAATCTTTGGTAGAAAACCTGCTTGGATCTGTAATATTTTTATTAATCTTGAAGCTCTCTTACAAAAATCAACTCTCGCTCACGGGTTCCAACCCTCATTACATTTCAAAGTAGTGCTTAAATACAACAAAATTGATCCTTGAGCTAATAAATGCTTGCACACTAAATATATGCATGTGTAACTTCCTTATTACATCTAACATTGATCTTCTAACAAACTAATCTTTAAATATATATTTCATTATTTCAAAGAAAAAACGGTCTTCTACGTGACTCAGACCTTAAGGTGAAGTCTTTACTAATGTTTTTAATATTTCATCTTGCCAAATTTCTATATTGTTCTCCACTGGTTTCCATATGGAAACTCCAAATTGGCCATCTTTCTTGAAAGGACTCTCAGTTCTACATGGTCCACATAGGCTATAGGTGGAAACTGCACACCAATTGTTCTGACCATGTTCACCAATTCAAAATCCACTGCTATCTTGTCAATAATGATTTTTATTGACAAAGATTGAGTCATGTCTTCAAATTTTCTGTGATGCAATCTAGATTTGACTAGCAATGGTTGACACTCAGCTTGAGACATAAGTCTGCCATATTATTCCCAAAAAGAAGGAAGTCCTTTTTTAAACAAGGGCACAAATGAAGCTTTGAATGTTTTAATTTGATGTAGAATTACATCAATTTTTTCTTGCACAGTTTCTATGTGTTGATGCTTTCCTACCATTTTTCTAACACAAGTAATGACTGTAATTATATCTTTGATTCCAATCGTACTTAATTCTTGTTTAGATTGAGTATTAAGGAAATTTATTGTATTTTTAGATGTGTGATCTATTTTCCTGTTCAATGCCTCTTTCACAGCTATGGAACTCTGTCTAGAAATATTTATCATCATCTCTTTATCATGTATGAAATTTAAGGTCTGATCGTATTGGCTTCTGAGATCAACATATCCAAAAGGATATGTCTCTCTCCCTGTACTGGTAACTAACTTGTTAGTTGCTTCATTAATTTCTCATTTTTATCCATCAATTCTTTATTTTTTTTCCAATGTTTTCCTCTTGTCTTCTTTCTTCTTGACTGCATCAACCAAATTGTGATTCTGAATTTTTAAACCAATTATTTATATGTCTCTTAGACTCACCTATGACATAGCCTATACAATAGATTCAATATTTGTTTCTGCAGTCGGTTGGACTATTTGTACTTCTTCTTCCTTGTTTTTTTCTTCTTTCTCCTTTTCTAAAATCAACTTATTTTCATTCAGAACATCTATCTTTTCAATTAAGAAAACTCTCTCTTTTTCCCATTGATTTTTCTCTTTAGTAAGATTCAATAGCTTTCCCTTACTGTCATTCATCTCATGTGATAGCAATTCTTTCTCTTTTTCTAATTCGATTAAACCATAAGCTTGAATTAACTGGTTTGTAGGGATTTTCAACATCGTTTTTAACAATTGGATGGTGTTTTATTTCTCAGCTAGAATTTTCTGTGTTACCTGTCCTTTATCAGCTTCACGATCTATGGTTAGAAAATATCCCTGAAGCTTCTATTGATGTATATGTAACTTCGGAATGTATTCACTTGTATTTCTTATGTATTGTAACCCAATGTTTATTCTGGGATGTATTTGTAATGTACTTGAGTCATGTCATGCCCCGATGTTCCTATCGAGAGGTTCTATAATGTAAATAAGTCATGTCAAGTTATTGTGGGTAACCCTCCTATTAATCAAGGGTTAAAGTCCCTACAGTTTCGGGGCACTAGGGTTATTATACTCTCCTAGAGAATTCGACCCTAGTAGGGTTTATTCATGTTGAGAATTAGTATAAATAGAGAGCTAGCCTCTCTATTTAGCATGCACTCACTCACACTCAGTTGTAGTGCATAGCTGAGGAAAAAGAAGACACTGGGGCAAGGAAGAAAGAGGTTAATGCTGTCGAGAGATCATCTTACTGTTTTGGGGTTTTACTTTTGGTGTTGATTCTATCTCTGAGGAAGTTGTGGGGTTTTATCCATTTATGGTTTCCCTGAGGAAAAACACTGTGTTCATTGTCTCTTGTGTTTTATTGTTGTACTTGTTATTCTCTTAGTTAAAGATCCTAACATAATGCTAGATTAAATGATAAAATCTAACATGGTATTAGAGCTAACCTGAGAAGAAGACACTATGCAGCTGCGGGAACTAGGGATTCCTACTTTGTGGATCTCTGTCCACATATTTTTAGCAAAAGAAGGTTGTAATAATTCTCCTCCTTAGGGTGCATCTTTCTGTCGAAGCAGAATCCAATTCTGAGGTTTTTTAGTTTTGGACCCGACACTACTACTAGAAATTAGGGCTTTCCACAGAAGTGGATTTTTTTAGTGAGCCTAGGCCAAGATTAATCTCCTCCTCAAAATCAAAGTTATGGATCAAGATCAAATCATTTGGTTGGACAGAACTCCAGAAAATAAAAACCCTAATCTACTCCTGAACCAACACTGTAGAATTTCAGCTCCAAATCCAGATCTGACATCTTGAACTGGTAAGATCTAAATATTTTGTATTTCCATTTGAGGTTCTCAGTTAAGATGTCTCATAATACCAATCTTGATGAAAATCTTGAGGGAGATGATAACTTCTGAGCCTAGAAGCATAGGATGTCCCTGGTCGTGGAAGAAAATGAGTTGGACTCCTATATCAATGAGGAGGTTCTAGTTCCAGAGGGAGATGAGGCTAAGGCCTTACACAAGAAGAAGTTTTTTATGGAAAAGAGGATCATTGCTGATTCAATCAAGGATCACCTCATACCATAGGTGTCCTCCCTAAAGAGACCTAAAGCTATGTTTGATGCCCTAGCCAAATTGTTTGAAGGGAAGAACATAAACTGAAAGATGATTCTGAGAAACCAACTGAAGAATGTAAAGATCAAGAATGCCGAGACCATCCGGTATTACTTTACAAGGGTCTCTCAGATCAAGGAATGGCTAGAAGCAGTGGATGAAGAAGTGGAGAATGCAGAGATTGTGATGACCACCTTGAATGGTCTCCCTAGATCATGGGACTCCTTTATTCAAGGGATATGTGCCAGAAAGAAGTTAGTCAAGTTCAACAGACTATGGGAAGAATGATCTCAAGAAGAAGCTCGGATAGCAGCTCGAGAAGAAAATATGGGAAGTGAAGATCAAGCCCTCATAGTTCATTCTAAGAAAAGAAAAAGAAGTTCTCATCACTCTAGAGGTAATCATTTCTCTAAAACTAACTCTAGAAAAGACTTGTCTAGAAGCATATGTTATACATGTGATGAAGTAGGACACTTTGCAAAATATTTTCCTAAAAGACAAAATAAGAAAAAGGGAAACAAGAGAAGACATCATGCTCATGCTGCATAGGATGATGAACCATCCAAGAAGAGAACCAGATATGAAAGTGAAGACTCTTTAAGTGATGAAGAATACGTCTTGATTTCTGCTCTCACGGGAAACATTACTCATGGAAGAAATGATTGGATTATAGATAGTGGGGCTTCCAAACATATGACAGGATTCAAAGAGTCCTTTGTAAAACTTTCAGAACATGAATCACCTCACAAGGTGAAACTTGGAGATGACTACCAATATCCAATAAAAGGTAGTGGGGAATCCTCCTATAAGCAAGAAATTGGAAATTCTATGAAGATGCAAGATGTATTGTTTGTACCAGGACTCAAGAAGAACCTTCTCTCCATATTTTCATTAGATGCAAAAGGCATGAGGGTTGCATTTATAGATGGCCAGGTTATCATGTGGCCAAAGAGAAAGACTATTAATGATGCAGTAGTGATTGGGGAACAAGAAGGAGGTCTATACAAATTGAAGGGCCATCTCAAACAAGCCTTGGTCCATGATATAGTAGAGAAAAATGAACTTTGGCATAGAAGGCTTGCACATGTGCATTATAGAGCACTACCACTTGCAAGCAAAGCTATTGAAGGTCTTCCAGAAATTCAAGCAAAACATGATGGTGTCTGCAAAGGATGTGCAAAAGGAAAGAATACAAAGAAGACATTTCCAAGTAGCGAAAGCAAAGCAAAAGGAATCTTGGAAATCATCCACTCTGATGTATGCGGTCCGATGTCATCAAGATCACTAAGCGGGTATGTATATTATGTTTCTTTTATTGATGATTTTTCTAGGAAGACATGGATTTGCTTCATGAAGAACAAAGATGAAGTATTCAGCAAGTTCAAGGAATTCAAAGCCTTGATTGAGAATCACATAGAAAAGAAGATCAAGACCTTTCGATTAGATGATGGCAGAGAATTCACATCAAATTAATTTAAAGAGTTATGAAAAGAATCAGGGATTAAGAGGGAGTTGTCCACTCCTTATAATCCACAACAAAATGGGATTGCAGAAAGGAAGAATAGAACTATCATCGAAGTTGCAAGAGCTATGCTTCATGATCAAGATCTTCCTATGCATCTTTGGGCAGAAGCTGTCAGAAAAGTGGTGTATGTACAAAACCATACTCCACACAGAGTACTCGAGAACAAGACTCCTAAAGAAGTCTTCTCCGGCAAGAAACCAGAAGTCAACCATCTCAGAATATTCGGCTGTCCAGTGTACATACACATTCCAAAAGAGAAGAGGAATAAATTAGATCCTTCAGGAAAGAAGGGTATATTTGTGGGATAATCTGAAAGCTCGAAGGCTTACATAATATACTTCCCAGGATTCAAGAAGATCGACATCAGAAGGGATGTGAAATTTGATGAAGACTCAACTTACAACAAATCCAGAAAGAGATCTGCTGAAGAACCTGTAGAAGCAGAAGCACCCAGAATTCATGATACAACCATGAATGAAGAAGCTCAAGAAGAAGATCGAGAATTTGAAGAACCTCAAGAACCTATAGATCCACCTCCAGAGAATAATTCTCATAAGAGGAAACCTGCTTGGGTACGTGTTAACACCCAAAAATGGTTAACTACCTCATCTACCCCATTTCATGGCTCATTCGTCCATTTACCTACCATATTTCCCTGAAAATCCCACTAAAA
>LPNX010094358.1:242424-288337 GCA_001517045.1 Pseudotsuga menziesii
CAGTACGAGAAGCTATCCAAGGTGCAGAAATATATGGGGCTCCAGAAGAGAATCACAGAGAAAGAAAGAGGACCAGATCTTGCTCTAGGTATGTATCATTACTATTTGATTTCATCGATAAAGAACATTCCAATTATGAAGAAGCAGCAGAACGGAAATAATGGAAGGATGCTATGATCGAAGAGTATCAATTGATCATGAAGAATGATGTTTGGGATGTTGTCCCAAGACCAGAAGGGAAGTTGTTTGTAACTTCCAAATGGATCTACAAGATCAAGCATGTTGTAGATGGTAGCATAGAAAAATGTAACGCAATATTTGTTGCTCGTGGTTTCTCCTAGAAAGAAGGAATGGATTATGAAGAAACCTTTGCACCTGTAGCGAGATACACTTCCATCAAATCAGTACTTGCTCTGGCTATAGTAATGAAATGGAAGATACACCAAATGGATGTCAAGACTGCTTTCTTGAATGGTGTAGTAGAAGAGGAAGTGTATGTGGAGCAGCCACTTGGTTTTGAGACACATGATAGGGAGTCTCATGTATGTAGATTGAAGAATTCCCTGTATGGTTTGAAACAAGAACCTAGGACATGGTACAGTAGACTTGACAACTTTCTATCCATTTTGGGATTTACCAAGAGTAATGCAGATTCCAACCTTTACTACAAGCTTGAAGATGGCAACCCAGTGATGCTCCTACTGTATGTAAATGCTCTGTTTGTAACAGGTGTGGATGGGTTGATTATTGATACAAAGAGAAAGCTTGATGCCGAGTTTGAAATGAAGGACTTGGGTATGATGCATTATTTTCTAGGTATGGAGGTGTGGCAGAGTGCAGATGGGATTTCCTTAGGACAAGGGAAATATACGGTAGAGATCCTGAAGAGATTTGAGATGATGGATTGTAAGGCCATGACCACACCTATGGCATCGAACCTGAAGTTATTGAGTGATGCTTCATCAGAAGCAGTTGATGCTACGATGTATTGTCAGATGATTGGGTCCTTGATGTACCTAATGAACATGAGACCAGATATTTGCTTTGCTATGGACTCCTTGAGCCAGTTCTTGACAGATCCAAGACATGTTCAGTTGATTGCTATAAAGCATATTCTGAGGTACCTGAGGGGTACAGTTGATTATGGGCTCAAGTATGATACAAATCAGAAGATTAACCTAGAGGGTTATGTTGATTTAGATTGGGTAGGTAGTGCCATTGATAGGAAGAGCACTTCAGGGTGTTGCTTCAGTATGGGATTAGGTGTGATCTCTTGGTTTAGAAGGAAGAAATCCTATATGGCACTAAGTACAACTGAAGTAGAGTATGTTGCAGCTTGTTCACCTAGTTGTGAGGAAATATGGCTCAGGAAGCTACTGTCTGATTTATTTGATCTCTAGTTGGATGCTACTTGTATACATTATGACAACCAGAGTTGTGTGAAGTTGTTAGAGAACTTGATGTTCCATGACAAGTCAAAGCATATCGAGATAAAGTATCACTATATCAAGGGTATGGTGTAGAGGGGAGCAGTGAAGCTCCAGTATGTTGCCACAGATGAACAGATAGATGATGTGTTGATGAAGCCATTGACCAGAGTGAAGTTTGAGTACTTCATGGAGAAACTTGGTGTTCTCTAGATCAAGGTCCCTTCCAAAGGGAAGTGATGAGTTCGTAAGCCATTCTAACGAGTAGGTCAGATGTAAGAGCTGAGCCATTCTATCATGGTGAGAGGATTGTTTCCTTCCATGTTAGATATGAGTGCTGAGCCATTCTGATATGACTGTAGGATTGGTTCCTACATAATCAGATATAAGGGCTATTTCCATTCTTGGAATGGAGCTTCTTGGTGAGTTACCAGGAATACTTGGTCTAGGATTGAGGACCTTTCTGATACGATTGTAATATGTAGTCTTACATGATCAGATGTGAGCGCATGGACATTCTGATGTGATTGAGGGATGTGTTCCCACTTGATGAGATATAAGGGTTGTTTCCATTTTGTCATGGTGAGAGGATTTCTTCCTTCCATGTCATATGTGAGTGCCAGCCATTCTAATGTGATTGTAGGATTGGTTCCTACATGATCAGATGTAAGATCTACTGCCTTTCTGATGAGTCAAGGTCAAATGTGAGTTTTGGGCATTCTGATGTGACTGTAGGATTATTTTCTACATGATCAGATGTAAGGGATACCACCTTTATGATGAGTCAAGGTCAGATGTGAGTGACAACCATTCTGATGTGATTGTAGGATTGGTTCCTACATGATCATATGTAAGGGCTACTGCCTTTCTAACGAGTCAAGGTCAGATGTGAGTGTCAGCCATTCTGACTTAGGGTCAGATGTAAGGGCTACTACCATTCTCTGAATGGAGGCACCTGGTTAGTTACCAGGAACCCTTAGTCTAGGACTAAGAGCCTTTATGATGAGTCAAGGTTAGATGTAAGTGCTATGCCTTTCTGACGAGTCAAGCTCAAATGTGAGTGCTAGCCATTCTGACTTAGGGTTAGATATAAGGGCTACCAAAGACCTACAAGGAGGCAGGCCTACAACTAGCATGAAAAAGGGCTGGCTCTGTAGAACTTCCTGTGATGAGAAGAATCATGAGATAGCACATATGATGATGACCCAGTGATGATCCAGATTGAGCTATGATTCAGATCCAGTTATGATGTCTCCGAGATGATCCAGGTCGAGTGATGATATAGATCTAGCAGTGATGATCCAGATCGAGTAATGATCCAGATCCAGTGATGATGACCCCGTAATGATCCAGATTGAGTGATGATCTAGATCCAGTGATGGTGATCCAAATCGAGTGATGATGATCCAGATCGAGTGATGATCCAGATCCAGATGAAGATGACTTGAAGATGAATATGACTTGAAGACAAGAACTTGACAATGACCCAGATGATACATAGAAGAAGACTTGTGCTGAAAATTGTGTCAAGAGAATACCTTCCTAGTTAAGAGGGAGTGTTGATGTATATGTAACTACAGAATGTATTCACTTGTATTTCTTATGTATTGTAACCTGATGTTTATTCTGGGATGTATTTGTAATGTACTTGAGTCATGTCATGCCCCGATGTTCCTATTGGGAGGTTCTATAATGTAAACAAGTCATGTCAAGTTATTGTGGGTAACCCTCCTACTGATCAAAGGTTAAAATCCCCACAGTTTCAGGGCACTAGGGTTATTAGACTCTCCTAGAGAAGTCAGCCCTAGTAGGGTTTAGTCATGTCAAGAATTAGTATAAATAGAGAGATAGCTTCCCTGTTTAGCACACACTCACTCACACTTAGTTGTAGTGCATAACTAAGGAAGAAGAAAACACTGGGGCAAGGAAGAAAGAGGTTATTGTTGTCGGGAGATCATCTTATTGTTTTGGGGTTTTACTTTTGGTGTTGATTCTATCTTTGAGGAAGTTGCAGGGTTTTTTCCATTTATGGTTTCCCTGAGGAAAAACACTATGTTCATTGTCTCTTGTGTTTGATTGTTGTACTTGTTATTCTCTCACTTAAAGATCCTAACATAATGCTAGCTTAAATGATAAAATCTAACGGCTTCTTTATTTGTTGTTGGTGCACTTTGTTTTCCACCTTCTCCTATCGCAGTTGATTTTCTACTTTGTACATTGTGGATTGTAGCTTGGATAATTTTAGAGTAGCTTTCATCAAGTAACTATAAATGACTTCCCCGGTCTGTTTATGCAAGTGAATCATATTAGGAATTGGGGTGGACTTTAAGTTCAATCTCATCTCAACTATTATCTTCTTGGTATAAACTGCTAAATTTAAAGTATTTCTGGAATGATCTTTAATAGTGACCAGTGAGACCTCTTTGCTTGATATATTCCTAACTTCTGAGTATAGCTTCAATGATTATTTTGAAGAGATATCATTGTCTTTCTTATAAATGTCATACAAGTCATATTTGGATTTGAATTTATCACTTGATGCTTCTTGTACCTATGAAAACGCATATTCTTGTATTTCAAAAGTTGGGCCTCTTTCTTTTCCTTTCTTTTTCTTATTTTCATCCTCAGCTACCTAAACCAATTCACCTTCAGATTCAATTCTTTGTCTTTTAGATGTTTTCTGAATTTTTTTCTTCTTCTATCTCCATGGCCTTTGAATGAGTTCTTTTACATTCCATCTCTACTTTGCTTGGTGTGGGAATTATTATTGCGGTTAATTTCATTATAGCCAATGGATTTTCTTGTAAATCATCTGCATCCTTCATTTGTGTTTGATATTTCATCCAGCTATTTCTTTCATCTAATCCTTCCACTACCTGATGCTCAAATTCCTTGTTCTTGTTCAGCTACCTCCTTTGTGAAATAACATGGTGTGAGTCATAATTAACTATAGTAGCTTTCTTGAAATTCATCTCATGTAGTAGACTTTCAACTATAAGGAGTGCAACTTTATTCTTGATAATTAATGGACCAAATACCCATGGAAAATTAATCTTAGAGGCCTTCTTAAAACTAATAAAATGCACATTCTCCACAATTAGATTGTGTCTTATAAATTCCAAGGAAAAAACTCTAGGGGTCATGAATTCTCGCAAGATATATGGTTAATGAAAAAAACCATACACCCTGATTACAGTATGCTCTTCTAACATGAACCTATCCCCTATTTTCCTATAATGAGAAAACTACAAAGGCTCTTGCATCTCTAGAAACAATCTAGACAATTTATTTTGAGAGAATAATTTATACACTTATTCCATTAAAAGGTTCATGTATTTGAAAAAATCATTATTGATTTCTGCAGTAAGTACCATATATGAAAGTTGCCTATTTTCCTCATTAAAAAATAGAAACATTATAATTAGGTATGACTGAAACCTGAAATGTCTGGTATTGTGAAAATTCACTAGCTAAGAATGGATGGTTTCGGCTAGGAATTCATCATATTTAAGGAAAGAGGGTTGACGGGACTATGACTCTGACTGAATCATACTTAATTCGAATAACAGACTCATTAACAACTCAAGGACAAATATGTATTTATCTAAACATAAAAATTGACTCAAAATTGAAATAACCAATTTGGACTCTTCATTAAACTGGTTGATATCAAAGGGAAAGGGTTGGTTAGCAAGGGATACATTAGTTCTAAAGAATCTGGAGAAAAAAGGATTCTTCTCTTTAATGGTTGCATTCCTAAATAAATGGATTAGGTATTCTTCTATAAACTCCTCTCGTCTCTAGGTGAATGAAGGAAGGACTGCAAGAGAATCTTAGAAAACAAGGGAGTTTACAGAAAAGAGGATTTTGGTTTAGTAGCACCCATTATTACTCTCTTAGAGGAGGAGTAATTTGATGCACACCATTTGATAAAATATGGGAAATTTAGGGTTTGGTTATGGGAGAAATGATAAAAATGAGACCGGAATACACCATGGAGGTCAATGAATTGGTCTTTGAAGGCTTCTAACTTGGTTTTTCAGCTGGTGAACTGGGATAAAGGATAGAATAGTGTTGAAAATGCCACCATCTCTATCTTTGAAAACCTCCTCCAGTTTTTTAAACTCTAAGGCTTGTGTCTCAACTTCACTTCCGCTATCCATTTTCAAATATTACTAAGCATGTGAAAACATGGCCTACTCGGCAGATTGATGGCTGGAAAGATAGTTGTATGAATTTTCTTTGTCCATGCAGAGATGCTTTCTTCTTCCAATGCACAAAATGAAAAATAACCCTTAAACACGTGTTCCTCCCTTTTATAATATTCTCTAAATGGTGGTTTCAGAATCAAGAGAAGTGGTTTTCTCCTACCACTTTCTTCTAGCAGAACCCCCCTCTGTCCACCACGTGGAAGGTGGTATATTTTTCATTATGGGAATGGTTTTTTAACCTCTGTTCATGTCATGAGTGTGGAAATTCTTCTAACGATAGATCTCATCCATCTCCCACCTAGACTGTTGATCTTAATTTCCCTTTAATTTTAACCCTTTTCATTCTACTACATAATACCCTGCCAACCTATTGTGCATTTTCCCCTAGTGTTGTTCAGGAAAACACACCCTTATAACCTAGGGTCTTTGGGGTTACCAAATTACTAAGCTATACTTGTAGACAATCAGCTATGTAGAAATTGAAACAGGAATAGGAATAAAACTTAGCAAACCTATTTTATGATAGTTGATCCAAGCCTTTTTTTCTCCTCTTCCAGTCCCTTCTAGAGCTTCTAGGGCTTTCTCCAATCACCTATAAAGAACACGTTCTTCCTGCAAATATATTATATTTATATCAATGGTTAATGAAATAACATATTCATAATGAAATTATAAGATAAATCAGCAATCAACATATACAAGAGTGCATAGTATTGGAAGAAGAACTTTCTTTATTAGTAAACAGAGAATGGTGAGATTACAACCCAACTTATGAAACAAGTACTCCTTCCGAAATCCAAGGATAGTGAGCTTTGTTGCACCAAGATGTCTGAAGGCATACCACCAGCATAACTTTTCTATTCTAGGAATGATTGATTAGCCCCATCCCATGCCCTCTATTTATACATGGGGAAATAGAGAGGTTTTGAAGGTTAGGATGGTTGAGACAGTTGAGATAGTTATGATTAGGGGCTCAACTGATCTCGACTAATCATGATTTATATTTTTTAACTCCAAATTAAGGTACATGTGAATATTGATATCGGTAGGTCATGTATGACACGGTTCTTGCTTTAAGGAAACCAGTGTGTTCAATGTACACGCGATTTGCAATGCACATACTCACGTGTGACATGTGGGTTGCTGTGCAAAATGTCATGTGTGCAACCCTAATGTCTGAATAAAAATATATTCAGCTAGTCAGGAAATGATGTATCAACAGTCATGCCCATCTATAGTTTTTTGGCTACTTCAATCTAGTTTTTCCTTTTGTGTCCCGACATATTGGATGTCAGTACTTGGATGGAGAAGTGCCATTTTACATGATAGATTCCCCCTAATGTGTGAGGTCAGAGGGAAGTGATTGCTGAAATACATTATAGTCTTTAATCTTTTGAGAACTCAAGTTTCCAAGGCATCATAGGAGATACCTAAAACATATACATATCAATGTCATATAGAAAATAATACTCGAGGATTCCATGTTTGTTGGCCTCTTTCTCCTTGTCTAGACCTATGGTTCAACCACAACACAATACCAACAAGACACCAAAATACATAGGCCTGACAGAGCAAGGCCAGTCAGCAACGCCTACGAGGCAAGCGTAGTCTCACCTAAGATATCTTAATGTGTAACTACCAAAACCATGTTTTCGTAGTTGGCAAGGGATTATAGTTCCTTGGCACACAACCAAGGTGCTCGACAAAGGCAACATGATGGAGTCTATTACTGCATGAAGGCAACACAGTGAGATGTCGCTGTTGTATTTACTTGTGTAGAGTATTTTTCCATGGTATTGTATTAAGAGATGTTATTTTGGAGAATTATATTATCCCACATGAAATATGTGAGAGTCATTCCTCCTCATCTCTTAGTATATAATAGGGTCCAGTGAGTCTCTACATAATCATGTATTCTTGATGTAGTAGTGGTACTATTGTGACACTATTGTACATCATCTATATTCTTTGGGGTATTTGTGATTTTCTCTCTTGTAAGGTTGGAGAAGACATTCTGGAGATAACAGAAGACTACCTTCCTGTGTATGTAACCCATTAGGGTGAACCACGTATATCGATGTTCTCTTGTTTTTTTTTCCCCGCTCTTATCTTTTATGATATATTGTTGGTTGCTTAGATAGGTTAATTAGTTTACCTTGACTCTACTATTCTAACATGGTATCAGAGCGTGTTGCTATGATATAGTAAATTCTATAGCTTTCAATCAATAACGATTATCATTTGGGCATTGTCATTTTGTTGTAGATTTTCTTTCTATATGGCAGCCATTAGTCTTCTCTTTAGATCTGGGCATATTTCTGCATTTTTTTTAATCCTAACCCTAACTTGTTGTGTAAGATTTTTGCAGAATTTTTTCAAGGGTTTCTTGATGTTTTTTTTCTTCTGTAGATCTACATGATTTTGGGACTCTCCTCAAGGAGATATTTCTTCCGATTATAAAAATGAAAGTTATAAAAAAAGGTCGTAACTTGGTTAGTTTGTACCGGAATTTTTTTTATAACCTATTTTTGGAATTGGAAGCGCCATTGTGGATCCACCCACGCAACCATAATAGAAAATGAGGTATTTCTGGGCTTCTTTTCGGTAATAAAAATGACAGTTATACAAAATGGCCATAACTTACTCAACTTTTACTAGAAGTTTTATTATAACATGTTTTTGGAATTGGAAATGCCATTCTGGATTTACTTAAGTGACCAGAACAAAAAACTGGGCATTTCTGGGCTTCCTTTCAGTAATAAAAATGACAGTTATAAAAAGGGCCGTAACTTAGTCATTTCTTACCAAATTTCTTACCTATTTTTGGAATTAGAACATCCATTATGGATCCACTTACACGACCAAAACAGAAGACTAGGCTTTTCTGGGCACATTTTTTTCATAGGGTTGTAAGTGAAAGTTTCTCCTCTTTTCTTTACTGTGTTTCTAACTGTGCTTTTGTAGATTCAGATCAGTAAAGTGCAACTATTTTCAAGTTCTTCACTATTTTTTTGTCATTTTTCAGTATTAGGGTTTCTTTTTTCTTGACAAAATTTCACTCATTATGACTTCTGAAGTAGCTTCTGTTCTTGAATTAGTTGGTTCTAACTATCTTTCCTAGAAGAGAAAGATGATTGACGTTCTTAGGAGTAAGAATATTTGGAGGCTAGTTAATGGTGAACACAAGACACCCACTGCTACTGATTATTTGGCTATATGGGAAGCTAAAGGTGATCAAGCAAGGGGGCTCATTGGTCAAACTATTGCAAATAGTATTCAGGTAAGTATTGAGGTTTCAGGTATGACAAATTATTTCCTCTTTATTTAATAAATCTGATGATGTTTCTGCATATTATCTTGAAAAGAAGATCTTTGACCTCAAACCTACTGACTTTGAAAGAGTTGATTTATATCTTGCTGAATTGAAAAATTTTAAGGAGAAATTAAATAGTTGTGGTAAATATTACAAGAAAACTGACACTGTTCTTATTATTCTTGTAGATTGTAAAAGGCCATCTTGTTTTGATATGTTCATCCAAACTAGGAATAGATCTCTAGAATTGTCTCAAAGTACTACAAAGCAAACTTTTGATGATTTTTGTAAAGGATTGATCAATGAGCAAGAACGGTTAATTGTTTCAGGACAACTCACACCTAACAAAAGCTCTAACTGCACTTAATAAGAATCATAAGAAAAGTTTTAATAATGCCAAACTTTTCTAATCCTTCTAATACTAATTCTGGACATGCTTCTCATGCTTCTAATGAAAATAGTAAACAGAAGAAAGTGTATGATCCTTGTAAACATTGTGGTAAAACTAACCATCCTGAAAAGAATTGTTTTAAAGCAAAATGTTTAATGGCTAAAGCTAAAAATAAAAACTCTCAAGTAGCTTTATGTGCATCTGTTGTTTTGCCTAATAGTTCTTCTTCTAATGTGGAATGGATGATGGATTCTAGTGCATCTAAACATATGAATGGTGATGCTTCTTTATTTACTTCTTATGACAATCATAAACACATATCTCATAAAATTTCTATAGGTGATAGTAAACAAATTTCCATAATTGGTTCCGGTAATGTTAATGTTACTAATGGTCAATTGGAAGACAATTTTCATGTTGAACACATTCCCATTAACTTACTTTCTATTTATCGTGCTTGTAAAAAAGGGTTTAAATTTTAAGCATGACCTGACAAATATGTTCTTAAATATATCAATCAAAATTTCAAAGTAGTTTCTTCTGGTCCCGTTGATCATACTACTGGTCTATATAAATTTGCTGGATGTTTCCCACGCTGGTGAACAAACTAAATTATGGAATGAAATATTAGGTGATTTGGATTATGGTAAAATGAAATTATTAACTAAAATCATGCATGGATTGCCTCATATTTCTTCAACTAACGGTGTTTGTGAAGGTTGTGTTCATGGTAAACATCATAGAGAAATGTCTGAGAAAGGTAAAGCTTGGCGTGCTAAAGAACCTTTGCAATTAATTCATAGTGACATTTTTGGTCCTCTTGAAGTTCCCTCTTTATCTCGTACAGTCTATTTTTTTAATTTTATTGATGACTTTAGTAGAAAATCATGGGTTTATTTCTTGAAACATAAAAGTGAATTTTTTTCAATATTTCAAATTTTTAAATCTTTGGTTGAAAATGAGTCTGGTAAGAAGATTAAGACTTTAAGTTCAGATAATGGGGGGGAATTTTTTAAGAATGAATTTGAAGCTTTTTTTTATCTAAACATGGTATTCAACACCAAAAGGCTGTACCTTACACACCTCAACAAAATGGTGTTTCTGAAAGGAAAAACATAAATTTAGTTGACATGGCTAGATGTATGCTTTATTCTAAAGGATTACATAAAAAAATTTGGGCTGAAGCTGTAAGTTGTGAAAAATTTATTTTAGATCGAGTTCCTACAAAATCCATTAAGCATGTTACCCCCAAGGAAAAATGGAATGGTCGAAAACCTAATATTAGTAATTTTAATGTGTTTTCTTGTGAATGTTGGGCTCATATTCCTGACAATAAATGAAAAACGTTAGATCCCAAGTCTCACAAATGTATATTCATTGGTTATTTTGAGGATTCTAAGGCTTAAAGTTTATTTGATACCTCTAATCAGAGTTTTATCATCCGAAGGGATGTTCACTTTACTGAAGTATCTTCACCACCTGAGTCTGTCAAACCTCATGTTACACTGAATATCCCATTGTCTCCTGTTACTCCTATCTCAGTTTCTTCTTCTAGTTTTGTGACTGTTGTTGATCTTAGTTCATCCTCTTCTTCAAGTATTCCACCTAAATGTACTAAAGCTTAAGAAACTTTTGTTTCCTCAAACCTTCCTATTTGGGCTCGGAAAACTCTTGAATCTATAGGTAGTGAGGTTGGTAACCCTTCCGATCCTCGTAGAACTAGATCTAACTTTTCCCTTATGACCAAATTTTTGGCCACATATGATCCTACCTCTTATGCTCAAGCTCAAGGTAAACCTCAATGGGAACAAGCTATGACTATTGAGTATGAGTCTCTTATGAAGAACAAGACTTGGTCTCTTGTTCATCTTCCTGTTGGTAAGAATTTAGTTGTAAATGGGTTTATAAAACTAAGTTCACTGCAGAAAGATAGATTGAAAGGCATAAAGTTAGGTTAGTTGCAAAAGGTTTTAACCAACTTGAAGGTATAGATTATAATTAAACTTTTGCTACTGTTGCTAAAATGAATACAATAAGAACCATTTTGTCTATTGCTTCATCTTATAAATGGGAAATACACAAAATGGACGTTAAAAGTGCTTTTTTAAATCATGATCTTAACGAAGAAATTTATATGCAACAACCTCCTAGTTTTATTAATGCTGAATCATCAAATTTAGTATGTAAATTACACAAGTCTTTATATGGTCTCAAACAAGCACCTGGGGCTTGGTATGATAAAATTGATGCATATTTTTTGAAGAATGGTTTTAAGAGTTGTATATCCGATCCAAATATGTATGTTTATAACTTTGGTACTAATATTCTCATTGTTGTTTTATATGTAGATTATCTAATCATCATAAGTAACCAACTTAAATTAATTCAAAATCTAAAAAGTGATCTTCAAAATCAGTTTGAAATGACTGACTTTGGTTTATTGCGTTATTTTTTGGGTCTTCAAATATGGCATATGGAAAACGGTATGTTTCTCTCTCATCCAAAGTATGCTACAGACTTGTTGGTTCATTTCTATATGAGTGATTGTAAATATGCTCCTACGCCATTTCATCTGGTGTAAAGTTAACTATTGACTATACCACACCGCTTGTTGATGATACTCTTTATCATCAGCTTGTAGGCAGTTTGATATATTTAACTCATAGCCAAACAGATCTCTCTTTTGCTATCAGTTTTGTTTCTCGATTCATGCAACAACATCATGAAAGTCATTGGCAGGAAGCCAAGAGGATTCTGAGATATTTATAAGGGACATTACACTATGGTGTTTTTTATTTGAGCAGTACTACAATTTCACTCTCTGGTTACACAGATTCTGATTGGGCAGGTGACAGTTCTGATCGACGGTCCATTGTAGGTTATGTATTTCAACTTGGTTTAGGTCCGATTTCTTGGTCAAGCAAGAAGGTGAATAATATTTCTTTGTCTTCATGTGAAGCATAATATAGAGCAGCCAAAGAAGCAGCTAAAGAAGCAGTTTCATTAAGGCATGTTCTTATAGATCTTGTTCTGGCTCTGAAATTGTCCACTGTGTTGAAATGTGACAATCAGGGTGCAATCCAACTTGCTTATAATCCGGTATATCACTCCAAGAGAAAGCATCTCAACCTTGACGCTCATTAAATTCACGGAATTGTGGAATATGGTATTCTTTCTCTTCAGTATTGTCCTACCGAGCAGCAGGCACTAGATATCTTCACCAAATCCTTCACTAAGGCAAAGTTTGTGCATCTTCATTCCTTTCTTGGAATGTGGGAAGTTGTCATCAAGGGGGAGCAATAATGACTCCTTCCTTCCTTAGTGTTAGTGTGGGGCCTTCTCCCAACCATTATTAAGGGGGAGTGTTGGAATATATTATATTCCTTGGAACGTAATAATGTCTTTGTATTATGTTGAAAGTTGTCTACAATATTATGTAAAAGAGTAATACATTTAACCCATAGTTATAGGGTGTTGTATTTACTTGTGTAGAGTATTTGTCTATGGTATTGTATTAAGAGATGTTATTTTAGAGAATTATATTATCCCACATGCAATATGTGAGAGTAAATCCTCCTCATCTCTTAGTATATAATAGGGTCAAGTGAGTCTCTACATAATCATGTATTCTTTATGTAGTAGTGGTACTATTGTGACACTATTGTACATCATCTATATTCTTTGGGGTATTTGTGCTTTGCTCTCTTGTAAGGTTGGAGAAGACATTATGGAGATAATATAAGACTACCTTCTTGTGGATGTAACCCATTAGGGTGAACCACGTATATTGGTGTTCTCTTGTCCTTTTCTTTTCTTGTTCTTATCTTTTATGATATGTTGTTGGTTTCTTAGATAGGTTAACTAGTTTAGATTGACTCTACTATTCTAATAGTTGAAAATTTCGCGCAACACAACCTTGTCCTTACTCTCAAAAACTGGTGCAACATGTGTGACGCAGCTGATTCCTTACACTTGATAGACTGTGGTCGACTTATAGTTTAATTTAGGAGTTTGACCATGAACTCATACATAAAATTCCAGTAATGATTTCAACATTCATTCATTCAGTGATTAATAATATGGTGACATACATTCAATAGTAACTCATATCTATACAGTAATAAACTACTTGACATTCACATAAACATTCAACAGTCATAAGTCATTCAACACAAGAAATAATGTGGAAACCCATCTTGGAAAAACCACCAAGGTGCTCTTCATCTGTCATGAGAAATGTGTATAGCACCATGCAGTCTGCGACCTACAGAATTTTCTTTAAGATATGCTTACATAAATATATCTCTTTCTGTTCTCATGCTCTCTAGTTTTATTCTCTATATAATCCTATTGATCCGCACACAGCCTGGATCGACTTTCCCATTTTACTAGCAATCTATGCACACAGCTACAAGATTTGCCACTCAACAACCTTTTACCTCTACTAGACTCTTCCTTGAATATTCTTCTTATACTGTCTAAATTCCTAACAGTCTGAACCAAACACACTAAATGACCACCGAACCCTTATACAGAACGTGTTCCTCCTATTTATAATATCTACAAGACCATGCAGTGTCAATTGAGTACAACTCAGTTATTATAGACTCAACAACTGAAAAAATATCTCTATTACATAAATGTCAAACCATACCTAGCAATGAGAATCCTATAATGCATTAATCATGGCCTTAAATAGCCATGGAAATGTCTTTCATCTCATCTATACTGGTCATAAATAACTACAAAACTGCCTTCATCTTCTGCTAGTTCGTCCTTCTGCAATATTCCTTGAATTCCACCTATCCAACTTTAAATTCCCTACCTGCCTCTTCTACCAACTATGAATGTGCCTTCCTCACCATAGCTTCTTCATCACAACTTCTTTCCATCCTTATCCTGCCTTTCCTGCGTCGTGCGCATTTTTTTCCTTCTTGCGCTAGTTCCTTCATTTTCTTCTTGACGTGCTTTTACCCTGTCCTGCGTGCACTTTTCCTCCTTTGTTTGTGTGACTAATTTATCCTTGTATATTTTTCCTTCTTTTCCTAGCTCTTTCCCTAGCCCAACAAGCCCCCAACACTCACATGTGGCTCATCTCGAGCCACTAAGCAAAAATGGATGTCCTATTCAAAATTGCATGTCACAAAACTGTAGTTTCCTGGAAATTATTATGCTTCTGGCATTGGCTGCACCACAGGACCAACCTTGTCATGTATTTCCTTCAAAACCTACTACACCCAAGTGACATCCACACTTACTTCCTCAGCTTGTTTCTCCAATTGCTCCACTCAGTCAGAATTGACATGTTTCAACGGTCATGTTTCTAGCAACTACACAATATGCTGAATCTTTTGCTGCATAGGCTGAATAAGACCTGTCACTTGTGGTGCTTCTGATTGATGTGCTTCTACTTCATTTTTCCTAGTGCACTCTCGGTCATGAAGAGCTTGAGCTTCCTGCTGAAGCTGATTGATCTCATCAATCTTGGTAACCTTATCCTGTAACGAGAGCTTCTTCATCTCTTCCTTTGCCGCAGTGATTTTCTGAATAGCTTGCTGCACATCCACCTTGATCTTTTCTCCCACCTCATCTTTAAGAAGTGCTTCCAATATAGTGGAAACGACTTCAAATTCCTTACTGCAGAGATTTTCTCCATCGCATTTCTTTGCAACAGCCTCAGATGTTGCTTTGCTACATTCATTGAGCACCTCAGGAGGTGTGCTTGGTACCTTCCTAGCTTGAAGCTCCTCAACCTGCTTCTTTAGCTCCACGACAATCCATGACAACCAGGAAACCTTAGTAGTAGAGTCTTCATCTTCCTAACCCTCTTATGATGGGAAGTCTGCAATCATTATTTTAATGGTTTCAGCTAAAGCAACATAGCTGTCCTCGCGTGCCTTAATTTCTTGCTCTTTCTCTTTAAGGAGTTCCATGCGTGCCTTTTCCTTCCTTTGCTGCTTCGTTTCCTAATATGAAATAGCATTCTTGTGTAGCCATATTTCTCATGCAGATTCCTGTTGTAATTCATAGAATTCACCCAATGAAATATTGGAGAAGTCTATCAGTAATGTGTTAAACTTCTTAACAACATCATCAAATGCACTCATCTCCGTCTCTGTTTCTAGTGGGTACCCCTGGATTTGTACTTTGATCAGCTGCACTAGCTCTAGTGTGACTAATGGGACACTGGGATCCACGCCATATGTCTCAGCATCGACAGGGATTTGATGTTGTTAATGGCCTCAATAAGCTTATTGAGGTACCCTACAACTTTACCAGTGAATTTTACCCTCTGCATGTTGAATACCTCGGGGATTTTCTTAGAAACCTCAGCTACAACACTTGCTAACTCTTGAACATCGTCCTTAGTCAATGTGTCCATGTTAGCTGCTCTGTCAGCTCTTCTCTTCATGTGTTATGACCCTCACTCTTACTATTGTGTTTGCACTTGTGTCTAGATATTCTCACTACTAGGCATGTGCTCTAAATCACCATGATCAGAGCTACCATCGTCACCATCATCATCGTCTCCTTCCCCCTCTTGGGACTAATATTTCTGACTGTCACCTTCATCATGTCCTTGGCCATTATGTCAGCAATTTCCTTGGTCATTTGGTGGTTCCCCTTGATTTTCGCCTTCTACCAATGGCTCTACGAGAGGGCTGCACCATTCCTCAGGCCACTCTTTGACAATTGCGTCCACCTCATTAGTAGTGATCATGAACCCTGCATTATATTCTTGCTTTGTTGGGTCATTATTTGGCTCCAAAATCATATTATGTGCACTAGCCTAGAAATTTATGAAGGCCACATACATGTGCACTATCGTTGCACGTATTTTGTGGGTTTGCCTAATAACAACGTGCAATGCCTCAATGTGCAAAAAAAAACTCGATGTTATTATCTGTATGGAATTTCTTGTTCTTCTTCCTCTCTCATAGGTTCTGATACTTTGCACCAAGGAAAAGTAATGGGACATGCATTTTTTGGTAGTCCAGTGGGTTGGACCACATAATGAACAATATTAGCATGAGCAACTAGGAATAGTGAAATTTGTAATTAGGTTCCTCTTCTGCCTATTGCGCATCATCTATCAGTTCATTGAGAAGAAATTGTGACCAATTGAAAATCACTCCTTTTCTGCACAGTTCTGCAAGCTCTACTGATCCAACAGTACATTCAGTTGGTCTCATCTTGCACAACAGTTTACAAGAGAGGAGCTTTACATCGAACCACACTATGTTGTCCTCAATAGGACCAATCCGAAATCCCTTACTTGTGCATTGAAGGTTATACTTCTACTTCATCTTGGTGGTGTCCTTGTGGTGCAAATACGGTGTGGGGTCTTCTGCTATATTTGGAAAACCTATGATTGAAGAAATAAGCTCAATGTCAACCGGGTATGGTTAATTGAGCCATCAGCATCCCCTATGGAAACAAAATAGAATTTGTTTCATGTATGTATTAACCTGTAGACTGTGGTAGAAATGCGACATGAACAACAAGTCCAATAGTCCTATGCTGGTGACTCCAGTAGCCCACTACATTGGTTCTAAGACCTGTGCCTGAATTAGTCCAACTTGATTTGTAGTTATGAAATTGTTTATTTCCAAGCCAAACTACAGGAAAGTGTCAACATCTTCGAATTCCAACCTGGCA
Organism: Pseudotsuga menziesii; assembly: GCA_001517045.1. Lineage (NCBI taxonomy): Eukaryota > Viridiplantae > Streptophyta > Pinopsida > Pinales > Pinaceae > Pseudotsuga > Pseudotsuga menziesii. The sequence continues at coordinate 259,426 of LPNX010094358.1, forward strand.
ATCTTTGGCATTAGATTCATCAGTAGGGGTACGTCGTTGGGGATTTGGGGTGAGACTAAAAATGTGGAGACTTTCTTTGGAAGTGTCACTTCCTTTGCATCATCTCTCTTGGGCTGATCATAGTGTGGGAATTCTTCTTCTTCCCTCCTGGCATTCGCGTATTTGCAAGGTGGTGAGTCCTCATCCATGAGGGCCTCCTGCTCTAGGTCTTCCTCCATTGGTTCTTTCCCAGGGTTGTCCACAATGACCTTAGCATTGATTTTAATCGATGGTGGTGGTCCGGACGGCTCTCCTACTACTCTCTCACTGACCTATCTCAACTCCATGATTGGTTGTGCAGCTACAATTCGCGATCTCTGAGCTAGGTTCAGTATAGGGCGTGAATGAGGGGTTGGAATATGGGAAAGGGCAGTCACAAGGGTAGTTGTTGTTCTGGTTGTTGCACCTCAGGAAATTCTATCTCTTCCTCTATTGGAAATTTTGATATGATAGTCACATCAGATAGCTCACTTGCGTTGGAGATCTCTATTACCATGGGTTTTGGCTCATTGTGCAACAGGCTTTGGCTCTGCAAACAATCAGCTCTGATCTATCTTTCTCTCTTGGTGTGCATAAAAGAATGCTTGATGGCCAAGCTTGGTATTCATATGTGGCCAGATGTCCTGTAGTCATCATATGATGGGGGTATCGAGGTCTAATCGATCACATGGGATTCTCAGCCGATGCGTTCCTTCATTAATTCTGCTACTCAATCTCTGGGTTGTACCTGTCAGCACAGTTATGGTAGTTATGGAAAGGATGACCGATGGGACCAAAAATCACGTCATCGTTCTCCTTGTATCTCATTGAATTAATCATGCTTAGCTTTCATAGTTGCCTCAATATTATTCATATGTTTTTTCTTTGTCGGATGTCGTCTAGCCTGTTATTTCTGCTTTTCCTTGAGATTTTGTATTTGTTTGTCGCATGCATGCGACAGAGCAGTTTCCTTTGTTTTTCCTGCACTTTTTATTTTTTATTTTTATCTGGGAAGCACAGTCCTAGATAGGCATGTCACAACCATTGTAGTAAGGCTTCAAGCGACTGCCATTCACCATTCTTGCGACATATGTTCCATCCAGTTTCTATAGTTTTACTACGCCTGCATCAGTGATGTGCGTAATTACATATGTCCCAAGGCAGTGTGTCTTTATATTTATCGAGTGTTTGAAAAACTTGTTGTCATACATCAACACAAGTCCTCTGACTTTTAATGCCTTAACCTGAATATGGCGATCGTGCCATGATTTTTGTCTTTGCTTCTCCACAGTCTGGTGAAATCTTGAGACGAAGCATTCCTCTTCCATCTGAACAAGCTGCGATAGCCTTTGCTCGATAGCATCTTCGTCGGTCATATCCATCAATGCAATAATTCGTAAGCTAGAAACGATGTATTCCATTGGCACACTAGTTTCCTATCCATATACTAGCATGAATGGAGTGTGGCCTATCAGTCGCTTGCAAGTTGTTTATACGCCATAGCACATCTGAGACTTTCTGATCCTAATCATCTCAGTGTGCATTACATACCTTGGTCAATGCATTCTCTAGGATCTTGTTGAATGCTTTTACCATTCCATTCACATGAGGATGATATGGTGTTGTCTTCTTATGCTGGATATGAAATTCTACAGTAAGTTCAGCAATCACTTTATTAACAAAATGCAGACAACCAAATCTAGTCACTACGTTTTCAAATAAAAATTTCGCCACAGTCACAGTGGTGCAATATTTAATAGGCGCAGCTTCAGCCCATTTGGTTAAATAGTCTATCACAGTGATAATGTAGCACACACTAGTCCTGTTTCCCGATGGAATAATGGGTCCAACGAAATCAACGGCCCATTTTTCAAATGGTTGGAGGGATACCTGCGGCATAAGTGGAATTTCATCATGGTGTGACATTTTTCTTGTTCTATTGCAGATATCACAACGCTGATAGAAGCTCTTAGTATCCATGTGTATGGTTGGCCACCATAATCCTACTTGTAGTATCTTACACATAGTTTCCTTACCCACGTAGTGGCCTCCTGCAACACCAGCATGTGCTTCGCTCATAACCCAAGGTCATTCATGCTAGAAAACATAGCAGTGCAGTATTTCATCCGCATCCAACTTATAGAGGTGTCCAGCAATCAATGTAAAATAAACAGCTCTGATGACCAAGTGTTTCTTTTGATTCATGGAGAATCCTGGAGGTGCATAGCATGTACTCAAAAATTGGATGATAGCATTCAACTCCTTATCCTTGTTGTCTATCATTGTGACCACAAATAGTTGCATGTTGGGCAAGTTATCCTCTAGGATCATTAGTTCTTCACGGCTTTCTATCCTTGATAGGTGGTCTAGCCCAACATTTAGTTGACCAGGTTTAACAATGACCTCAAAATCAAATTCTTGAAACAGGAGAAGCCACATATAGATCTTACCCCCCAACATTGTCTTATTGACTAGGTATTTCAGTGCTGAATGATTAGTGTACATATGAAAATGTCCACCAAACAAATAGTGTCAAAACTTTTGAAGCACATAGATCATAGCAAGGCCTTCTCTTTCCGTCGTTGTGTAGTTATTTTATGTTTTTGATAGTTTCCTTCTAGCAAAAGCAATAGGGTGGTTAAGCAAACCCTCTCCTGGTTGTGTCAAGACTATGCCGAGTCTGAAAGAGGACACGTTGACATGCACATGGAACTCCTTCTTCCAGTCTAGAAATACAAGTATTGGTGTAGTGGCCATGGTGTTCTTCAATTTATCCAAGCTTTCCTGGCAATCTGTTGTCCATTGAAACTTTTTGTCTTTCTTCAGTAGTTTCTCCATAGGTGTAGTGATCGGTGCATATCCTTTGATGAGATTCCTATCATATCTTGTATGTCCTAGCACTAATCTGAGTTCTATGACTGATGTAGGCGATGGTAAGTCAAGAATAATTGCAATCTTTACTTGGTCGACCAAAATACCGTCGCGATATACGACATGACCCAAAAACACACCTATGCATAGAATATACACTTCTTGGAATTAAGCGCGATATGATACTGATGATAGTGGTTCAAAATCATGCACAAAATCTCAATATGGTCTCTTACTAGACCAAACACATTCCAATCATCAAAGTAGACCTCAAGAAATTTATGTTTAAAATATTTAAAAGCAGAAACTACTATTCTAGAAAACATAGCAAGTGCATTCTTGAGTCCAAAGGGCATTACCGTATACTGGTAGCATCTCCATTCTGTGATGAATGTTTTTTTGTGTTGATCCTCTTGCACAATTCTGACTTGATGATAGCGAGAGAAGCCACCAGTAAATGAATGCATTTCTTGCTCGTCGATGCTTTCAAGTACTTCATCTGTAAATGGTGTTGGGAATGGATTGTGAAAGCATGCATCGTTGAACTTTCTTAGGTCGACACAGATCTTGACTTCACCTATTTTATTCTTATCCTGGATCACTTTAGGGATGATCCACTCCAATTCCTCAACAAACACAATTATTCATGCGTCGAGCATACGATCCAATTTTTCTTTTACCTTTTCCTTATACCTGGGGTTCAGCCTATAAGGTCGCTGCTTACTGGGTTTAGCATTTGGTCATAGGGGTATTTTCATCTCTCCCAGATCTCCTACTATCTCCTCCATCTCTGAAAATTTGGTAGGGAATAGGTCTTGATATTCATGCAGTAAGTCCGTGATCTTCGTGACTGTCTCTTCATCCCAATAATCTCCTATATTGGCAAAATTTGGGTTCTCTGGTGGCCCAATGTTTACTTTATTGATCTTTAAGTGCTTTAGGAACTGGTTGCTTAAAATGGAACTTCCTTCCACTATGCATGTTCCCTCTGATTTTGGCATGTTGATGTTAGTCGGGTCATCGTCTGGGTCTCCAGTCAGATTGTAGCACACCATCCACTGCTGGATAGTTGCGTTGCACTAGTGGGAATTTTCCTCCTTGACAGGGACGTGAGAAAATATCTTTTCCTTGATTACTTGAAGTGCAACATCAACTATAGGTTTCTCATCAACAAACTAAAATGTGTGTGAAAACTACTTGGATACATCTTCGCAATCCTAAGTACCTTGTCACAGCTCCATAGATGCATACCAGCTTCTAGGTGTCATTTCCAATGTGTGAATGAAAATATAAACCCATTCCTAGTGTGGGTATCCTACAAATACAGTGCGACACTGATTTATATGTGCAACAGGGCTTGACAACCTTGTGTACTTATGGCTTATAGTGGAGACTTATTCAGTGAACCTGACTTCAATCAACCTTCTGCATTGTGGCAATTCTATTATAAACTTCTTGTGTGTACCCCACCATCTAGCAGGCGTAGCCTTTAGCACATGATCCAATGCAGAAAAGCACTGCGACTTGATGATGATTTATTCAAACTCACTTAGGAGAGATGCAAGGTTAGGTGAACCTTTGTAGGTGGGTAGCTCTCTTAACTCATTTTCCACCCATCGCATAGATCTCATAATCCTTGCGCATATCCTCATACTGACTTCATGTAACTTGTTTTTCTAGTTCTCCAAAGCCTCCCCTAAGTCGGATGTGTAGGAACTAGTACTCTTCTAGCTTAGGTTTCCATCCGCTATCGGATTGATGTAATATTCTTGCATGGCAGTGACATTGTAGATTTGGTCAAGGTAGTCACCCTGTCCCTCATTGTAGATAGGCTCAACATATATTTTTCCTTCCAAAGGATCAATGGGCGACACTACCCTCATCTCATTATCCTTGAATGAGAGTATCCTTTTCTTGAAGTTGATAATGGGTTGATTGTCTATGGCCCAATCTATTGCCAACAGTGCAGGATATGGTTTCGTGTCACCATCAATGTTAGTAAATTCAAAATATACAAATGTGCGCAACCCTTCGATGTCGACAGGGACTTGACTCAAACTACCAATTGGGAGGACCTTCGCCTGATTGGCAAGTCGCAACTGGACATGATACCAGTCCAAGTGTAGCTTTCCCATAGTTTCCCAAGTTTGTCGTGTCAAAATATTGACATTGGAACCCAAGTCTAAAATGATATAGTCCATGTTGTAATCCCATATCTATGCATGCATTCTTAATTCATGTCTAGTATTGAATTTCTTTCTGACCTGATTAACTTTCTTTTTGGGTCATGGCTATACTAGTGTCTCTTCTATCAGTGCTTGTAGTTTTTTGATAACATCTTTATCTTGTATTAGCGATAAGCAACTTGACATGAAGGAACTAAGTTTAATAACCTTGTGTGGAACCTTCTTCTAAAATATGTGTTGGAATTGTTCAGGCATCTCCTTGACTTCTTCTGATGTCGACGGTTCTTCTAGATCCATAAACTCCTGTTGCATGTCCATGAATACTTTCTTCTAGTTTTGGATGTCGAACGACACCTTATTTTGCATCGAGGGTCATACTTGCAGCTGCATCTATTATTGTGGTATATCCATGTCAGCTCCAGTCATAGCTCCTCCTCGTGTTACAACAGCAAGGCTTGGCTCTCTTGGTTCAGCGACAATCATTTGGACATTCAAGGTAGGATTTGGATTTGGGTTCAGATTCTGTGCAGGAGTAGGACTTGTGATGGTCCTAGCCTACCACTTTGCAATCAACTAAGGGAATTGTTCCACATTATGGTCATATCCCTTACAGTATGAGCATGTATTTGTAGGATCCAAGAAATCTCTCGCATAGTGGCCTGGTTGTCCATAGTTATAACATGTAACTTGACCTCTTCCTCTGCCAAATACTCCTCCACCTTCTTTGCCTAAGAATTTCCTGTCACCCCTTCCCTGAGGGTGTGGTTGCTGTGAGGGGTATTGATTTTGTTGATACTATGGATGATAGTGATTCTGCTGCACATATGGTTGTTGTGGCACATACTGAGGCTGATAGTAGATCTGATATAGATTGGGTGGGAACTGTGTAGGATGATATAATTTTTGCACGGGGTCATCCCAAGTCTGTCCATCATTCTTCATCAAGTATGTGTCTACTGTATTTTCCTTCAAAAGATGGTATGCTTTGCAATCCTTCTCTTCATGCCCTACTGACTTGCAAAATTTATGAACAGGTTTGCTGGGGTATTTACAATCTTTTGCAAGTATAGGAAATCCTCATTGTGATGTCCTCTAGTCTGGCATATGCGACACCAGGGTAGTCCATGGCCATTTAATGGGTTTGGCGCATCGGATGTGACATAATTCATGAAGGTCAGACGATTATCCTTAGTGTGTTCATTTGTTCTATATTTCATGCACCATAAGTATTCATGGGATTCCTTACCCTTCTTGATGTCCTGAAGCTGTATCATTAAATTAGCCAACTGCGACTGAATCTGTACCATGTATGTGGCACCATCACCAATTGGCGAGGCTTCTAGCTTCATTGCCAATTCTAGTGCTTCCATCTATGACTTGATCTTTTGTTGCATCAATGGGCCTTAGATGTGTGGAAACAATGCAACAATAAATGATTCTTTATGCTGAACATCTAACATTTGGAAACTTACTTTGGCCATCAAAGTTTTAAACCGTTGGTCAAAGTCCCATATTAACTCTGCCAATGCTTGCTTTATCTCCTTGATCTCGGTGATACACTATGACTTAGATTTAGGTTTTCTGAACTTGGAGATCATTGCAGTTCATATTTCTTCAAGGGTCTTCTATGGTGCTCCTGGAGGTACCACACAGAACTTCATAAACCAATCTAGTGCACGACCCCTTAGAGTCGTGATCATCTATGCTTTCTTTAATTCCGCGTTCTAAACTAAATGAGCCATCCAAACAGCTTTACATATGAACCAATGCTTCTCTAGATCCTATGATCCATTTCCATTGAATGTGGGTAAATGAATATCGTGCCCGACCATTGAGTTGGCATTGGGGTTGTATGATGAACAATCTAATGGAGGTCGTTCATCTTGTGCGCTAGTCGCGTTACTAGAACTATCAATATTAATAATTCTTTCAGGAGATGAGGATCTAGAACTTACTTCAGGTGATACTCCTAGTGTGATGTAGTTGCATCTTGACCTTGGTGTCTCAGCAGACTCTTCAGAGTCTTATGCTCCTTTTGAAATCGGGCTATAGTCCTCCTCTTTGTCACAATATCCTTCATCTACCTACAACTAAAATTTGTGCTCACTCTCTTTGAACAGACTAGGAGCTCGTCGACCTTCCTTTGTCTTTCTCCTCTTCCTAGATCTGAATCTCCTTCCACTCCATAGGAATGTAGCCTCTACTTCAAGTTTTGTACTTCCTAGGAACATCTCAACTCACCATTTCCCATTTTCTTGACAGGTCATCTATGACATAGCCTTCCTCCATGGTATGTGACTCAACTAATCAACTACAGGATACCCTTCTCATAAACAAGCATCTTGATCCATGTACTGATAGATAATAGATACCTTCTTCGCGGTCCTTCGAAAATTTTTGTTTCAGCCTCACTATATGAGGTTATAGCCTCTACTGCAAACTCAGTAATATATCCTTGCAAAATACTCTCAACCCAAAAAATCGACAGCTCTAGAGATGGTGTTACTTACATGGGTTATCTCGTGCACCAACTGATCATTCCACTCAACTGTTTCTCTTCTTTGGAAATTTTCCTTCCTTCTTGCCAATCTTGACAGCCACTTGTGTATTACAATGGGAAACTCTACAAAGAATATCTTGTGAATATTAGTGTATATGTACTGGTCTACCTAGTTTTCCACGCTCAACTGAGATCGTACACTCTCTTCTTGCATGAATACTAGCGTCTTGGACTCCATACAGTCCTCTACCTCATTCCTTTTAGGATTCCACAACATTTGCTTCGACTCAAATGGTTAACGGTCCCAGAAATGGAACCGTTTGTTGGCCTCTTTCTCCTTTTTGTCTAGAGCCATGGTTTAACAACAACACAATACCAACAAGACACCAAAAGACATTGGCCCGAGATATCTTAATGTGTAACTTCTAGAACCATGTTTTCGTAGTTGGAGAGGGATTAAAGTCCCTTGTCGTGCATACAAGGTGCTTGACAAAGGAGTCAGGATGGAGTCTACTACTGTGGGATGACATCGCAACGAGGTGTTGCAACTTCCACATGACACAACCTTGAGGCTTACTCTCAACAACTAGTGCAACTTGTGTAACGCAGCTGATTCCTTACACTTGAAAGATGGTGCTTGACCTATAGTTTAACTTATTAGTTTGACCATGAACTCATACATAACATTCCAATCATGCTTTAAACATTCATTCATTCACTAATTAAGAAGATGGAGGCATACATTCAACAGTAACTCATAACTATACAGTAAGAAACTACTTGACATTCAAATAAACATTCAAAAGTCATCAATCATTCAACGCAGGAAATAACGTGGAAAACCATCTAGGAAAAACCACCAAGGTGCCCTTCATCTGGCATGAGAAATGTGTATAGCACCTTGCAATCTGTGACCTATAGACTATTCTTTAAGATATGCCTAGGTAAATCAATCTCTTTCTATTCTCATGATCTCTAGTTTTATTCTCTATCTACTCCTATTCATCTGCACACAGCCTAGATAGACTCTCCTACTTTACTAGCGGTTTGTGCACACAGCTGCAAGATTCACAGCTCAACAACCTTTTACTTCTACTAGACTCTTCCTTGAATATTATTCTTCTAATGTCTAAGTTTCTAATTGTCTGAACCAAACACACCAAACGACCATCGAACCCTTATACAGAGTGGGTTCCTCCTATTTATAATATCTACAAGACCACACAGGGTCAACTAAGTACAGCTCAGTTATTATAGACTCAAAAACTACAAAATATCTATGTTACATAAATTTCATCCCATACGTAGCCACGAGAATCCTGCAATGCATTAACCACGACATTAACTAGCCACATAAACATCTTTCAGCTCGTCTGTACTGGTCATAAAAAGCCGCAAAATTGTCCTTCATCTTCTGCTGGTTTGTCCTTCTACAGTCTTCCTTGAATTCTGCCTGTCCATCTTTAACTTCCCAACCCGCCTCTTCTGCCAACTCCGAATGTGCCTCCCTCATTGCAGCATCCTCATTGCAACTTCTTTCCATACTTATCCTACCTTTCCTCTATCGTGCACATGTTTTTCCTTCTTGCGCTAGTTCCTTCATTTTGTTCTTGACCTATTTTTACGCTTTCACACGCGCACTTTTCCTTCTTTGCTTGTGCCACTGATTTACCCTTATATATTTTTCCTTCTTTTCCTAGCTCTTTCCCTGGCCCAACAATGTTCAATATAATGCAACACTAGATCCTTTACAATATTTGATTACATCATATGATATCAGTAACAAGACCATGTATATTACAAAGGTGGATCGAAGCCACAATATACAATGACGAGTCTTCAAAATCTGGAAGCTGTGTAGATGAACATAACACAATCTTGGGAAACTTAGGCTATAGAGGTGAACCTAAGGTCTTCGTGAAAATCCAAAGGAACAAGTACAATCCCTACCATGTGAATAGATGTGTTGAAGTCGAACATGGAAGGAACTCAACAGAATGTCAGACAATGACTGAAAGTGACAAATGAAGCAAAGGAGTTCACCAATAATGTTAGTGAATCCTAAGTTAACATCATCAAAACTCTAGGTCTTCATCTTCAGGAAGCGGTGATGAGAAACCTTATTGTGATGAGGAAGGCAATAGATCCTCCAACATATCACAAGAGTGACTAGGAACTAGATACATGAAGGTAGACACAAGTAATACTCAAACAGGATAATAATGGAATCAGGATAATAATCAGATGAAGAAATAGAGCCTTGAACAGTGATCATGACACAGAGATGACCCAAGGAAGCTTTTAAATTACAGATAGGACAACTAGACTTATCTGTCATGTAGAAGACATGATCAGATTCCCCATGTATAAAAGACAAGTGGAGGAGTAAAAAATTGAAGTAATAGTTGAGCTAAAAGTATAAACTGAGACATGAGTATCAGAAAGTTGAGAGAGTGTTATGTTCAAGGAGGACATGTTGCCACTGTTTATAACCCAAAGAGAGTAATTATTCCTTATCTTTCCTGTTAAATTTTAACAAGTCTAGGAAAGTCAAATCAGGCCTCTCTTCATTTTTGACAAGCTTGAAGAGGGGAGAGAATAATGATTGATAAGGTTTACTAATTCATGGATTTTACGAGCCCAAACTAGTACATGCTCGTTGGTGTTTTCATATTTTTAGAGTCTGAAAAATACGAAGAAGAATCCAGGGGGTGCTTTTTCGTACAATTTAGTCTTTTGAGGTTGAAAAAGTATAAAACAAACCATAGAAGAAACTCTCTTAGCTTCTGAAAAAGTAAGGTGAACCTTTTTCATACTTAGTCTGGAAGGTCCAAAAAAGGTTAAATTGCCACCTACCCAACGCTCCTTCAAAAACAACATATAGCCTAACTTTTATGAGTGTGAAGGAAGGAAAGATCACTCAAAAATATCCATTTGATTATGAGAAATGGAGCTTACAATAGTAAACTCGATGCTTTTTTAATTAAGGTTTAGCGAGCATGACAAAGACAAAGTACAATCAAAATCTTTTTCATGTTTGGGTCCAGAGCACGAAAAAGAGAAAACCAAGCTCATACCGGGTTTTCTTTTTCCATAATTTTAGTCCCTCGGGTCCAAAAAAGTGATAAACCTATGCCTGAGAATACTCTTCTCAATTCCAAAGAAAAAAAGACTGCCCTTTTTCATATTATTCCACATGGTCTGAAAAAGCAATAAACTACCACCAATCTGGATTCCCGTTCACATATTCTTAATGATCCTAAACGAACAAGTTTACTTGGCAGTCAAGTATTTTTTGAGGAGTTAGACCTGGGCCTAAATAAGCTCCATATCTTTGCCATGAATATTTAAGGAGTCCAAAAAATTCAACTCACGACCTCCTTGTTGTTTTTAACGAGCCCAAAGGAGAGAAGAAATAATTCTCTAAATGCGAGGAGACAAGTGTCAGAGGTAGGAGAAACTAGTTTCAAGCGCGAGGAACAAACCTATACATAATTCAAGAAACATGAGCAAGATAAGACACTTGGGGAACATCTCCTCAAGGTAAAATGTGTCAAGTTACAAAGGAAAAATGATACAAGGTTGAGTGATAGTGAGAGCAGAGATGAAGGCTTATATAACGAGATAAAAGCATGGAAGTTGTCATCAAGCTCATAAGTGCGAGCAAGGTACATGCAAATGCAGCTACAGCTTGAGAAACAAGAAAATTCCAGTAAATAGTTGTGAATCCAACTAAAAATCCTATCTCTAAGAAACAACAACATCAAAATCACATTTAGAAGAAATGATTCGATGCAGGTCACTTTGGCAGAAACACATGTGATTTTGTGATCTTCTACAAAAGGTGTAGTCAAGGAAGAATCAACCAAAGAGGAATTTATAGTGCCAAGGCCCGAGGGTTCACAATCAGTAAGATCAACTTCAGAATAAAATCAAATATCAACAAAGGAGATAGAGTCTACAAGAACAAACTTAGATCACAGGAGTTGAAAATTCATAAGAAAAATCAAACTCATCAGGATCACTGACTTGTTGTTTGATGGGAGAGTGAAAATACTCAACAAGTTCAACATAAAAAGAGCGATCCATGGGAAGATCAGTATTACTAATAAAATTAGGGTTAGACTTAGTCACAGCTGAACCAACATCCAAAAGAAGGTCAGATTGTATCAAAAAATTAGGAAGACTTCATCCGAAGGAAGGAGATCATTTCAGATAGGACACATGTCTAAAATTTCAAATGGATTAATAGAGTGGAGAGAGGGCTCCACATTATGTATAGGATGAATCACTTGTTCAACTGCTAGGACCGAGTCCCAAGAAGATAAGCATAAACATAGAGGATTCTCCTCAGTGGCAATTGAACACAAAGGACGTGAGGCCACATAGCTCACCCATGGTGGGGTAGTGTCTATAGAAACATTGAGAATAAATAAAGGAAAGAACTGGTCTCTAGTTGGTTCAGGAAATAGATCAAGAAAATCCAACTGATCGATAATGACAATTTCTTTGCCATGATTAAAGTACATCACATGAAATAATTTTGACACCACAACATGCATGGCATGGATATAATCACGTCCAAAGAGCATATTGAATTACAAGGGGTCTTCTATCACCATGAAGTCAACTAATATGGTATTCCCACCCAAAGTGATAGGTGTTTGAGAAATAATTCCCAAGGCTATACTATTTCTTCTATCAAACGTTAGTAACTGACTAGCTGCCGAAACAAGGTGGGGAGATACCATGCCTTTCCAAGCATGAGCAGACAATATATTGACTAAGGCTCCTTCATCAACAATACAGCAAGCAATCATGTATTGTTCAAATTTGACCTTTATCTGGAAAGGTGTATCAGAAGGAATGTGTGGCTCAACTAGGCTATCCCAATTAAATGAAGCAATCTAAGAGCTTGGTGGGGGTTGAACCAAAGTGAGTTCAATTCCACCTTTTTCAGTAAGTTCTGAACTTGAAGTGAAGAAAATGTGACTAGCAGACACTTCACTCTCCATAGGAAAAGTGGGATTGATGGAAAATGGAATCGATTCAACCGCTTTGTGAAATTCACTCTCTAAAGGGAGAGTGGGATTGACCAAAGATGACATTGGTTCAATCGCATAAGGATCACTCTCTGAAAGAAGAGTGGGATGAACCAAATATTGAGAAGGTTCAACCACTATATAAACCAAAGGTTGAGTAGGTTGTTGAGAAACTATAGGTTGTTCAGGAGAAGGAAATCCTTGAGTCTCGGACCACACTCTTCGCACCTTTGCGATAGCAGGGAACTGGTGAGTAAGATGATCTCCCTTTCATAGCTTAAAATGGAACTGAATTTTGCACTTCAAATGACCATTTTTCTCAATGGTGTCAACATGACTAAGAGTGGCTAACTGTTTCTCTTAGCATGACCTACAAGGGCTGAGATTTTGCCCCCATCATGACCATGGAAGAGGCTAGGTGACTGGGTCCAACCTGACTAAGAGAGGCTGGTTGTTAAAATTTTTTAGGATGTTCAAACACAGGATGACCATGAAACCAAACTCTTCATACCTCTATGATGTCAAGGAATAGATATGTAAGGTGGTCTTCCTCACAAATCCTACAAGGAAACTTGGGCTTGTGTTTTGAACAATTAGTCTTTTCAACAGTGTCAACATGACTCACAATGGCTGATAGTTTGGCCTTGGAATGAACCATAGAGGCTGAGAGAGTGCCCTTAGCATGAATTGCAGAGGCTGAGAGACTGGGTCCAACATGACATGCAGGTTCTAGACAGGCACCACTAGCATGAACAACAGAGGCTATATGGTTAGGATCAACATGCTTTGCAGCAGTTGAGTGTGTTCCCCCACTATGAACTGCAAAGGATGGGTGGTTGGGTCCAACATGGCCTGTAGAGGATGGATGGGGAGGTTCAACTTGACCATAATAGGTTGAACAGGTTCCCTTAGCATGAACTGCAGAGGTTGAGTGACTGGATCCAACATGACATGGAAAGGTTGGAAGGATCCCACCAGCATGATTAGTAGAGGTTGTATGGTGAAGATCAAATTGACTTGTAGAGGTTGAGAGCTTAGATCCAACATGACTTGCAGAGGTTGGGTAGATTCCCCCCAGTATGAACTGCAGAGGTAGAGTGGTGAGGTTCAACTTGACTTGCAGAGGTTGAATGCCCCCCCTTACTTTCAATTCTTCTTCCTATTCTTCCTTCTTTTACTTCTTTTACATTGTTGGTTACTAGTATCAGTACTTTCACCGCATGAGGTAGAAGGAGGAGGAGAAGTAGGTATAGGTAAAGGAGAAGAAATTTTTTGATGCCCTTGATATAAGTAGCTTACTTGAGAATCATCAAGAGAATTCAAGATAGTTGGAGTGGAAAACAACCACACTGGTAGCCCTAGGGCGAATCTAGGAAGATTCAGGGTGGCCATCAAAGGAACACCAACATTCCCTATGGAAAAAAACCACACCGGTAGCCCTAGGGTGAATCCAAGAAGATTCGGAGTGGCCATCAAAGGAACACCAACATTCCCTATGATAGGAATAGTATAAGTAGTTCCCAACATGGGGATCTCTTGGTTGGTGTTCAAAGGGGTGTTAGCCATAGTTTCAAACAAGGAGACAAAGTATGAGATTGATAGGAAACCAATAGTACAAAGAACACACCACTAGAAAAAGACCTAAGTATCAATCCAAGAAAACAAAGATGCCTTCCAAAGGAAATTTTGGGATGATGAGGGCCCAAAAGTAACCAGTGAAGGAAGGAGAGTAGTTACTTGGAGTCTCGTGAAGAGCCCTCTGGGTGAAAGTGCTGGAATCACCCAACCTCCATCCCATATTTTCTACCAAGGTTACCTTCCAAGTCTACCCTAGGTGTACTAGAAATATCATTCCAATGCCACCCGTGTAACATCCTAGAAGACAAGATACTAAGGCTACCAAAATTGCGAAGAAATTTCGGCTGAACAGTCATAGGTCCAACAAATGCACATGGGCAGGGGAGAAAATTTTGAAACTCAAAATGTACAAGGCACCATGCAAGGCTAAGAGGAGGTACTGGATGAGTCCCCAAATGTGCACCAGCTCTGGTGTATTCTTTACTGAGAAGTGGAGGGATATCTCAAACAGCTCAGTATCAAATGACCTCGTGCTTGATTCCTATGTGAGAGGAGCTTTCCAATGTCTTTCCCAACGAAATTGGATTTCATAATAGATAGGCCACTATGTTTCAGTTTTAATTTTTGGGCATTTAAGATATGCCTAACCCAAAACACTAGCGTAGACTAGTGTGTGTCGTCCCTATAAATAAACAGTTACTAATAAATTTTAAATATTAAGCATTTATTTTAAAGGGTTGTTAATTACTCAAAGTGGGTGGCAGAGGTGAAACCAGTGGTGTTTCGACTCAATGTTGAAACAAGATGACTAAGAAAATAGAAATGAAATGCAAAAAACAAACTACTTCTCTTTTCTTTTTCAAATAGAAACTTTAAATCCACAAAAGAACAAATTTTTTTTATTTTTTTAAAAAACAATGATATTCCATGCAATTTAGACTAAAACCCTAATGCATATAAAGAAAACATGTGCTTTTCTTTTCTTTTCTTGTAAAATGAAATCTTATTAATTTAAACTAAGCATGAGAAACTACAAGACTTTGAATTTTTTATATTTCTTGAAATAACGAAAAGCTCACTAAATGCAACCTAATGCAAAAAGTGTAAAATTTGGTCTTTCTTTTTCAAAACAATTCAAAAATGATGAGGAAAATAAATTAAAACTTCAGCAAGTTTGAACAATCTAAACATATATAAGTAAATGATGCAAGTAGATCCTATAATGACACACTTCGACCGGGCAGGAAGAAACAACACAAAATCAAACTTGGCAGAACTATCAACTTAAAAATCTTACTAGATCCACAAACAGGGGGAAAGACAAAATAAGACTACAAACAACAGTGTAGAGCATAAAGTGTTGCTAAGGATTGATCAATGACCTAGAACACAAGGATTCAGACCCAAAAAGCAAAGCAAGAAGGACCAAAAAAATTCACAAATGAAGAAAGTAAAAAACAAAGGACCCAAGAACTTGAAAGATCAAGTAAATTGTGTGATGTATAGACCTAAGACTTACATAATCGTGTCAGAAATAGAACCTTCACTAACTTCTTAGAGGTCACCAAAATAGGGACAAGAAAAAACCCTATGAACTAAGAGAAAGCTACATGAACACGTGATTGTTATAAAGACAACCCGCGTGTGACACATGACTATCCAGAATGCAACCCGCGTATACAAGGTGAAACATGCAATTATCAACAAGACAACACATGTGTACTACTAAATGTTTTTCAAAAAAGCACTAGAAGATAGGTTCTGAATATGCCAAACTAAAAATCAAAGGCAAAAAATAGATAATACACAACCAGAATAAAAAAGATTCAAATATTGGTCACGTAGCCTAAAGAAATGACCCACAACAGACTGGACTCCCCAGCGGAGTTGCTAGTTTTGTTGTTTGGGAAAGCACACCCTTATAACCTAGGGTCTCTGGGGTTACCAAATTACTAAGCTATACTTGCAGACAATCAAATATGTAGAAATGAAATAGGAATAGGAAGAAAACTTAGCAAACCTAGTTTATGACGGTTGATCCAAGACATTCTTCTCCTCTTCCAGTCGCTTTCATAACTTCCAGGATTTCTCCAATCTCCTGCAAAGAACAAGTTCTTCTTGCAAATATATTATATATATATATATATATATATATATATATCAATGGTTAATGAAATAACATATTCATAATGAAATTATAAGATAAATCAATAATCAACATATACAAGAGTGCACAATACTGGAAGAAAAACATTCTTTATTAATAAACAGAGAATGGTGAGATTATAACCCAACATTTGAAACAAGTACTCCTTCTGCAAACCAAGAACACTGATTTATGCTACTCCAAGATGTCTTAATGCCTACCACCAGCATAACTTTTCATTTTGAGGAATGATTGATTAGCCCCATCCCATGCCCTCTATTTATACATGGGGAAATAGAGAGGTTTCGAAGGTTAGGATAGTTGAGACAATTGATATAGTTATGATTAGGGGATCAAAAGATCTTGACTAATCATGATTTATATATTTTAAACTTTGAATTAAGGTATATGTGAGTATTGATATAGGCGAGTCATGTATGACACGCTCCTTGATTTAAGGAAACCCACGTGTTCAATGTACACACAAGTTGCAATGCACATACTCATGTATGACACATGGGTTGCTATGCAAAAAGTCGTGTATGCAACCCTAATGTTTGAATAAAAACATATTCAACTGGTTAGGAGATGATGTATCAACAGTCATGCCCATCTATACTGTTTTGGATACTTCAATATAGTTTGTCCTTTTGTGTCCCAACATATTATATGTCAGTACTCGGACGGTGAAGTGCCATTTTACATGATAACACCTAGTAGATCATCTCTCCACTACAGATTTACTTGATATTCATTGCACACCGTTGATTGCATTTATCCTTTAACCATCACATTTATTTTCCACTCACCCCTAATTTTTTATTTAGCGCGAAAATTCCTTTGGTGGATCACCTAATAGTCATCAATCTCATCCACTTGTTATTCTCACCATTGATCAAAGTTGGTATTTAATGATTCCACTAATATTCAATTCATCATTGATCATGCATGTTCTCTCGGTGGATCCCATCTTTGTCGTTGATATTATTCATTTTTCATCCTTACTGTTGGATTAGGTCACTTTTTAAGATTTCCTCCATTTTCTAATCTCTCTTTTACAATGCATCTTCCCACAATGGATTTCATATCCATCATCGATCTTATTTTTTGTTTTCCTCCAACGTAGATCTAAAAGGTATGTTAATCCTTTTCGCCGATCACCAAATTTAATTTTTCCTTGCAACTTTTGATAGTGGATCTATTTCTCACTGTAGATCTTTTCACTTTAAGATCTTGATTGTTGAAGTTTAAAAAATTTACCACAAGCACCTCTCATTCCTTTAGTCTCCATTGTATCATCCATGGTCATATTAGCAAAGTTTCGAAACTTTAGTTCTTCATTTGAACCCACTCCTTCTTTTCACCTGCAAGCTAAAATGGTGCTAACATCTAGCTCCAACTGGGGATGCTATCCTCCATGTGAGTTAGAAAATAAACCCCAGACTTGTTCCAATCTCATTCTCTGTACAAAATTTCTTCAAAAACTAACAACTCTAATTTCTTTTTCTTTTTCTGTAAGTAAATCAAAGAAAATTAAAAATATTAATATCTTAGGACCTTCTGTTTGGGATTCAAATCCTTCAACTTTCCATCTGTACTCTTCTTTCAATTAAAAAAATATATACAATTAATATATAAAGTACCTCCATCCTCAAGACAAATAATGTTTCAGATATCTTCCATTACTAGGCCCCCTTTTAAGTTGAACCTTATTTTGATTTTGTAGAATAAAAGAATTATCCCCTCTATATGCAGCAATGATATATGGTCCTTTCCACAAACGATCAAACTTACCATGCTTGTCTTCTTTCCTTGCATCCCACATTAGAACCAGATCATCAACTTGAAAATGGTCTCCTTTAACTCTCATGTCAAATTTTTTCCTCATTTTTTCTTGGTGTACCTCCACTCTATCATAAGCCTTTTCCCTTACCTCATTCAATTCAATGAGATGATTTATCCTCCTCTGAATATGATTAGGTCTTCATCCTGTTCCTATAGCAGTTTCATTACAGGAAAGCCTAGAGACATTGGAAATACCACCTATAATCCATACATCAACTGAAAAGGTGGCATTCCAATAGCTCTCTTAGTACTTATTATGTCTGACCTTAAATCATACTTCAATTTGGTGTGCAAGGCTCTCTTGTTTTCATCCAATAACTTCTTTATTATTCTTACCAAACTTTTATTCGAGGATTCAACAAGCCTATTTCCTTGAGGATAATACAAAGTGAAATGATTTAAGATGATGTGGTATTTGTGACAAAAATGGATCATTTTCTTAGGCTTGAAATCATGTGCATTATCAGTTACAAGTCTTTCGTGACATCCAAAGCTTGACAAAATATTATTTTCCAGAAAATACATAATGAAAACATTTGTAACCCTTCAAGTAGGTATGGCCTCAATCCATTTAGTAAAATAATCATCCATAATGAAAATATTTGTATCCCTTCTAGTAGGTATGGCCTCAATCCATTTAGTAAAATAATCAATAGAAGTTAATATCCACTTATGCTAACCAAAATAATCTGGGTTTATCTCACCAATGAAATCCAAGCCCCATTGTTCAAATGATGCTTCTACTAAAATTGGATTGAGAGGAAAAGGCATTATATTTCTCTTACCATAAAAAATTTGGCATTCATGGCAAGTTGTGACCTCTTTTTATACATCACAAAACATTGTGGGCCAATAGAAACTTGCTCTCAATATTTTATTTGCAGTCACTTTCCTTGAATGTTGTCCTCCACATACCCCTTGATGGAATTCTTTCATAGTCTTTTGAGCTTCATTTTACAATAACAATTTAAACAAGACACCTCCTGGATCTTTCCAATAGAAGTGTTGGTTCATAATGCAATTTTTTAATCATTTCACCTTCATTGACATGGCTCTAGTTTTACTCAATCCTAGAGGCTCTTGTAATTTTTGTAAAACATACACAATATCACAGTACCAAGGAGATAAAGAGAAATTAGATATTACATGTAACCCCAAATCCATCCCACTTGAAGTATTTGACAAAAAAATAGTTGGAAGTATTCACAATTGGCCTTTGTCATCAACTTAGCCAATCCCTGTCCTTTCACCAATTTGGTGGGATTGATTTTCAAATCATATTCTAACAGAAATACAATCCACTTTGCTCTCTTCCCTTTTGGACTAGGCTGAGTGAGGATATTTTTCACAACATTAATAGGAACATAAGCAATAACATGAGAGTGAAGAATATAACCCTTAAATATTTCAAATATTTAATCAATGCATAGGATTTCTTCTACATTATGTCATACTTGAGTTTTGCATCCCTCAAAATTTTACCGAAAAGGGTAATGAGATTCTCTGCATTCTGTTGATTTTTATGTAGCAACACTCTAGTTATAGTATGATCAGAAGCAAAAGAGAAAACTATAAAATCTTTTGAAAAATCAGGACTAACTAAAACAAGTTCTTCAGTTATTTTTCTTAATATCAGTAAAAGACTTTTTGGCTTCAATAGTCCATTTGATATCTAAATCCTTTCTCAGCATGTTAGCGAAATTCCTCAAAATTTCTGCAAAACTAGGAATAAATCTCCTCAAAAAGTTAAATTTCCCAATAAATGACCGAACTTCCTTTTTACTCCTTGGTATATCTAGTTTCATAATTTCCTTTACCCTGTCAGTATCAATTCTTATTCCATCCTTAGAAATGATATGACCCAAAATATTCCCTCCTGCATAACAAAATTCGATTTCGTAGGATTTAAGGAAATACCAAATTTTATGCATTTTAAAAGTACTTGTTCTAAATGCTTTTAATGATCCCTGACGGATTTAGAGAAAATTGTAGTATCGTCCATGTAAAACACAACAAGTTTATCTTTTTCTTCAGAAAAAGTTATGTCCACTGCCCTCTGAAAAGTTGCTCCTGTATTCATGAACCCAAATAGCATCTTGGCATACATAAAGGTCCCCCAAGGTGTGGTAAATGATGTATTTTCATGATCTTCAGGGTCACGTACCTTTATTCAATTATAACTTGAAATCCAATCCATTATAGAAATTCTTTCTATGGAAACCACTTTCTACAAGATATGATCCATTTTGGGTAGAGGGTAATTATCTTTTAAAGAGACTTTATTGAGATTTTTGAAATCCATGCACAACCTTTTTCCCCCATTCTCTTTCCTAACATGAACTAAATTAGCCATCCATTTTGAAAATCTAAGTGTGACTATGATTTTGCATTGAACAACTTCTTTATTTCTTTCTCAATCAGAGGGAGTAATATGGGATTTATTCTTCTAAGTTTCTGTCCGAAAGGATTTTCTCCTAGCTTCACTGGCATGGTATGTTGTATAATGGAAGCATCATACTCCTTTACATGGGAATCTTAAAGTTTCCAACATTAGTGGCTAAATAATCATTTATCATGTTTTCAATTCTTGGAATTACCATCACTCTATGTTCACTGAAAAAATTGCCAAGCATATCCCATACTTCATTTCTGTAAGATCTCATTCCATGATGCTTAGTCTGGTAACTTCCATACACTTGATTTATAACTAATTATGAGTCCCCATACACATATATTCTTTTTAATTTTAATTCATTCAATGCATTTAATCCTAATAACAAAGCTTCATACTATGCAACATTATTTGTACATTCAAATGTCAATTTAAAAGAAAAAACTAAAAATCTCTATCTTGAGTAATTATCCAGACACCTGCTCTAGATCCTTGCTTACTTATTGATCCATCAAAGTACATATACCATACCCATTCATCTCTCTGTTTATATTCCAAGTCCTCCTATATTTTAGAAAATCCCTTGTCATCCTTTAGTTCAGTTACTATTGGTAGGTCTTCTTCAGTAGGCAAATTATCTTCACAATGGAAATCATTATAGAAAATTGAAGACCCCAAATCAATATCAACAACATATATAGAGTGATTTTTAGGTTTATATTGACTACTTACCACATATGCTAACATTTTTTCTCTATATAATCTTCTATGTTGACCAAACAAGGGAACTGTTGCATAAGGCATATCCATCTCTAAGGTTCCTTTCAATTTTGAGGCCCAAGACCTAGATAAAAGCATACCAAACTTAGGAGGAATATCAACCACCTCGATATCCATAATAATACTCCTCGCAAGAGTCTATGAAAGAGTAACTACGCCATATTTGATGATCCCTAAAAACTTAAGCTTTCTGGAACCAAAAGAGAATAAATACTTATAAGGTCTCATGGTCTCAAATCCCAGAATCTCAACCATGAATCTTGGCATGAGCTTGTGTGATGCACCATAATCCAGTATGGAATTATGTAGAATCATGTAATGAACATTGGCAATAACATAAAAATGTGGGACATCTTCTTCATCAATATCCTCTTTTCTCGGGCCAAGAACTATAGTTAGAGAATCATCTATCAACTCTAAAGTGTCAGGATGGAATTCTCCATCTGTTTTGACCATTCTGGTAATATTTTCTCTATATTCATTGTTCTTCAACATCTCATTTAAATGGATGGGATTTTTTTTTATCTTGGATAATTCTTTTTTTAGATTGAAAGAGGATACTTTTCTATCACTTTCTATTTGTATTTCTTTTTTGTTTTCTTTTGATATGTCCTTTTTATTTTCTAGAACTTTCTGTACCACGTTCTCTTTATGTTTTTATTTTTGTTTTTCCTTATATTGTTGGCTACTAGAAGGTTTATATGTAAGAATCCTTCATTTATTTATAACTACATCTCTACTTATCAAAATTCACTTTCTTTGGAAATCAGTCACAACATTTTGATATCCTCTTTGATATTGATTTGTCTCTAACTCAGAAGTATTAGATTCATATTCCCAAGAAAACAAATTATGCTCTTCTTCTGTAAGGTAAATTTCAAAATCCAAATCATCAAAATGATTTATGTGTCCATCCACATGATCATTTCATTCTTCTTCTTCTTCCACAAAATTCAATGGAAAAAGGTGGTTTTATTTGTTGGTCCTCAACATTCCTTGGATTTTGTTGCTCTCTCTGTCTAATTAGAGGGGGAGGAGGTCTCCTAAAGTTAGGATTTATGATTTTTTGTTCAGGTTGATCTCTGTTTGGAGGCCTATTATCCAATGCTAATCTATCTGTCAACCTTTCCATAGTTTTCATCATTATATCAAACTTTTGCATCTATAGATGAAGAAGCAGACGATTTATTTTCTTCACTGGTTTTTCTCCTATATACCTCCACTCTTTGTTTCATTTTTCCAAAGGCCATTCAGTTAGCTTCTACCTCTAGAGCATCTTTAAACATAAGAAGAATATTGGAAAATTTCCTCTCTCTTAATAACAAAGCAAAATCAATGTCAAATGCATCAACATAGTGTAGTTTTGCATCTCCTACAAGGGGTTTCATGTCAGCACGTATTGAATTGTAAACCCTCATAATTCTACTTGAAAATTCATGCACAAACTCAAAATTCCCTTTCTTTAAGTTGTTGTATTGGGATAATATTTGCAAAGGAATTTTCTTATCTTCCCTCCTATCCAGAAAAAGAGTTTGAAAATCCTCAAAAGTAGAGATAGATCTTGCGGGAAGATCTTTAAACCACCTCTTTGCTTCCCTTGATAAACCTTGTGCAAACAATCTCATTTTTTCATCATCATAACCCACCTATTCTAAGTCAATCAAATCATCAAATATATCCATATGTTGTCTGGCTGTAAAATTTCCCTTTGCATCAAGTAATGTAATCCTCTTAGAGTAATTGTGTGGAAGGTCATGTAAAATAGGAGGAAATGAAAGTGGAGAAAACCTAGCCACCATGTCTGTAGGAGGGTTTTGAGCAATAAGAGGATTTTGAACAATAGTAGAAACTACTGGTTGAATAGTTTGGATTATTGGATTTATTTCTTCTGTTTTTTACAGAGTTCTGGAAATTTTTCCAAAGTGAATCTAAAAGATAATACTGGAGTCTATTTGGATTGATTGCAAATTGTTTCAAATCTAATTCAGACTTATACCTTAAAAAATATTGTTCAAACTTAATTTCCAAATCAAAATATTGAAAATTGAGAAATTCTTCTTGAGTTTAAGAAAATTATCTTTCTATTTGAGAAGTAACTTCGTGTTCCTTTCCTCTTCTCTTCCTAATTAAACTTTTTGGATCTTCCACATTATATAAAGGTTCAGAATTAGGGTTACCTCTAGTATGCACTCTCCTTAAATACATGATGTCATATTTTAAACACCTTCTTGAAAATTAATGTGGAGTCACCAGGGAAAAAATACAACCATCTTTAGATGCAAGAATTCATGATTTCCCACATAAATCTTATTTTCTTGAAAAATACTGTCATTCTTCCTAGGGCAGATTTGAACTCTCATTCCTCAGCAATGACACAAAAATGTTAGCACTTGGATTTGATTTATGGTTGTGGTACAATAAGTCCAAGATAAACACAAAACCAACCTTTAGGAGGAAAGTTGGCTTCTTTCCTACTAGAGAGGGATCTCTCAATAGAAAAACACAAAGGCTATATATATATATATAGATATAAACAAGTTTTAATGATAATAATCACTGAAATAGGTGGTTGTTGGGGATGGAGTCAAATATGAATTATAGCTAATGAAAGTTCTTTGCAATGCAATTCTTAATAGAGGAAGGAAAGTCACTCTTTTACAGTCAAAATGTTGGTTGTATGGTGATAAGGAAGAATAAGAAATATTCCATTAATATGGGCATCTAGAGATGAATCCAATATTTATTTTCGTGGAAAAATATTGTGGATGCTTGAATTCAAAGAATCAGAGCATAAACCTATGAATTTTGATTCAATATACACTTATCCAAGCACGAGAAGATAAAAAAATGGAATGATAAACAGGAAACACATTCACATAAAGGAAAGAAAGCACACATTGTCAAATGAATAACACAAGAATATATGGTAGAAAAAGCAACTTGTCTCTGTAATAATTTTATTAATATTTAATATCTCTTACAAAAATCATCTCTTGCTCATGGGTTCTGACCCTCATTACATTTCAAAGTAGTGCTTAAATACAACAAAATTGCTCCTTGAGCTAATAACTTCTTACACACTAAAAATCAGCATGTGTAACTACCTTATTACATCTATCAACTATCTTCTATCAAATGAATATTTAAATATCTATTACATTATTTCAAAAAAAGCCTGGTCTTCTACATGACCCATGCCTTCAAATGAAGTCTTTACTGATGTAGTTTATATTTCATCTTGCCAAATTTCTCTATTGTCTTCCACTGGTCTCCAGATGGAAAATCTAAATTGGTTATATCTCTTGAAAGTACTCCCAGTTCTACATGGTCCACATAGGCTATAGTCATAAACTTCTCACCAATTGTTTTGAACATGCTCACCAATCCAAAATCCAGTGCTAACTTGTCAATAATTATATTTCCTAACAAAGCTTGAGTCATGTCTTCAAATTTTCTGTGATCCAATCTAGATTTGAATAGCAATTCTTGATACTTAGGTTGAGACACAAGTATTCCATATGCAAAAACCTAAAGGGTTTGTTTCTAATCCATATTTAGTGTGCAATTTAAATAAATCATTGTATGGGATCAAGCAAGCCCCTAGGGCTTGGTATTGTCGAGCACCCTAAATGCAGATAAGTTATTATCAACACACAGAGCTTACGAAATTCATTGTCAACCCGAGGAAGTCTTTTGTTTCAAAGGGTAAGTGCACAATATATGCTAAACACCAAATCATTGTAGTGAATACTGTTCTTAAACAACTATGTTCATCCCTCAAACTTTGTGTGATCCCACCAATCTTCTAACTCTACAATTTCAACCTTGTCCTTCTATGCATCAACCAAAAATGAAATCAACAATTACTGACAGAAAGGAAATCCTATTCACAGCCCAAATTAAAGGAATTGCCTATTGATCTAATCACACTCGGAATCTGTAACCATAAATTAATTGTAATCTAGAAATTCAATTGCGACAGATCAAGCTCGGCTATTCTAAGAATTGAATTGCAGAAATAAAGTTCAACAATTATAACAATCCAAGAATTACACAGGGTTCGTGGGATGTCAACCTGAAACCATGAGATGAACAGAGTTGTGTACAGCTATTGAATAAATTGCATAAAGATTATCTACTCAGTCGACTGTTATAGTTATTGATCTTAGGAAAATGCAATGCTGTAAATCACACACACTACTGCTACACAGACAGAAAATATGATTAACGAAACATCACACAACCACAAATTAAAAGATCCTACCTTAACTCAGCAATCTCTGCGGAAGGCGCGTCCAACCTTCACACAGAGACGCTGGATGAACAATGTACAGCTCCCTTAAACCAGCAGTAACTCTTTGTATTAAAAAGGAAGGATTATTACAGATTGCTCCCGCTGTTAATACACCGAATGAATTAACTATTTTCCAACCCCCTTGGGTCGAGACAACCTTTTGCATTTATACATACAAGCGATAACATCCAATCCTATTACAAAAGGCAGCCATGAAGATCTCTGATCTTCAGGCGCCCTGAATAACACCGGTTGTTACAAGACGTGGCATGATACAATTATAGAAAGTGCGAGAAGACTGTTGACTGGCCCAGAAGTGGTGATCTTCTCAGATCGCCATAATATTCGAGCAGCTACACTGGATATCCCTCGATCATAGCACATTCTGTTATGGCTACTCTGACCGGCTCTTGTCTGGAATGTCACGTGCCTCAATCGATGATGGACAGGTTGAGGGTCCCTTTTGTGTCACGACCATCCCTCGTCCCTAGACTTGTTCAGCGTTATCCCCCTACATTCTGCTCATCTCACATTATCTTCATAGATCACACATATTAGCACAATTTCGAGAGATAAATAGCCTTAATCGTCACAAGAATAAGCATTAATAAGGTAAAACAATAATCAGTCTTACCTTGACAATTTAGGGAATAAAGTGAAGAAAGTCAGTCTGATTGGCATGCTAAGCAGTGTAAAGTAAGGGAAGAAAAGTGATTAAAGGTGGTTAAAAAGGGACCGAATTTGGACTCAACATCTCCCCCCAACTATCCTGTTGCATGTCCTCATGCAACACCCTGCTTCACTCGGAATCTGAATCCTGCATTGAGCTCTGTTCGTGGAGAGAAGAAAAATTGTAGGGAAACTCAAGTTTCTTATCTGCCTTCAGAAAACCTCTGTGAATAACCCAGAACTGCCAACATTTCCGCTCCTCTGCCCTAGTCATGGAAAAATCCATGTTGTATGGTTCTGCTGGCCACCAAATAAGAGGAAATTTGAACTTTAAACCCAGCCAGTTGACTCCACATTCCTTCATACACCCTACATAACCCTTGACTCTTGAGAGTGCATGTTTAAAATTTTTAAAGCAGTAGGGGTCCCTGTTTCTCAGTGCAGAGGAGGCAGCCTGCCATCTGTGCCGGCTACCATCTAATGCAACCTGCTGCTTCCTAGAAATAGATTTGGTACATGTGGAGATTACCTCCTCCTGCAATTTCATGATGTGTTTCTCCTGGGAAGGAATGGAAAGAAAACTTTTATACCAAGCCAAGAGAATGCCAGGATTCTGGGGTTCACTATGGATCCACAAACTAGTATGAGTTTCATTGTGGGAAAAGGTCTGAAAAGACCTTTCCCACTGAACATGGTTGCTAACAAAAGAGGCAAAGGCTCTTAGCTGAACATCCCCTGCAAATGGAATAGGATTTGAGTGCCGATCCATAGGGCATGCCATCTCGTGCAGGTACAGTTCACATAGCAAGTTCTGCTCTTCAAAGTTGCTCCCAAGGAATGTCTCCAAAAAAATTTCTGAGGTTGCAATTTCGAATAACCTCCCCTCCTGTACAGCTTTTAATTTGAACTAGACAAACTTCTCGAAGAGAAACACTGGATAAGAGGAAGAGAGCTTCCTAGTGCCTATGAGTTCTCGGGATAGGTCATACATTTGATCCTTATCCTTCTGCATGGATGAGAATTTATTCAATTTCTTTATCTCCTGCTACAGCTCCTCTACCTGAACTCTGTGTCCCATACGTTCTTTAGCCCCCTGCTCTTCCAGCGCTCTAATAATTCTCTTATGCTCATCCAACGCAATTGTCTTTTTCTGGTTTTCTTCCACCCGACTTCTCCATTTAATTACTTCCATCCTCAGGGTTGAAACTTCTGCTGTAAGATCTGAAATCTCCTTTTTATAATGTTTTTCCTGTTCTGCATCCAAATCAATAAAATTTTTGCAAGGGAGGAGTATTGTCTCTTGTGAGACAGTGTCTTCCAGCACTTCTTCTATGAGGGTTGCTGGTTCTTGTGTGGCAGCAACATCCCCTGGATTTTCTTCCATAACTGTGATTGATGCTTGTTGAGACACTGGTTCTTGTGTAACCGTGTCTTCTCCCCGATCCATCTGCATTTCTGAAATTGATTCTTGTGTTGCTGGTTCTTGTGTGACAGCAACACCCCCTGGGTTATTTTCTACAGCTGTATCCAAGTCTTGTTGAGACACTGGTTCTTGTGTAACAGTGTCTTCTCCCTGATCAACCTGCATTTCTGAATCTGATTCATGTGTTGTTGGTTCTTGTGTGGCAGCAACATCTTTCAAACTCTCCTCAGCATCAACCTCCATTGCTTTTGGGGGCACTGGTTCTTGTGTGGCAGTGTCTCCCTCCTGTGATTCTGAATCCACTGGTTGTGTTGCTGGTTCTTGTGTAACAACAACATCTTCGTTCCCCTGCTTCTGGGATTGGATATCTTCCCCATCGTACAGCTCTTCCTCAAGGACCTCAGTGTCACCTGAGGCTATTATCTGTTCATCCTCATCCACTGTGTATCAGGTATGATATCTATCCCTGGGTCATCTTCTAGTTGAAATTCAGGAATTCCCAAGGATGTTGGTTCTTGTGTAACAACATCCTGGATTACCTCTTCATCCTCCTATGGCTACCGTTCTTCTCTAAGCTTTGTATCATGGGGACATTCTGGGGCCATAGTGCCAAACTCTTCATTAGGTTCCAGAGTGTCCTCCATTCCAGATTCTTCTCCCCTTTCCATCTGCATTTCTGAAATTGCAATCCCCTATTCAGGTTCATCAATGTTCTGCCCTCGTGGCTCAGTTTCTATCATCTCTATATCATGGGAGCATTCTGGGTTCATAGTGTAATCCTTATTTCCATCATCACTCCTGATTTCATTGTTTTTCTCCTCTGTCCTAGGATTAGTAGCAGCCTCGGCAAGGATGATCAAAGATGTTGGTTCTTGTGTTGCAGCATCTTCTTCTTCTGCAGGTTCTTCCCTTGTAGACGTGGGCTGTTGCATTGTACGCACTATGATCCCATGGCCTTTCTTTTTGAAAATTTCCCCACAATTAGGGCAAATCACCTGCTCCTCCTCCCTGTTAGGGTCAATAGAGTCTGCTCCCTCAAGGTGGTCTATCGCCTCCACTAATGTATACATTCTCTTCTCGCCTTGTTTCCTACAAGTTTCCTTCCATGTCTCCACTTCCCTTCGAAGTATTTGGACTTCCTCCTTTAATACTGTGTTTTCTTCCAGAA
>LPNX010094379.1:0-15991 GCA_001517045.1 Pseudotsuga menziesii
TATATATATATATATATAAAGAATATTCTCACAACATGATGGCGAATAATGTGAAACAAGCATTGAGGAAAGATGAATTTTAATATCCATGAATAAATGTTTTGATCGTTGTGTTGAATGTGGATGGTTTAAACCATTTATTTTGTCAAACGACTATATATATATATATATCAAGCAAATTCTTACAACATGATGGCGAATAATGCCAGACAAGCATTGAGGAATGACGAATTTCAATATCCATGAGTAAATGTTTTGATCGTTGTGATGAATGTCCCAACGTAACAAAACCATTAATGAATTCACTATTGAGGAATGTTGCAATCCAACATAAGTATTGATAAATGTCTTAATATCAAAACATTGTTTGTGTACATAGATGAATGTCACAAATGTAACATAACCAGCGATAAACGTCACAATGCGACATAACGCTTATTAAATGCCAACTATCACATTATTAATGTATCACATATTTGGTTGTGTTGAAATATACCAACCAAACACTGTAACAAACCGTGGATTAACGTCATAATGTGATATAACCCTTGATAATGTCGCAGTGAAATGTAAACCTTGATAAACATCACAATGCAAGATAACATTCTACATCACTATGTAGAATGTGGATGGTTTAAACCATTTCTTTTTTCAAATGACTATATATATTATATACATAGAGAGAGAGAAAGTTTCTAAACATCCAAAGACACATTATTAATATGTCACATCTTGGGCATTATCACAATGTGACATAACCCATGTGACATAACCCTTGATGAATGCCGCTAATGTAACATAACATGTGATAAACATCACAATGCAACATAACGCTTATTAAACAGACACTATCACATTATTAATGCATCACATCTTTGTCTATGTTGACATATACCAACCAAACAGTGTAACAAACCATGGCTTAATGCCGCAATGTGATATAACCCTTGATAACGTCATAGCGAAATGTAAACCTTGATAAACATCACAATGCAACATAACATTCTACATCACTATGTAGAATGTGGATGGTTTAAACCATTTCTTTTGTCAAACGACTATATATATATATATATAGAGAGAGAGAGAGAGAGAAAGAGAGAGAGAGAGAGAGTTCTTAAAGAATTTTCTAAACATCCAAAGACACATTATTAATGTGTCACATCTTGGGCATTATCGCAATGTGACATAGCCATTGATGAATGTCGTTAATGTAACATAACATGTGATAAACGTCACAATGCAACATAACACTTATTAAACGCGTACTATCACATTATTAATATGTCACATCTTTAGTTGTGTTGACATATACCAACCAAATAGTGTAACAAACCATGGCTTAACGTCGTAATGTGATATAACCCTTGATAATGCCGTAGTGAAACATAAACCTTGATAAACATCACAATGCAAATCACTATGTAGAATGTGGATGGTTTAAACCATTTCTTTTGTCAAACAACTATATATATAAATTCTCACAACATGATGGCAAATAATGTATATAGATAATTATATATATGTTTAAATGCAGCATAAACATGACATAATCTAGTGACACATTAACATAATATAAATCATGTTTGAACTTTAGTATTAGGTGAATGAGACATTAACATAATGTAAATCATGTTTATATTTTAATCTGAAGTGAATGACATATTAACATAATGTTAATCATGTTCATGCTTTAATATTGAAGAGGGTATTTCCACAAAGTTACTTGGAGCCTTTATTACAATCTTAGAATGGGAAAATAAATGGGTGTTTCCTCAATATTTTTAAAAAATATAAAGCTCTATATTAACAAAATGTATCGAATAAGATAAAATTCCAAACCCCTTTATTCCAAACCCCTTTGGCTACTCCAACACTATTTTATAGAACTTCAAAAGTTAATGTCAAAATGCTAGAAATCCATTGAGCTCAAGTTAGTTTAGAAATTGGCTACTCCAACACTATTTTATAGAACTTCAAAAGTTAATGTCAAAATGCTAGAAATCCATTGAGCTCAAGTTAGTTTAGAAAAATGGATTGCGCAAATCATTAACCAATGTTGGTGATGATATCATTAACCAATGTTGGTGATGATCTTTAGTACTTTAGTATGGACTAAAAATGAACATAAAATAGAGAAGGATCCTAAGAATTGTTAAACATATTAATGCTTTAATATTTTTGTGTATTAAAAGAAATATTTTGTAAAGTAATATGGTTAAATATAAACAAATTAAAAATATAAAATGTAGGTGTACCTATCATAATATTTATATTGTGTTATACCTTATTAAATAATATATATATAATGTATGTGTAACTATCATAATATTTATATTAAGTGTTATACCTTATTAAATAATATTGTTAGATACAATGAGATTATTATAAACAAACTAAAAATATAAACTATAAGTATAACTATCATGATATTTAGTGTTTTCACTTCAGAACTAAGTGTCCATCGATCACAATGCAAGATGTCAAAATATATACAAAATTGAATATAGTTATTATTAAAAGTGAATTTAAAAAATTACATTTTCTAATTATTATATATATATATATATGAAGTATGATAAATGAAAAGTGTTATTTTCATATAGTACAAATAGTATAAGCATTTAATTTTTTTTTTTTATGGTTAATATTCAAATTATTTTTTCTTTTAAATGATATTTTGATTTGAAATTTAGCAATTTAGCAACTTCTAATTTTGTATATAGTTATATATATTTATTATTAATGCTATTTTTTTCAAATTTATAATTCAAATATTTATTCTGTGATAAATTATTTTTGAAACATTGTAACTATTCTTTAACTTTCTTTTAACTTATGATAGATAAAAAAGTATAATTTCCAACAATAATATTTTCTGAACAATTCAAACATATTAAAAATGTGATGAATATTAACATCACATTATCGATTTGTTAAATTTTTTACCTTAATTTTTTATTTAATAAATATCCTTAACTTTATTTGCATTTTCAAATATATATAAGACTAAAATGACTATATATATACCACTTTATTTGTTTCTATACTAATAATTAATAATTAATTCACCTATAATGAACTCATAAAGTGTAAATTCAAATGGTATTTTTTAGTATGATGTGGCTTAATTCAATTTGTGTTTTGTGACTTATATTTAAATAAGAAGTAAAAATAAAATACACTTCATAGACGTCATAGACTTCGTAGACATCTCTTTCTCGTCTCAGACAACCATGAAAACTGTAATATTGAATCACCAATCTGAGAGGTATAACCTAAAAAGAAAATACACTAATAAAATGCAACACCTACAATTCAAGAATGGATGAAAGAAATGTTTATCCTATTTAACATTGTCAAAACCAGTTGTTGGAATTCGATGGACGCCGGTGAGGACACAGGAACTCCCCTTCTCTCCGATTGCTCATTTCGAACAACCCAAATTATAAGCGATGTTGCTTACATTTTTGGATTGTTGTTTTCAATGATAGAAATGGCCATATCTCCATTATTGATTTGATGAGCTTCAGGTCCCTTACACATTACGTTGTTGTGATGATAAACCAAGTAAATGATCTGCAAACGTTCACAACATATTCAAAATAGTCCATTAATATATTACATATTCATTTGGCTTTCATTTAGAAAATTCTATTATGCCTGATTTTCATCCATAATGTTGGTGGAAATCTACCAAAATTGCCACATAAACAGGGGATTTTATTTCTTATCATATTTCCAGCAAAAGGGAAAAAGGTAAAGCCGAAATTGAAAATTTTCAAGGGTCCGACGATCAAGTGAAAAACCTTCAAGCTCTGACCCCCAAGGAGAGTGGAGCCAATGATAGCACCCAAGCAAATTGCAAATTGGATCGAGCCCATCTGGCTCCTATGGAAAAGAAGAAACACAACGTCTATTTAATAGATGAAAATTCATTGAAAGAACTGTAGCAAATTAGTAAACGGCCATGATCAATAAATAATATACCCAGAATGTCTTTGGCCATGTCTCTGAAATGGAGGTGGCAATTTCCTTTTGATTCTAGGTGCTGCAACACCAATGATATGAGATTGTATGAATAGAATGTGACGCCCACTCTAACTATGAGACATATAATCCCTACAAACCATCCCAACGTTGCAAATGCAAATTGTAGACTCAGCAGGGTCGGTGCTGCTATGGATGTAGTCAAATGGTATCCAGCATGATACCAATTCCCTGCACAACAAAAATAAACATCATCTATACTCATGTAATGTTTTAATCCATGGACCTGAAAGATATATCCCAAAGAAAAGAATTAGAAACAATTAAAACCTTTGGATTCCAAGACAGGTACAGCTCCTACATCCAGATGATCCTTTGATCTTGCCATTTCTCAACCCACTCGATTATGCATTGCTTACCATCGTCATTGTTTTATTCTGAATCAAACCCAGAATATATTCTAGATCCCTTCCCACTCTCGTCGTCGTAACTGAATTGAGTTTTAACCATTTATCGTTTTAATTGCAGGACAAGAGGGGACACCTGTAACTCCACGCATGAACCTTTCAACAGCGCGCCCATTAAGCAACAATCACCCAGGAACCTACCCTGACCATCTCTCCACGTACCTTAAGGAACCCTAAAAAAGTTCAACTAATTCCCAGCTACATTAAAGTTAACCTAAAACTATTTTAAACAGAGATGTTAAAAGATCAAACGACGATGAAACTGATCGCAACTGTACATCTGTCAACTTTTGGTGGATCTTGATGATCCGCTCTATGAATTCCATCCCAAATATCAAATATATACGCCTATCGGCGTAATAAGTTAATTTAAATCTTATAACATTTTGAATTATGAAATAATTTTTTAATTTTTTTTAATAATATATTAAAAGAAATTCACACTCATTAATTTTTAATTTGATTTAAAAGTAAACTGACTCTGAAAAACCCAAAACCGTCATAAAATTTTGATTTGACAATAAATAGAAATCTGAAATTCCACGCCTGGGACGACGGGGACCGATCACTGTTCCAATTATTAGTTTTGGGTAAAGAGGGACCCGATGGCTACTTCCTTCCTATGAGAAGCCCACAAATCTTTTATATAAAGGGGAAATGAAAATTGAACTATCCTTGTAGAGTTTACCAATAATAATCAAATGCTTGCAGTTTACTAAGACTACAGTTTACTAAGACTAGATGTGTAACTATAGGCGGCTGTAGTTGCTTTTTTTAATCGAAAGACAATGAATCTGTGCACACCATTGCCAATTATAAAATTTTGACGTCATTATGCATTGCGAAAAGCATCTCAACTTGTTTTTGAATAATACGTGACGGCTGAGACCGTGCATATTAGGCACGTGCTCAATTTAGGACGTTATTTTTAAGCACTTAGATTTAATCGTATGTGCGTAACTTTTCCGACTCTATTGCGAACGACATGGACTTTATCTGCAATGACTTGGTCTATTTTGGAAAGCGGTGTAGCATTTCTTACATATATGCTATCGACGTTGGAATGTCCACCTTCACCATGTCAATGTTTTTAAAATAAAAGCTTTATCGATCTTCTCCATATCCATACTTCTAAAATGTTGTACTTTTAATATATATATATATATGAAATTAGCAACAAAAATGTGGAAATAAAAAATGGATGCGTTTTATTAGTTAGAGGCTCATCCCATGGGTTTAACAATACCAACCTAAAAACAAAGAAGATAACTCATCCACCACATAGGTGGAAAAAGTCATTTGTGCCAATCTTTTTTAAATTAAAAACCTACACATGTTTATAACATGTGCACAATTTCTTTTGAAAAATAACACCTCTAACCCCACACCTCTCTCCCATTGTCCTTGACTTCCCTCCTCTCTAACCCCACAATTTCTCTCTCTCCCATTGTCCTTAACCCCCCCACTCTATCTCCTTGTCTCTATCAAACCCCTATCCTCCTCCTCTTGGCCCCTAACTGCCCCATCTCTCTAGCTCCTTTCTTTCCCCTACCCCCCATCTATCTTTATGTGTCCTCACCCCACCCTTAACACCCACTTCTCTCTCTCCCCCCTTGTACACCTACCCCCCCTCACTCTCAACTCCCCTCCTATACAAACCCATAACCCCCTTAATTCCTCTCTCTCTCTTTATCACAACCCTTCTTCTCCACAAACCCTTAACCCCCTCGATTTGTCTCTCTATTCCGCAAACCCCCTCCTCCATCTACCCCTAATCACCCCCCTCTCTCTCTACCCCAAACATCCCCGCTCCTTAGTCCCATACACATACACCCCCTCTCTCTCTCTACCTCCAACTATCAACCCCCCAACCCTACCCATACCACTACCCCTCCCCCTCCTTTACCTCTGCCTATCTCACACACACAAACAAACATACTCCCATTATGCCTAACCCCCCTCTCTATATCTCTGAATACCCTTTCTTTGTTCCTACTAACCACCCCTCCTCATCTCTCTTTCTCTCTATATGCACCCTTGCTCCTCGCACTACCAATAACCCCCAATCCTCTCTCTTTCTCTCTCTCTCTCTCTCTCTCTCTCTCTCTCTCTCTATATATATATATATATATATATATATATATATATATATATGGGCCCTCAAATGAAAACACTCACGTGTTTCTTTGAACTAAGCATGGGTAGGCCTGATTTTGTGACATCATTTAACACATAGGATAGGAAACAAAAATGCTCAAGCACTTATGAACTAAGAAACGCTTGAGCATTATAGAAATACATAATGCATGAGAGTTTCTTATTTATAAACACTCGAGCATTTAATTTAATATATTATAGCCCCCAAAATGGTCGCGACCTCCATTCCATGTTCCACATCCAACATCCATTATAGGGGCAAGAATTCTCAAGCATTTTTTACTACTAGAGGGTCAAATTGGAAGAAGAGGGCATATGTTTGGAGAGGAGGAGAGGGCTGACATAGGTACATGGGTAGAGGAAGATGTAGGTGCAATGGATGGCGTTGACATAGGTGCAAGGGATAGGGTGGAAGTGGGTGTAGAAACTAAAGATTAAACCACTGTAGATGTAGCTATAGTAAATGGGAAACCAATCGTTGTAGTGGTGGATGCAATTAGGTGAGGGTTGTGATGGTGGATTAGTGAAATATAAACAAGTGTGGGACTAACCAGAGGCCCATGGGTATGAGTAGATATATATCCCCATACAATGGATTCCAACGCCCTATGGGGAGAATGGGTATGCCAATTGTAATATCCCAATCTTGACCCCTAAGGCATTAAATTTGTACATGATGTAAATATCATTATTAAATCATGATGAGGAGCTCAAAGCCAAGGCCTCGCCATCGATTTAGAGTTTTATGTATCGACAATCAAAATTGATGCATATGTTTCTCATGCTATCCAGGCACAATATTAAATTGAGACATCATGTAAATATGCAATTTAATAAAAAATACCCACAACTAGCTATGCAATGCAACAAGAGATGGGGGCATGATTTCACAAGAAATACAGAGGGAAATTATTCAAACCCTTGAGCCAATAGTGTAAATGCAAATGATAATGAGAGGGCCCATAAACTCTCAACTACCCATTTTCTCATAGGCACCCAATCATTTAATTCTCCCAGAAGTTGGTTGAGGCAGTTAATGCCTTGGGAAAGGAGAGGTATGGCAGTCAATTTCGTATTGGGGCAAGTCATCATTTTGGAAAATCATGTTTTTGCTTATGGGGCAAGAAAAAACCCAGAAATTGGTGCCCAAACCATTCCTCACCCATGTGTTTCTATTCCTCATGTACCTAGAGCTAGCTAGGCATTTTCCTTCACGATTTCCTGCATTTTCCTTCATCTATCCATGGATGGGAACCCATTTTTGCATTGCTCAGTGGCTCGAAAGAGATATTCACAATTTGGGGATTTGCAGAGGTTGTTTTTACCCTTGTGAAGTGAATAAACATTTTTTGAAATCGATTTTCTCTGTCAGAGTGGATTTCCCCATCTACCATTTTTGGTTTTAGTTGCCAAGACGTTTTTCTTCATACCCAACAGTTTTGTTTGTTGTTATGTGAATCCTTGTTTTGGTCTATAAGACTTAGGAGTGGAAGAGGCTCAGAATTGGCTTGATAAGTCTAATGAAGAGAGGAACCTCACAGAAAGATCAAGAGGGGCTGGCTAATCTTCTATGCACACGTGAGAGAACACTGAAAGGGAAGGTATGGCCTGATGGACTATGTAGCAGTGAAGGGAATACTTCCTTGTGTTGGATGTGTAGGTATTGTGGATTCCAAGCTAGATAGATTTTGTGGAGGTGTCCATAGCTCTCTGGTTGAGATCACTAGCTTAGCAATTCTCCCTTTCCACCACCTTAGCAACCTGATAAACCCAACTGTGGATTGGTTTGGCTGAACCTTGATGTATTTGGCTATGTGTAAACCTATTGTTCCCTTTTTCCTTATGGAAATCATGCCCAGCTCGAGGGTGGAAGTTGTGCTGAGAAATTGATGAGCACAACTAGCCTATGGTTGGGTGGAACATTGCAGCGACATAGCTAGTTGCTCGGAGAAGCTTATTTTCAAGATAAGTATTCTCTTGTATTTAGTTCTACAATGTATTTGCTTTATGAATTATTATGAACATATTGAATGCATGAATGTATTTGCTTTCACTGTATTTTCATACATATACATTTGCATATATTTCAATGCATTTTTTATTATGTTCATGGGGCTAGATCCCTGGTTATAGATGGCGGTGTAGTCTCATCCTCTCCATGGCAAGAGGGAAGGGGACGTCACATCAATCATAGGGGAATGGTGATCAGTCGATCTACATGAAATGAACTACAAAAATAGTGTACTAGGTGGACGATGGGGAAGCATGGGTGAATATGGTGATTGCATGGTGAATGGAAACCTACATAAGCATA
Organism: Pseudotsuga menziesii; assembly: GCA_001517045.1. Lineage (NCBI taxonomy): Eukaryota > Viridiplantae > Streptophyta > Pinopsida > Pinales > Pinaceae > Pseudotsuga > Pseudotsuga menziesii. The sequence continues at coordinate 8,929 of LPNX010094379.1, forward strand.
TGCAATACATTTTGTTAGGACAAAAACTTGTAAATTAACCACACAGACATAAGATTTAAGATCAATTATATAATGAATTAAACATGTGTTATCTAAGTGAGGGTTTATATGCTTACCCCAAGTGTATATTCATGCTCAAGATTTTTTCCAAGAACCTATGGAAAGACAATAACATTAATATTGATTTCTCATAAATAACTTTGACAATTGCAAATAAATCATTTTTAAATCCTACAATCATAAAGTCATTTAAATACCTACGTGTGAGGTGCCACAATGTCTTCTACTGTTACCATAGCTAAATCAAGGTTAGGAGAGCTAATGTCTCCCACCTTTACGGACTTGTGTCATCTTAGAATAGTTATACATGCCAAAAAAATAGTTAGATACAAATACTTTAAGCAATGTTTATCTAATTCTTGTCAATTATAATATATATATATATATATATATATATATATATATATATCAAATAACTACCATCATTCACAAATCATACTAACCTCATACAAAAATATATAGCATGTAGGATCCTCCATTGAGTGATTGAAAGTAGCCCACAATGAGTGCATCGATGTGGCAATGCTCAACATTGGGAAAAAAATGTTACCTCACTTCCTATCATAGAAGTTCTATGATCAGTGGGGTTCGAAGGACCTGCACTTGAGGGTCCTCCATATTGTTATGATGAATCATGTTTGGATGACATGCCATAAATGCATTGTGGTACAATACACATGTGTAAGATGTGGTATGGCAGTGGCAGTGCCATCCAGGTGATCTAGTAGTTGAGGTGTCAATTGGGGGTGCAGGGGTGGTTTAGGCATACGCCTAGGAATAGGTATCCCTCTCATTGGAATACGCCTAGTTGTTGGTCGATCCTGGGTAGAGATAATACCAACCCATTGAAACTCACAAAGTCAAAATGGTTCATGTGGAGACCCAACAAAAACTCAACAAATAGTTTCTGAAGAAAATATAATGGAACCTCCCTATTGTTGCAAGGAGGTTTTTGAAAACCTTGAACCAATGACTTATTCATCTTTGATTCCATGGATCATATGCACACCAATCCATGCAAAGGAACCTCTTATATAAATCAAGGGGTTGGTTGATTATGGGGTCAATGGAAAATCTAACAATAGTTTGTTTTGAAATTTTCAAATATGTTATTTGTTCTTTATTGAGACCAATGGAATATAACTATCTTTTCATATCCCTATATTCAGATATGATAAACAATTAGCTATGGGTAGGGTCAACGTAGGAAATGATGCTATCAATGGATGTTGCTAAGGATAGTCTTGATGGTTCGCTTGTGGTTCTAAGATCTTGAACCATGCTTCTCAATTGGCTTAAATATTGGTTAATATGGGTTTATGTAATTGGGTTCTCCTCATGGTTAATGTTTGAATATGGATTTAGTTTGGGGTTTTCTGTGCTTGGCCTATCATAAAGGTTAATGTTTGTTTGTTTATTTGGTTTGGGGTTTTTTGTCATTGTAGTGAAAGATAAATAGTCTCCATGTAAAAATAATAATTTTTTTAAATTTATGACTCTTTTAAGTTTAAGTCATTTTTATCAAACCACAAAATATAAAAGAAGAATAAGAAAACTGTTGAAGGATTGAATGGAGGAAGGAGTGGGAAAGTTATTTGGTGGTGAATATGCGCTCGTGTTCCAGTTTCAATCGCCAATCGCCATGGAAATCTGTGAGAATGGGGAGAAATGAAAAAAAATGCCCCTTGTGCCATTTTTTGAACACACAAAGGAACACACATTCATTTCAGGAATGCGCACACTATTTTAATTTCCACACATTCCTAAAACACACATGTTTTTTTTGTCATCCACGTGTAAATTTGCATGGAGGTTTGACAAATGTCAAACAATAACACACATGTGTTTTTGTTAATTCATGTGCATTTGTAAATATCATCGCTAGTACGTTCCAACTGCAACGAAGGTGGGTACCACACAAAATATTAAGCTTAAGGTCCCAATGCATCACCTCATTTATGTTCAACACATCTACATGCAAATCAAGAATACATGCAAATCATCACTTACCAAGAGGACCATTAAATAAACCAACATAGGTTCATTTTAAACTCAGATATATCAAGCACCCAGAGGAATCCAATTTCTTAAGGTGTAAATTTTTTTCATCTTAATTTTTTTGTACATAAAGAAAAAAATTATACCTCAAGAAATTGGATCCTCCTTTGTGCTTGATACATTTGGGTTTAAGGTGGATCTATGCTAGTTTTAATTTGTTTATTTTATGAGTTGAAATGATTTTTTTTAATTACTTTTTATTTTTGGTAACTTATTAGGAAACATGATTTTTTTTAATTATTTTTTACTTTGCCAACTTATGAGTTGACATGAATTTTTTTTAATACTTTCTTTTACATTTTATTTTTGGCAAAGTCACATTACATAACTTTAAGTGACAACATCACCCCCATACTAGGTTATAGAGCATATGCTATTATCTATTCTTCGTTCAATTAGCCTATGATTTTTTTGCAAAGTTTGATTTGTGTTAAAATTGAAAGAGAACACCTCAATTTCATATTGTGCATCAAATCATAAAAACTTAGATAGTCTAAATGTAGAAGGTTACTTTTAGATTTATCCTTTGTTTGGGTGTTAGGGTATGGAATTGGTGTTAAGGTCTGGAATTGAGGAAAATGCTTATTGGAAAATATACTACCCATAAAAATTATTTGATATTTTCATCTCAAATGACATAAATTTTGAATTTTGGATGTGTTTAAATTGGGTTTTAACCAAACAAAAATATTAAAAATAAAATTAGTATGAATTCCAAATACAACATAACTCCTCAAGTCTTATGGAAGATCTTTGTGTGCAAATATCAACCTTGCTAAAATGTAGTGTGGTTGAGATCTTTTTTGTTGCAAAGATAGTTAGAAATCAAGTTAATAAGTCTTTGTACAAAATTTTCAATACAAAAAAAGTATAGTATCACACATTAGGTGTGTCATGTGGCTACTATCAGGAATATAAGGATTACCAATGGAAAAATTTATATTTTTAGGTTTTTAGTTATAAATTATTATACTCATCTTTGATAGATGGGTCTGATATTTTTAGGTTTTGAGAGTCGTTTTCATTTTTTCCCTCACCAAATGTCTGGGGTTCTTTACCCAGCTGCCTTCCCCTTTCTCCTCTACGGGAGCTTTGGGTGCATTCCATTGTGGGCTCTCTCCGGCTTGATCTTCCATAGGTTTGCAGGTTTCCCTGGTGCGGCGACCTGTTCTTACAGTGATGACCACAATCTTCAGAGGTAGTTTTGGCCTTTGCAGCTGGCGGAATCCTTTTGTGGCGGTGGCGATTGGACGGGTTCAACGTCTGTTTCGTGATGTGGCTGCATTCCCTTCCTAATTTGACGTAGGTTATGTGGATGTTGCATGCTCTTGTTGAGTTTCTTTGTGGTTTTTCTTCCATTGGATTGTTGGCCTAGTTCAGCGTCCCGTTTCTTGCGAAGGCGATGAATTTTTGGGGCTATGCTTAGCCTTAGTCAATGGATTCTTTGTGTTTGTGGCGGTGGTCGGCACCCTAGTGGTGTGGTTGCATGCCCTTCGAAGGCTCTCTTTCGACAAGGGCTGCTGGATTTGTCTCCTACAGGCTCATCATCGATGAAGTGGATTTGCTTTTTGAAAGGGGTTTAAGGGCAATTTCTGTTTTCTTTTCTTTTTTGGTTATATGGATACAACATGTGACCTTATGTTTGATCTCTGCTATTTTTTGAGATGATACATTACTTGTCCAAAACTTTCAATGTTTTGGCATGGATGATACAAATTTTTTATTTGCTTTCTGTTGTGAATGTATGGAATATTTTTCCTTATACACATATATGAATGTAATTTTGTGCTTTGATGCAATAAAATTACGATTTTTTTCAGTGAAAAAAATCTTTATACTCATCAAAGATAAACGAAAAAAACATGAAAGTTATTCATTTATTAAATAAACTATTTAAAATCTAAAAATTTTCTCATATAATATTATGAAGGTCTCTAAAGACATGTTATTGTTCACAACTAAATACAAAGGCCAATGTTCATGCATGGCATTGGAAATGTGAATTAATAAGCCTTAGTTTGGTTAGAACTATGACTTTAAGATTTAAAATGTTATTTTTCACAACTAAATACAAAGGCCAATGTTCATCTATGGCAATGGAAATGTGAATTAATAAGGCTTATTTTGGTTAGAACTATGACCTTAAGATTTAAAAGTAATTAAAGGTTGCACAAAAGCTTTGTAATAAAATAATCTAATGATATTAAGCTTAATGTAAGTAGTAGAATAAAATTTATTGTAAAATACATGGCCTACATTCATGCATGGCAATGGAAATGTGAATTAATAAGGCTTAGTTTGGTTAGAACTATGACCTTAAGATTTAAAAGTAATTAAAAGTTGCACAAGAGATTTATAATAAAATAATCTAATGATATTAAACTTAATGTAAGTAGTAGGATAAAATTTATTGTAAAATACATTATGTATTTACATAAAAAGATAAGAACAAAATTATATAGAGTATAATATATTTTTTAATTTTTTGTTATAAATATTTGGGCATGTACTATTATGAGACACTATTCAACTTGATTTGACATCCATACCTTTTTACCTTTTTTTCCCAAAAAAAAATATTATACTTTATTGAAATATAAGATAAGTAATACATAATAATAAATAATTAAAAAAAAATAAAAAATAAAAAACATAATCCAAATAGTCCGAATGAAGCACCCAATAATCAAAAGTAATGAAAAATACCAAATATTGAGACAAAACATAATCAAACCCATTGGCAAAAACCTCTAGCACAAAAGGCAACACTGCCCCCCGAAAGAACCAGCCACTAGGCTCAAAACCAAGGAAGGTCAAACTCAGGGCCAGAAGGGAGCCCCCTTGCTATAACAAGAGCCCTCTTAGGTTACTGAATAGGATCTCCAGTTCTCTCTCCTTCAAATATGAGCATATCACCAAGGGTTTTAATTACCTTGGCTATTATCTAAAGCCCCTTGGGTATCTGGTTAAGGACTTGCATTGGTTCATCATGAAATTTGAGAAAAGAATCCAACATTGGACCTTTCGTCTTTTGTCTATTGGGGGAAGACTTGTCCTGATCAAAGCGGTCCTTATTAATTTGCCAGTTTACTGGATGGTTCTGGTTCTTGTTCCTCAATCCATTCTCGACAAGCTCAAAAGAATGATTTTCTCTTTTCTGTGGGGCTCTTCTGTGGTCAGTAAAAAGTACCATCTTGCAGACTGGAGTTCTCTGTCTTTCCCAAATTCTCTCGGTGGCTGGGGCATCAAACACTTGGGCTGGTTCAGCCTTTCTCTTCGTCTTAAAAGTTTCTGGTTAGCAATCAATGGGACTGGTATTTGGTTTAACCTCTTGACTGTGAAATATCTGAAAAAACTCTGAGTGGCATCCTCGTTAAGCAATAAAGTTTTTTCTGTAAGAGGTGTTTTGGTGATTTGGAAGGGTTTCATTCAAACCTTATCTTGGCTGGGGCAATGGCCTAATTTGGAAGGTTGGAAATGGTAAGGCTATTCGGGTGGGCTTGGACCTGATTGTTGGTCTTGGCTCTCCTTTTATGCTTCCTCAAGACCTTCGGGACTATCTAGAGGATTACGGTATTTCTACGTTGGACCAAGCAAGAAATTATTCCACAGGTGCACATAACTATTGGTTCACTACTGAGGAACTGGATTTGGGTGGTGACTGGATGCTTCTTTGGGACAAATTTACATAGGGGCTTGAGTATGGGAGAATTAGACTCTCAGATCGAAATGACTCTTTATTATGGTCACGCGATAATTATGTTGGTGCTCTTACTGCGGCACATGGATACGAGTGCATCGTGTATCATTATAAAAATTGTGCAGCTGAACTGTCTCCTATTCTAGACCTTCTCTAGAAACTAAACATACCAACAAATATTCGTTGTTTCATGTGGTTACTAGTCAGGAATCGGGTATTGACTTGGGACAAGCTCCAACGACGTGGCAGACAGGATCCGAGCTTATGTATTCTGTGTAGGATGGGTGAAGATACTATACAACATCTGTTCATTGACCGTTCTTTCTCCAGAAGAGTCTTCTCAGCTTTCGGTGATCATTATGGGATACACTCCATCCAGAACAACACTGTCAGGTCTTATCTTGAACTTTGGTTCAAATGTATTCTGTAAGCTCTGTCTTAAGCTATTTTCCCCTTTTCTTTTTCTAGTGTATCTGGAAACAAAGGAATAGATGCATTTTTGACAATAAACAGGCCTCATTATACTCTATTCTACATCAAATTGATGATCTCATGCATTTGTATCCTGTCCCTAAAAAGAAGAAAAAAATTAGAGTTATTGGCTTTGTCCCCCACCACGAATACCCCTGTGGATTTTTTGATGGGGATGCCATCGAGAATCTTGGAGGAGCTGGCTTTGTACTTCATTTGAGTGCTTCATATTCTATAAACTTCACTTTGGGCTGTGGCAGAAGCACAAATACCAGATCTGAGCTTCTGGCACTCTGGGCTCTTCTTGCGGTGACCAATTATTTGGGGATCCCTCTCTATACTATTTATGGTGACTCCCTTGTCATTATTTCTTGGGAAAATAGAACTGCATCACTAAACTCCCCAAATCTGAGTCACTGGTGTGATGACATTCGAACCCTGCTGTAATTAGTCCCTCCATTGACCATAAAGCATATTTATCGTGAGCAAAACCAGCAGGCTGAGAGTCTCTCAAAATAGGCTTTGTTGTTGGATCCTGGTTTTGGGAACTTTTATGAATCTTTGGATGGCATGATCATTGATCATGGGAACTATCATCTTTTTTAGTTTTGTGTCAGGCTTTAGCCCCTTCTCTTTTCTTTGGCACGTATATCTATTTATGTTTGAACTTGATCCTAAACCACTTATACTATGAAACGAGAACTATATACTATGAACGAGAACTCTACCCATAAAAACGATGATTTTTGCAAAAAAAACACCAAAAACACCCCC
>LPNX010094379.1:21570-61275 GCA_001517045.1 Pseudotsuga menziesii
ACTGGGGTAAAAATAGCTACTAAAATTAGGAGAGAGAAAAACGAGAAGTGTGTCGAGTTCTCATTTCATAGTATAAGTGGTTCCTAGCTGACATTGAAGAAACTCTCAACCTTCTTGTTATGCTCATGACTAGTTAGCTTTTTGGTCATTCTCGATCTTAAATTACAACAAGATTTTTTGACCTGTTTATGAGGAATGATGAGAAAAGCCTGCCCTTGGCAGGCTTTATGCTTTTCTGTGCCCTGGTATTTTGGCAGCTTGGTATGTTTTACTGATTATATAGTAATCAAAGGGGACCCCAAATGAGCATGTTTATGCAATAGTTTGGACTGCCTGTAGCAAGCTGATTGTATATGATGTCCTTTGATTCAACATGAATATCAAACTCTGGTATTTTTTCCTCTGAAAAAAACAAAAAACAAAAGCCTTCTTAGAAAGTTTTGTTTTGTTTTAATGATTTCCACAAATACTTCAATGCCTTGTCCCTCCCTTTGGAATAATATTATATTTCAATTTGTGGACGGTCTATATAATATTATATTTCGTTTTATATACGGTGTAAGTTATCTTCTGAGCACATGATTATGATGAATGTTGCACTCAATGGCCGCTCTTTTCAGAACCGAAACTAGGGGTGTTTCACTTCCAACTGGGTTGAATTGTGAAAGAATAGATTCGACCTACATTCCTTTGCATCTTCTAGGATTTTTTTGTTAGATCCGCAGCATCTCCGCTTTATTTTCCACCACGATTCCACCTCGGCGTGAATATAAATATTATAATAATATATTACTGTAGTTGTGGACCTTATTTTTTACTGGGTGACAACCTATGTACATTTTGATTCTGATTCAACCTCGGTGTGATTGTGCATCTTTCATATTCATTCAAAATTGTGTAAAACAAAGTTACATATTGATTTATTCAACCTTCCATACATAATTTTTTCGAGACTCTAAAACAATACTGGATTGGGTCAATGGTCTCTTCTCTATAGGTAGGTAGCTTTATATGACCATTGGTGCAGCAAGACAACATTGCTTATGGATAGGTTAAGCTGAATGTCTGAAAACTGTAGCGATATTGAAGATATGATTTACTTTGAAGAACACAAAGACTTTATTATAATCAACTCAGGATAAGTGAGACTCTACTAGTTCAGCCATGGTCTCTGTTTACGTGCTTAATCCTGTTTTTTTTTTAACAGGCTATATTTTGTATTTGGATCTGCATATCTTAATCTTGTTTTCTTTATCTTTTTCTCAGCCTATATTTTGTATATGGATCTGCATTCCCCTTCCCCAAGAGTAAATAATGGAGATCATGGTGATCAGCCAGTACAAGGGGGACGACCACAAGTTGCTTATTTATGGCGAGATATCCAGGGTGTCAACTCTTGGAAAGGATTGCTTGATCCCTTGTATCCAATTCTCAAAGCTGAGATTCTCAGATACGGGGAATTCGCTCAGCTTTGCTACGACGCGTTCGATGACAGAGACTATTCTGAATATTATGGAACGTGCAAGCACAGTAAACGCTCTCTTTTTCATAAAATGGGCTTCCCTCATTCTGGTTATCAAGTAATTAAATATATATACGCAAATACTGGTGCTTTAAGGTCCTCTTTTTGCGACAAATCAATAGACGAAAGTGTTTGGATAGGTTTTATTGCCGTTTGCACCGATCCAAATGAGATACAGAGACTGGGACGACGGGACATAATGATTGCTTGGCGAGGAACGAGAACAGCGCAAGAATGGATCCTAAATTTCAAAGATATATTAGTTGTTCCACTTTCCCCTACACTAGCTCATGATGTCAATGTACAAAAAATACCAGATCCAAACGTCCGAATAGAAAAAGGATTTCTGTCTTGTTATACTTCCATAGTTGAAGGCTCTAAGAAGTGCATTAGAAGCGCCAGGGATATTGTAGTGGGCGAGATAACACGTTTGCTGAAACAATATAAGAACGAGAGTTTGAGTATAACATTGGCAGGACACAGCTTGAGAGCTGCGCTTGCAACCTTAAATGCATATGATGTCAAAGAGACAGTGAACATGCTGAATATGTGTATACCTACCCCTGTCACAGTGTTTGCCTTCGCCTCTCCCCGCGTAGGAAACTCAACGTTCGCCCAACGTATGGAGGATATTGGCGTCAATGTTATGACGTTGGTACACCAACACGATGTCGTTCCCAAAGTTCCCGGGCTTTTTATGAATGAGAACATGGGATGGCTCAGTAAACTGACTGAGCTTAAAAAAGACATGTACGTTTAGTTAATCTAAAGGATCAACAGCGAAGTCAACCATTGACTTTGTTGTTGGTCCCTTAGGGATCAACAGCTAAGTCAACCATTGACTTCGTTGTTGGTCCGTTAGATAAACTGAACATAGAACATAGATAGTAAACTACTCAATTGGCTTCCGTGAACATATTATCATGTGGCCATCCAGCTTTCGCTGCAAAACGATAACTCAGCTTTCTTGAAGCCGAGTCATAACCTGTCCGACTTTCATAATTTAGAAGTTTATCTCCATTTACTGGATGGCTATGTTGGGGAGAACAAGTCCTTCAAATCTTCAGGCAGAGATCCATCTCTTGTCAACAAGAGCTCCGATTTATTGATTGATAGCCTTCATATCCCGTCCCAGTGGTGGCATGAAGGAAATAAAGGCCTAGTCAAAGGTGCAAATGGAAAATGGACATGGCCTGCTAGATCTCCTAGATCTCCCGATGCAGACTATGATCCGCACCAGATCTGATCAATTCCTATGTGATTATTCTCGCAAATTTTCGTAATGGAATGTAAAACTTCACTATTCAAACTAAGATTCAATCTATCATTAGCTCAGTCCATTGGACACTTTATTATGAATTTTGTATTTAGGATAAACTGTTTCACTGAATAATATATCATGCCTAGAGTAATAAATGTTTTTAAATGATAAATATTTGAAGTAACCATTTAGAATACAAATCATAGAGTGTTCCTTAAATCACATGACAATTAGCAGCTAATCGATGCTACTCTAATGGTACAAAAATCTGGAAGAAAAGACGCTCTATATCAGTTAAGACGAGGTTCTCGCTCCTGTATATTGATACTCTATTTAATTCAGAAGTAGCAAAGCTGTCGAATCAGAGTCTCTATGTTTCTGATATTTTTCGACAAACTCCATCCAACGGCCTTATAAGATATGAAATAGACCAATGGCAAACAAGTCTAATAATTGCTCGATGTTAAGGAAACAAGTCGAGAGAGGGGGTTTGGAGAGAAGATGGGTTAGCGTTAGGTGGAGGAGTAGACTGGTGTGTGTGCATGGGTGTGTGTTTTGTTTTGTTTTTTTTTAATAAGTGTAGAGAGAGAATCAATGGCCTCAGCTGGTTTGGAGATAGATGGTGGGTAGGTAGAAGAGTAGAGGAGTGAGAGAGAGAGAGTGAAAGTGAGAGAGAGGGGTAAAGGGACACACATTGGAGGGTAGTATGGGGTTAGAGGTATAGATAGAAAGAGGAATTAAGGTGTTAGAGGTAGAGAAGAAGGGGGGTGTTAGGAGATTGCGACTAAGTGGAGGAGGGGAGAAAGATAGTGACATAACATAAGGGGTTAGTAAGGGTTAGGGAGAAGAAATGAGAGAGAGAGAGAAGTGGTGTGTTAGGTGGTTGAAGGAGAGAGAGAGGGGCGGGGGCTAGGTGTAGGTGGAGAAGTAAGGGTCTCACAGAGAGTGAGAGAGGGCGCTAGTAAAAGTTAGGGGAAAGAGGTGGGAGGAGAGAGAGGGGGGGTATGGGTTTGTGGAGGAGTAGAGTGATTAGAGAGAAAGGGAGGTATAGGTGAGGAGTGTTGGTGTTGACGTTAGAGAGAGAGGGGGGTAGTAAGGGGTTAGAGGTAGAGAGAGGGTGGTGTTTGACGGGTTAGAGGTAGAGACATAGTGGGTGTTAGGAGATTGGATATTAGTGGAGCAAGGGAGAAAGAGAGCGAGAGAAGGGGTTAGTAAGGGTTAGAGAGAGAGAGAGAGAGAGAGAGAGAGAGAGAGAGAGAGAAGGGATCTTAGGGGCCTCAGACAGGGGTAGGTGGAGGGTGTGGGTGATTAAGGGTAGGGGGCTGTTAGGGAGTTTGAGAGGGTTTGTTAGAGCACCTATCTATTCTCTATTCTTGGTTCAATTAGCCCATGATTCCTTTGCAAAGTTTGATTTGTGTTAAAATTGAAAGAGAACACCTCAATTTCATATTGTGAATCCAACCATAAAAACTTAGATATTGTAAAAGGTTACTTTTTAGTTTTGTCCTTTGTTTGGGTGTTAAGTTATGAAATTCAGGAAACATGCTTATTGGAAAATATACTACCCATAAAATTATTTGATATTTTCATCTCAAAAGACATACATTTTCAATTTTGGATGTGTCTAAATGGGTTTTTAATCAAACAAAAATATTAAAATTAGATTAACATGAATGCCAAATATAACATACCTGCTCATATAAAGTCATATGGAGGATCTTTGTGTGCAAATATCAACCTTGATAAAATGTAATGTAGTTGGGAGCTTCTTTGTGAGAAAGATACTTAAAAGTCAAGTTAATAAGTCTTTGCACAACAATTTCAATACAACAAAATTTCTTATTAAAGTATCACACATTAAGTGTGTCATGTAAGACCTACGCATGGACAAATATAATTATTTTAGGTTTCTCCTTCTAAATATACTCATAAAAAAAAGTTATTCATTTATTAAATAACCTATTTGAAATCTAATATTCTTGGTGAAGGTGTGTAAAGACCATCTTATTGTTTAGCGCTAAGTACAAAGGCCAACATTCATGCATGACAATGGAAATATGAATTAATGAAGCTTGGTTTGGTTAGAACTATGAGCATAAAATTTAGAAGTAATGGAAGGTTTCATAATAGTTTTATAAATATTTTGATGTAGATATTTGGATAATGTATATATATTAATATAAAAGGCTATTAAACTTGATTTTGTATCAATACTTTCTCACCTTATGTATTATATTAAATAATAATAAAAATTTTGTTTTAAGGATTTCCACAAATACTTCCATACTCTCTTATACCTAAGTTGCTGTCAATCCTTTGCAATAATATTATATTTAATTTTGTGTAAAGTTTATATAATATAGTATTTTTTAATATATCGTTTAATATTATATTTAGTTTTATGTTAGGTCTAAAGTGTTAGACACTTTAGACTAACACAAACAAAAATTAAGCTTCCTCAAACTAGAATTCTATTTACTTTTATTAACTATTATTTTTTTAATCCAATCAAATTCATTTTTATTAATGTTAGACACGTATTATACTAAAACAATTGAGCTTTCTTAGCAAAAAGAAAATGTTATTTATAACCATAAATTCCATTTATTAACTGTTATTTTCTTAATCCAATTAAATCTATTTTATTAGATTTTCAAAATATATGTTAGAAAGAATTCATTGTTTGAAAAATAAAATAAAACTTAAATATGTGCTTTTCTTTGATTAAACGATATGATTAACTTTGTTTTATCCGTATAAACAAACATCCTAAGGCACTACCCATATTGTCTCAAAGATGATGGGTTGGCTTTTTTTTAAAGCAGAGTACATAGTGGCTTTTTTTATAAGTAAAGTGCATAGTGGATGACATGATACAATGCTAATATTTTTTAAACATTTTATCCATATTTTTCAACATTATTTTATTTGATTAAAATTTATGCATATAACATGAAATCATTTCAATGCTAATTTAAATATATCTTGAAATTTTAGTTAACTTTTAAATATTTACAAAATATTTAAATTAATAATTATCATCCAAAAGAAAACATTTTTAATGATATCAAATTCATTTTAACATCATGATATAATATTTAAGTTTATATTGATTTTTATCAAAATTCAAATACATTATCTTTAAGCCTTTGTTGTAGCCCAGTGCTAGTTTAGTTTAGGACACATGTTCCTTACACATATACATGTTTTCTTTTGTGTTATAATAATTTTACATACATGTTTTTTTTGTGCTATAATAATTTGACATGTTTTTTTTGTATTATAACTAGCACAACTACTTAACTTGTGGTCGGTGAACATCGATAGGTTACAAGTTAAGTGCCACTAATAAGTTATCAATTACTTGTTCTTGCCTTCTTTTGGTTAAATGATTTATCTATCACAAACTACCACTTATCCATGCATCAACTACCAGTCATCCATGCATCATTTTCCAATTATACATACACACACACACACACACACACACACACACACACACACACACATATATATATATATAATTGTTTATTTTGAATTTGGAACGAATGACATAGAATCAATCTGGACAATACACTTGTCTCATACTTGTGCAATCTAGAAAAAGCATAGGTGCTTGTCCACCCCAAAATCTCAAATAAATACACCTATTGGTGTAATAATTTGTCAACCAAGGTTATGAACATTAGCATTAAATACTATTTTCTCTTAAATTTGATAAGAGAGTCTTATTAGATCATGAAAAATGCTTTAGATATATATATATATATATATATATATATATATATATATATGAGAGATTAGATCATGAAAAATGCTTTAATTTTTAATATTTAATATATACCTATATATATGATTAGATCATGAAAAATGTTTTAATTTTTAATATATATATATATATATATATATATATATATATTTCTACATTTATAATAGTTGTACTAAAAAACCTAAAGCAACGACAACACACTTCGACAATAGTGTGGGTAACAGATAGCTGCAACTTGATCGTTGGAATGTCCTCTGTTGATGATCATGTCAAAGTCAAAAAGCTCTCCACCATGTAGAGCTCTGTGGAAAAATGCACAGCATGTTCCTCCTCCTCATATGTGGTTTTCAAGATAACAATGTTGGGATGTTGAGGAAAATTGTTTGTTATACCTACTTCTAGCCTCACATCTTCAATATCTATTGTCGTTCTTAGCTTCTAGCGTACTAAATAAAATTGCAAGCCATATCACATTGGTCTCACTGCCATAACTAATGTTGATTTCACCCCTATCGAGTTATCTTTTGAGCACATACGTATGATGAATGTTGCACTCAATGGTCGCTCTTTTTAGAACTGAAACTAGGGGCGCTCCAACTAGGTTAAATTCCTAAGAGAATAGATTCGACCTAGGTTCCTTTCACATGTTCTTGGATTTTTTTTCTAGATCCGCAGCATCTCCCCTTTATTTTCCACCACAAACGTCAACAATTTGACCTCCATATAATGATTAAATTTAAAGGGCTATTCTTAATTTCATGTTGAAAGGTATATATTCATCCAACCCTTCCACAAGAAAAAGTTGAAAATTTATTTTTATTTCAATTGAAAAGTGTAAACTAGGTTTGTACTTCAAGGAGAAATATTCTAAATAAAATATTTTTCTTCAAATAGTTTACAATGTTTATAGCGAATTAACCACAACATAGATATGTTTTTATTTCAATAAAATTTAATCAACATTAAGACATGCTTTCTTAAGATCAATTTAGAGTGTTAAATGACAGAATGAAACCATGCAAAAATGTGTGCAAAAGTGCTAACAATTAAACCATAATTCACATTTCATAAGTTTGGTTATAACAAGAAACACACAACCTTTTGGATAACTTTCCTAAGAATTCCACACATGCATAGAAAATGTTGTTCCAATCATTAATGCTAAAAATGATATCTTTTTTACATTGGTCTTGGGATGGGTTAGAGGAAAAGAAAGTTATGGGGAATTATCAAAATATTTTACAAGTATTCACACTTGTGCTAAAGTTGAGCTATAACAAAACATGAAGGAAGTGAAAGTGTGATAAATAAATAAACATAGAGTTGGAAAAATGAGAATTCTATTTTGGAGAACATAGAGGAAAGGAATTGATGATGTAGAGAATTCAATGAACAAAATCATAATATGCAATTCTATAATCCATATTTTAGGTTTGTGTAGTTGATGAGGCCTCTTTTGTACAATTTCATACCTACAGTTAATTAAGAATATGTATAGTAAGAAAATTTCACTGATATTAATAGATATTTTGTCCCAAACAAACTCACTAAATAGTGTTTTAAAAAATAAAGAAAAATATATGCATTTAATTTACGATGAAACTCGCCAAACATGCACAAGGTTTGTGGATGGCTGAGAGATATATATTTAATTATTAATTATATGTTTTCCTTTAACTTCCTATTATAATAATGACGATTCCATTAATTACAAACTGAGTGATTCAAAGGCCCAATTATGCGGTCAAATAATAACCATATATTAGATATCAAACTTGTAACCATATCAGAATTTTTTACACAAAAACACATAGCATTACCATTGCAATAAAACAACTATAAATCAACATGTTAGATGATTTTAAAGAGATGGAATATGAAAACATGAAAAAAGAGCGATGTTCACATTTTCTTAGGTTCATTCCATGTATATTGTTAGCTTTTCAATATTGTCATTAAGACACACAATTCCAATTAATATAACACTAATAAGTCCCCAATGGCATTTTAATATACACCCGTAATATGTTACTAAATGTGTTTGTATTTTATAAAATCGAAAAGGGGAGGAAAATATAACAAAGAGAATGGAATTATGGTGATTTTCGGATCTCAAAAGATTAAGTATGGAAACAAAATGTGATGCCACAATTCTCATTTCGATAAGGGCGAACAATACTCATAACTCATGAATTCAAGTCAAGATATAGAAATACAAGGTGTCCAAGCTTCTTTGGAAAGATTTCATTAAGTGACACTAACAATGACACATGCATCAATATGATGGTGGAATTATCTAGGGGTGATCTATGTAATGGATTTAATGTTGTGTAATGATACAATACATCAAGAAATAGATGAGAGGAAAAAGGAATACAAATTATGTTAGCCTTTCTATGTCAAAGGCAAGTATTGGAAGGTGGACTCTAAATCATGTTTGCATTTCACATCCTTCCTCACATAATATAGAAGGTGAAATGTTAATTAAGAAACCAAGAATTCCTAGTAAAGACATTGATGGGATGTCGAAAACATGACCCTTGTTCTGAAATTTTATAAAATTTCGCATCCTTCATAAATGACAAGTGATTTCAAAATTTTGCATTTTTTTGAAGAGTTATTTTTGGATTACCCTTTTAGGAAGGGTTTGAACCCCTTGGAAGGGCTAGGAAGGGTTCAATTTTGATCACTTCCTTTGTGTGAATATAAATATTACATAATATTATATTGCTATAATTGCGAACCTTATTTTTTGACTCTGTGATAACCGATGTACATTTTGATCCGACTCAACCTCCATATTAATTAACAAATATATTCTTTCAAAATTGTGTAAACAAAGTTACTAAGAAATATTTATGTGATATGTGTTCACATATTGATTCATTCAACCATTTCCATACAAAGAAACATCTTGGAAATTTTGTGATATGTATTCACATATATTGATTCATTCAACCTTTACCATACAAAGAAACATCTTGGAAATTCAGATTTTTTTGAATTTAGAAGTTGTGTATTGACAATTGAAATTCAAGTAAAACTCATGATTGGAATTGAAATTGAGATAATAGTTGTGTCATCAATGGAGTTAAGCTCATAGTTGTCTCTATTAATTGAATATTTGTATCTAATAATCGAATAGTTGAAGTTCAATTTTAATTTTTCCAACTATCATGAATTGTACTTATATGTATGTTAACTAAGCTATTATTAAATTTTTTTTGAAATTATAAATTATGAATTTTGGACTCTGTGACACAAGTGCACATTAGCTAGACTCCTAGATGCCAAATGTACTTCGACTAAGCCTTAAGCCATTAGTTTGAAGTTAAGCTAATAGTTGTAGAATCATTAGACTTAAGTGAATATTTGTATCTAATAGTTAAGCTAATAGTTATTCAATATAACCGTGGTTAGAGTTTAAGTTAAGGTGACGGTTGTAGAATAATTGGAGTTAAGCTAATAGTTTGAAGTTAAGCAGATAGTTGTATCATCAATGGAGTTAAGTTCATAGTTGTATCTAATAATCAAATAGTTGAAGTTGAAGTTTAATTTTTCGAACTAATATTTAATTTAAAGTTAATATATCAACAATTGTAGTTCAAGTAAAAGTCATGATTGACATCAATGGAGTTAAGCTCATAGTTGTCACTATTAATCCAATAGTTGTATCTAATAATATAATAGTTGAAGTTGAATTTTATTTTTTCCAACTATCACGAAATGTGCTTATGATATGTTACTTAAGGTATTTTTTAGTTTTTTTAAATTATTAATTATTAATTTTGGCAAAGCGCATAGAATCGATATGGATAGTACACTTGTCTCATTATCATTAGGACGCTCGCATGAAGTTGGTTCCACTTTTTAGTGGCACTTTAGAAATAAAAAAACGCACATCCGAAATGTAAATCTATAGCGCATATGTGTTATTGATGCTACGTTTGAAAAACCTGAGCCCAAAATCGAGGCTAAGCTTAGTTAGTCAATATCGCATGTGCGATATATCACACTTGCGATTTTGAAGAATTACAAATCGCAAGTGTGATATATCACATTTGCGATTTGTAAAAAAAAAACAGAGCCTCGCGGCCTCAATTTCTTATTTGCACAGTGACGACCGCGATATCGGGACAACGAAAAAATGCACTGACGATTTGAGATTGAGTCTTTGGAGGCGCCTTTGGAGAGTAATTTGCAAGGGCCAATTTATAAATTGGATGCAATGGAAGGTAAGTACTCATTTCCTTCACAATTGCTTTCAATTCTTGTTTTTTTTTTGTTAATTTTATAGTTTTTATATTTGTTAAAATGAATTTAATAAAAAAATTTGAATTAAATCAAACAATGATATATTAAAGAAATTTTTAATTTGTTGTTTTACTATTAACATATAACAAAAATGTTGAAGATAATGTGAAAAATGAACCCGCTAATAACAAAGAACCAAACCCAAACACAAACCCAAATACGGACACAAACCCAAACATAGAGGGGGAACAAGATCGGAATTCAGAGATTCTGGCTCGTTTGGGTGCATTGAGGTGCCTTAGCATATTGTTTATAGGGGGGGACCATTTGAGACAATCATTATCCGAGGCATTGGACGCCATAACAATCACAATTGCCAATGCCCAGAGAGCACTATACAACATAAGCTTGTACAGAGAATCCATGAGGCAATCCTATTCTGATGGTTTGAGCTATAAAACATAAAAAAAACTAATGATAAACAAAGACCATTTTTTTTCATTATTCTGGGACCCTAGCACCGAATTGGTTCCACCCACCAGTAAAGCACACATTTCCTTAGACTGGTGCATGGAACCAAATATGAAAGCAAATTGGATGGATTGATGGTACATTATATTCGATGAAGACCCTCATGGGAACAGTGACATTCCATTCTAATTCCTGAGGAAGTTGTATGCATAATTTATCTTGGGGAAACATGTTAACTATTTTTATATTTTAGAGTTCCAGGATGTGGGTCATGGGATCCTCCAAGATAGGAAAGGGGATAGGATTGATCCTAATTGTGTACCACGCCCTCCACGCACACCAAAACCCCCTCGGGTATATCCTCATGCGGGTCTTGTGATTGATGATACATAGGAGGCCTTATTCGATTTGGAAGATACATTGCTTCAACATGGGACTGCTTTCCAAGAAAATGTAGGACAAGGGTTTGGCACTTCTAAGGCTGGCCCATCCCACACTCATGATCCACATACTAGGTCTTCATACCATACTAGAGGTACAGATTGTAGTGGATATGTAAAGGGTTCATAACATCGTGTTATTCCACAGCCTTGCACAGGGTGAAAACATCAAGTTGGGAAACACTTTTGCTTGATTTTTGACAAAACAAACTACAAAATTTCAATGTTTTTCAATTTCAGCCCCTTCGAACCGATATCTTCCTTAGGAATTTATCCTTGAAGTAAAAACAAAAGTTTTAGAGAATTGAATTAACTACGTAGTCATATTTTTTTTAAAATTTTTATCGACATATAGTGGGGAAAATTTGATGTCCACCAATGACATATACTTTAAAATTTTAAGTATGTATAATGAATGACGTGTGTGCACCACATTTTTCTTAGAGATAGTTATTCATTTTAGGGAAACAAAATTTATACTCATAATATGAAAAAATTGAACTTGTGCATGGACTATATTTTGAGGTTTTTCGGACTTGAAAACTATTTTTTTTAATTTATCGAAACAACATAAGTTCAGAAAATGGTACATTATCGACACGCGCTGGTGAGATTCAATTTTATATTTAGTGTGACTCTTATTGGAAAAACTAAAAGTACCCTTTTGAAGAGGGCATGACAATTATGATCTCTATGGATATTTAATTTTTTTTGGTGTTTTCTTTGTTATGGTATTTAATTTTTATTTCGGGTGATTTTAGAGTAATAAATTTCTTAAGGAATAAGGTTTAGAAAAAAATATTAATAAATAGAAATTCAAATTGAAATGAAACAATTATTATATCATTGGAAACTAGATTATGAGATGAATCCATTGCTACCAAGTATAACAAATGATATTTAAAAATTGTAGGGGTTTGGGCTTGCTGAAGTTGCAGGTTCCAAAACGATGTTGGATAATTTCACAAGTTTTGTTGACCATGAAATCTCGGCTGAAAAATATCTTCCAAACTCTTGGTCGAGAGTTTATTTCAAACTCTCATCCGATATTTTTTTTTTAAATACAACGCGGTGATTGGTTCAAACTCTCGTCCTAGAGTTTTATTAAAATCTTGCTCGAGAGTTTGAACTCTCAAACTCTCGACCTAGAGTTTGAGGTTGACTTTTTTTCGTGTGTTCATTCACAGGCCCTCATTTTTTTTCACTATGTTGTCATATAATTGTTTCCCAACTTAGTTTTTTCACCCCACAACGTGTGGAGGCATATGCTATGGGCCTGCTTCAGAGTTCTGGGATAATGAATTTCTTCGATATGTAAGTAAAACTCATTCTTTTCATATTATATTTTGTTTTATATCACAATTTTAAATTGTATCGTAATTTATTTCTATTTAAATATCGAACCAATTATGTGAACAAATTAATAGTGTGTGTCCCATCACACCCCATATTCGCATAGGCTGATGATTGATGTTGATAACATTGATGCAGCGGTCACTGATGCATGTGGCTTTGGTGCTTCACCATTGGCTGTAAGAACTTTACTTTTTAATTTGTCATCGTTATTTACATATTTACAGTAGAGAATGAAACATTCAATACATCCTAATCTAGATACAATATGTTTTATGTAGGGTGGGTAGGATGATTTTGTGGAATCCCAGCCAAGTCCCTCACATGTAGGGGAAGATTCCCAGAAACAGGCATTATTTTAATTATTTTTTTATGTATGTTTTTAATAATTCAATATGTATGCTTTTTATTATTAGAAATTTTATAATTGTTTGTTTATGTTTTGTTATGTAGCATGATATATGTGCCATTGGAATGACCTTTTTGATTGGGGACCCACCTCTCCCCCCCAGGTACATGTATGTTTTGCTTTCTTTGAAAAAAACATTTTTTTTCCATATTATATATGTCTTGTTTTATTTGTATTACCTGACATTGAAATATGTTACTTTATGTAGACATCTATTGAGCCAGTGGTGCTTGAAGAGCACCAAATCCAGGTTGTTGGTTGTTGATGTATTTTTAACTTCAAAATGTATTCACTTGTATATTTCTTATTGTATTTCATTATAACCTGACAGAGATGTTTGTTCCTTTGATAGGGAGAGTCAATAATATAACAAAGTCATTTAAAGTCATTGAGGTTAACCCTTCATTGTAAGTTGAGTCAATAGTCCCCACAATTGAGTTTAGGTTAACCCTCCATTGTAAGTCGGGGCAATAGTCCCCACAATTGAGTTGAGGTTAACCCTCCATTGTAAGTTGGGTAAATAGTCCCCAAAGTTGAGGGGTATTAGGGTTATTAGAATATCCTAGTGAGGTCGGCTCTGTAAGAGTAAAATTCAAGTGGAAAACAATTAAAAATAGAGAGTGAGACTCTCTATTTGGCACACACACTCCCTCAACTGTAGCGCATGAGTGAGAGAAGAGGATCTCGTATAAGTGAGAGAGAGAGAGAACAAATATTGGAGATCATATTTGTGTTTTTGGGTTTTACTTTTTCTATTGGTGCTCATTCTATCTCTGAGGAAGTTGCGGGGTTTTCTCCTTTATGGTTTCCCCAAGGTAAATTCTTTATGTCTCTTATCTCTTGTGATTATTGTTGTGCATGTTATTCTCTCAGAGAATATCCTAATATCGTATTGATTAAATGATAAAAATATAATATTGGTGACACACCTCACCCCCCCCCCTAAGGTAGATGTATGTTTCACTTTCTTTGAAAACATCATTTTCCTTCCATGTAGTATATGTCTCATTTTATTTGTGTTTGCCAACATTGACATATGTTACTTTATGCAGGATTCTAGTGAGCCAGTGGTGCTTGAATAGCACCAAATCTAGGTCGTTGGTAACCCACCTCTCCACCCTAGGTACATGAATGTTTCACTTTCTTTGAAAAGATCATTGTTCGTCCATGTAGTATATATGTCTCATTTTCTTTTTATTATCTGACATTGACATATGTTACTTTTATGCAAGATTCTAGTGAGGCAGTGGTGCTTGAAGAGCACCAAATAGAAGTTGTTGGTGACCCACCATGTATGTTTATGTCTTGCTTTCTTTTAATTGTGCTTTTAATGATTAAACATGTACTTTTAAATAATTATTTGAAATTGTCTAATTGTATCTTTATCCTTTTGTGCGTAGGAACTTAATTTTTTTTATGATGTCCACCAAGCGGCCTTATTCGTTAATGCATATAGAAATCCTTTTATCCCGTTGTCAGTTGTTCAACCCACTGGTTACACGCCTCTTCACCACCCCCAAGTATATTTATATGTTTCTTAGCTTGCTTATATTTCTTTTTGTACATGCAAGTATATTTTTCCTTGTTTCCCCCATTGATATGCTGACATTGACATATATATTATTTTATCCAACTTGATAGTGAGCGAGTGGTGCTTGAAGAGAACCCAATCGGGATCGTCACTCACCCACCTCTCCCCCCAATGTACATGTATGTCTTACTTTCTTTGAAAAAGTCATTGTCCCTCCATGTAGTATAGTTTTATTTGTACATGCAAGTATGTTTTTCGTGCACCCATTGATTTTTTGACATTGACTTATATATATATATATATATATATTATGCAGCTTGATAGTGAGCAAGTGGTGCTTGAAGAGCACCCAATCGGGGTCGCTACTAATTGTTAGATTTTCATATGCTAATCTAGATCATTAGTATTTCATTTTGAATTCATAACAAAAGCATATAAATAGGATCACTGAAAGATAGACAAGCACAACCATACAAAAAGGAACACAGAGATTTATCCTGGGAAAACCCTAAAGGGAAAAACCCAGCAAAAGTTTCCTCAATATAGATACCCCATAAAGATAAAAGGTAAAACCAACAAGGATATCAAAGCCTGATCCTCCTCCTTCTCTAGCTACTCTTCTCTTCTCCACTAATGTGCTACACAAGTGAGATTGTGTGTTCCAAATGAGGAGCATTACACCTCTATTTATATTCATCCGTTCACTTAAGTTAAATCATCTGTCATATAGGCTCGAGTTACACATGTAGGCTGAAGTAACCACACTAGGGTGCTAATGACCAACCTTTACAATTAGAGGGGACTGCCTCATGACTCTTATTAGATCTTCTGATTAGGAGCATCGGGGTACAAAATAATACAAGTGGTTCTCCCGGTAGGACCATCGGGGACCACAAAGAAATACATATAGAATATTCTTCGAAGTTACAATATTTCAACACCCCCCTTAACGAGAAGGGTATTCTATAACAACATCAACAACAACAATAATAGGAGAGAGATAGAGGACATCATCAACATCATCAGGGTGATACATCTATAAATCATTGGAAGCTTTTCAATATCATGTAGTCTTCATCTTCAATCTTTAGTCTTCAACATCATCAATACTTTGACCGCCTCAATCAGCAACATCTTCAGCATCTTGATTCTTCAATCAGCAGCAACATCTTCAGCACTTTGGCCTTTCGATCAGCAACATCTTCATCACTTTGACCTTTCGATCAGCAACATCATATTCAGCACTTTGACCTTTCGATTAGCAACATCATATTCAACACTTTAACCTTTCGATTAGCAACATCTTCTTCAGCACTTTGGCCTTTCGATCAGCAACAACTTCTTCAACACTTTGGCCTTTCGATCAGCAACAAAATCATCATCATACTCTGATCTTTCGATCAGAAACATCATCAAAACATCAACATCATCATCATCAAAATATCATCATCATCATACTCTGATCTTTCAATCAGAATCATCATTATCATCAGCCTCTGATCTTTCGATCAGAAACATCATCATACTCTAACATCAACTCATCATCATATTCTGATCTTTCGATTAGTACATCATCATCATCATACTTTGATGATACGGCATCATCATCATCAGGATCTCATCATAATCACATTCTGATCTTTTGATCAGAAACATCATCATCATCATCACATTCTGATCTTTTGACCAGAAAACATCATCATCAACAGCAGCATCATAATCATAAGCAACTTCTGATCAGAAAACATCATCATCATCATATTCTGATCTTTCGATTAGAGAACATCATCATCAACAACTTTTGATCTTTCGATCAAAGAAACATCATCATCATCATATTATGATCTTTCGATTAGAGAACATCATCATTGTTAGCAACAACATCATCATCATATTCTAATCTTTCAATCAGAGAACATCATCATCATCAGCAACTTCTAATCTTTCGATCAGAGAAACATCATCATCATCATATTATGATCTTTTGATGAGTACGTCATCATCATCATACTCTGATCTTTTGATCAGTACGACATCATCATCATCAGCAACAACCTGCAATCCACAACTCAAAGACAAAAAAGTCTTTGGATCACTTTTGGACTTAAAGTCTAGGGATGATACAATCCCACCACATTCTCGACAATCGAAGTTATCGGATTGATTACGGGAGAATCAGTCCCTATCACTTTAGGACTAAGTCCAAGGATGATGCAATCCTACCACATTCTCGAGGACCGAAGCCACCGGATTGATTACAGGAGAATTAGTCCCTATCACTTTAGGACTATGTCCAAGGATGATGCAATCCTACCACATTCTCGAGGACCAAAGCCACCCTATTTATTATAGGAGAATCATTCCCTATCACTTTAGTACTATGTCATAGGATGATGCAATCCTACCACATTCTCGAGGACCGAAGCCACTAGATTGATTGTAGGAGAATCAGTCCCTATCACTTTAGGACTATGTCCAAGGATGATGCAATCCTACCACATTCTCGAGGACCGAAGCCACTAGATTGATTGTAGGAGAATCAGTCCCTATCACTTTAGGACTATGTCCAATGATGATGCAATCCTACCACATTCTCAAGGACCGAAGCCACCAGATTGATTATGGGAGAATCAATCCCTATCACTTTAGGATGATGTCCAAGGATGATGCAATCCTACCACATTCTCGAGGACCGAGGTCATCGAATATATTATGGACAGATGTCCCAGGATGATACAATCCCTCTTCATTCTCGAAGAACGAGGTCTCTGGATCACTTTAGGGCAAGTGCCCAGGGATGATACAATCCCACCATGTTCTCGAGGACTGAGGTCACCGGATCTATTATGGATAGATGTCCCAGGATGATACAATCCCTCTTCATTCTCAAAGATCGAGGTCTCCGGATCACTTTAGGGCAAGTGCCCAGGGATGATACAATCCCACTGCATTCTCGAAGACCGAGGTTTCTTGATCACTTTAGGGAAAGTGCCCAGGGATGATACAATCCCACTGCATTCTCGAAGACCGAGGTCTCCGGATCACTTTAGGGAAAGTGCCTAGGGATGATACAATCCCACTGCAACATCATTACTCCCCCTTTTGGGGAAGGTCTTTTCGAACCACACCAAGCTTGTCCCAAAAGTGTTCAAACGTTACTCGAGACAGAGGCTTTGTCAACACATCATCATCTAAACCATCTTCATCTACATCTTTAGTATGTGAATACTGAACTATCACCATATGTATCTCCAGTATGTGAATACTGAAAGTATCATCATCTATATCTTCAGTATAGAAATACAGAGTCACCATCATCTACATCTAGAGTATGTAAATAATGAAACATCATCTATATCTTCAGTATGGGAATACTGAAACATCATCATCTGCATCTTTATCTTGCATGTAGAAATATCAAATTTCTATGTGTTACGATGGAACATAGGGTTCTTTGCTATCACAACTCTCGTTATCACATAGAATCAATGTAGTATCCATCTTCAGGTCAAGGAGACCTGATATCAACTTTCGAAGCCATATGGCTTCACAACTTAGCAGAGCAATCTGCTATGTATTGTCATTCTAAGAGAAACACTAGACTGTTTCCTCGTAAACCATGAGCTCATAGCAGACCCCAAACAAAAGCATCTACCTGATGTGCTTTTCCTGTCTGAGATACTTCTAGCCCAATCTGCATCTGTATAGCCATACAATCTGTAGTCATGGCTACCATCATAGTGTAGACCAAGGTCTATAGTCCCTTTCAGATATCTCTTCACATGTTTTGAACAAGATATTTACTTAAGGTGTTCACATCAAAACAAATATCTGGTCTGGTATTTGTTAAGTACATCAATGACCCAATGATCTGTCTGTAATGAGTTGCATCCACTAACTCTGATGAGTCATCAGCTAACAGCTTCAAGTTGGAGTCCATGGGTGTGGCCATGGCTTTGCATTCCAACATATTGAATCTCTTCAATATCTCTACTGCATACTTTCCTTGGTTGAGAAAGATTCCTTATGAACTTTGTCATACTTCTAGACCTAGGAAATAGTGCATTAACCCAAGGTCTTTCATCTCAAATTCTTCTGCTAGTTTCTTCTTGCTTTCCATGATCTATTTCTCATTCCATGTCAAGAATAAGTCATCCACATATAATAACAGGATGACAGGTTCATATTCTACAACCTTGAGATAAAGGTTAGGATCAGCTTTACTCTTGGTAAAGCCCATAATTGACAGGAAACTGTCTATCCTTCCATACCAAGTTCTGGGAGCTTGCATCATGCCATAGAGGGCCTTCTTTAACTTACATATATGAGTGCATCTGTCTTCAACTTCAAATCCTTTCAATGTAAGACTCTTCCGCAATCATACCATTAAGGAAGGATTGTCTTTACTTCATCATGGCCGGAGAAACTACCATCATAGTTATGAAGGAAGTGTACCTTGCTTCCTAGAGTACGTGTCTCTTCAGAATTAATTCCCTCTTACTTATAGAAACCTCTAGCCACAAGTCTTTCCTTACTTCTATTAGCGACATATTTTATCTTGCAAATCCATTTGTAAGATACCACATTCTTGCTTTCTGGTTTGAGTACTATATCCCAAACATCATTCTAGTAGTCTTTCATCATAACATCTTCCATGAGTTCATCTTGTCAAATCATCAACATATCCTAGTCTTCTACATTCGACTTTGAAGGTTGTAACCCACTTTACTCTTGGTAAAGTCTCAATCCATCAGGAAGCTGTCCATCATGTCGTACTATGTCGAACTCAAATATCTTCTGTAGTCACTCCCCCTGAAGTGGAGTATTATCTTCCTTCTTCATTCTGTACAGGTGGTTCTATGCTTGATATATACTGGTCAATAGAGTATGTCATGTCATAGTCTATTCTTTCTTAGGAAAATCATGAACCTTGCTTTGTACACTTGTTCTTGTAGATCCACATGGAGGATACTACATACTTTCCTTTATGTCTCTAAATCATATCGTATACATCATTCCTCATGATCAACTGTCATTCTTTGATCATAGCTTCTTTCATAGCATTATTTTCTTCATATTGAGTTATCTCTCATACCCATGGTGGTCTTCATCCTTCGAGGTGGATCTACCACTCTCTGAAGGTGTCTTTGACCCTGGGAGCTTCAGATTCATGTTTATTGAATTGTCATCACTTGTTCTTCGGAACAAGTCTCATCCTTCTTTTCTTGTAGGAAGCTGTACAAGACCTTTCCTACAATTCAAATGCACCAATTGCATGGTTAAAACTATTTCATATGCATAACTACAAATTATTATGCATCATGCAACTATTTATCCAATACAACATTCATCCATATCTCATAGAAACTTTATAGATGCCTTCCATCTCTACCATGACATCATTGAGATTGTGCACTAATTCAATATGTCAGCAAAGAGGTTTGATAAGTAGCAATGGAGATTTTTATAGCACCATGAGCTACTTACCCATCACATGCATATTAGTAGTATACAGTCATTAATGCAAACAATCCATCACGCATAACACATCAACTGAATATAATCAAATGTATAACAAAACAATATCATGAAATGACAATCGAATACTTATCTTTTATTTGTTTCGTGGGTAGACTCCATCTTGATCATTCTATTTTATCATATTCTTCATTCATGAAATCATCATTTATTATCGAAATGATAAGTTGAATAAGAGGTTCTTCAAGAATTGAGTTCTTCATATTCCTCATCGCTTGAGGGATCTTCTTTGAATGGTGAGAGCTTGATCTTCAATTGCTCCCATCTTCTTCTTCTCTTCTTATGAGTTGAGATGAAAGTAATTACTTCCTTCTGGCATACATTCTTTGCATGAATGAATCCCATGATCCTGGGAGGCCATTCAAGGTGGCTATCACCACTTCTTCTTCTACCGCTTCAAGTTGTTTTGCATTCTGGATCTTCACATTCTTCAATTATTTTCTCAAAGCCATCTTCTGATTTAAGTTCTTATATTCAAATAGCTTGATCGAGGAATAAAACATCTTCAGTGTCTTTAGGGAATACGCTTGTGGTACAATTTGATCCGTGATTGAATCAACAATGATCTTCTTGGCCTTGATCAAGTTCTTCTTGTGTAAGGCTTTGAGCCTCATCTCCCTCTAGAACTGGAACCTCTCTACTCATGTAGGTGTTCAATTCATTTTCTTCAGAGAGATCAAATACTTCCATGCTTGGAATTTATCAACTTCATCAAGCTCATCAACAAGCTGATGTTATAGATTAGTTTGAAATGAGAACCTCAAATTCAAATAGCAAAAGATTAGATCTTACTGATTTGAGGTGTCCATCCTGTTTTCGGAGCTGGCTGATCTAGGGCTTGTCACAGAAAACCTAATTTTCAAAACTTGGAACCTTTTAGATATGACTGGATTGAAATATATATCTCTTAAAATGGAGCTGTCCAATGTACTCATTTTCTGAAAACAGTGGAGGGAAGCTCTCGGAACAGGAAGCCCTAGTTTTCCAATTTCTTCTGTAGAAATACCTGTCATTGTCTTTGTGATATATACCAAATTAATGCTCCTATGTGTCTGAAATTTCTCACTTAGGTATCCCCGCATGTCCTTGATCCAAAACCATAGGTTTCATCAGAATTGGTTTCACAAATTGGGATTTATGATCCTTTTCCCAAGGTGACCTGTTACAGGACTGTTCAGAACAACGAAGTTGTACAGAATTCCACGTGTCACTGGTTCATCTTCTGAGTCTAATATTTGGATCATAGAAATTAAAGTCCGTTCTATTTCTGGAACATTTTCAAGAATTCCATTTAGAATTCTGTAGCCCAATATATAGCAATTTTCCCTAGGTGTCCTGTTTAGGGATGAATTCTGGAAGAGGCTGGAACCCTAACTTGGAGGGATCATATCTCCCATAATATAGCGAATATGAGACTTAATTTTGGACACAGTGTACATCAGTATTGAATAGTTAGCCTCTGAAATTTTCAACTCCTGAGCCTCGGCCAATCTCTGAATATAGCGAAAGTACCAAGACTTAGCAGTTTTAGTATTTAGGGTTTTTCTAGCTCGGGGTCAAACTAGGGTTTGACTTTCCCGGAGTTTCTCCCAACAAAATTTCTTCATCCAGGTCTCTAAACTTTGATTTTTATGAGGATAAAAATCCTATTCCAGGCTCACTCAAAAATTCCTCTTATGCAGAAAGCCCTAATTTTCCACACCAAAACTAAAAATGCTCGGAATCGAATTCCGCTTCAGCAGAAAGATGTGCCCTTCAATGGAGAGTTAGTCTAGCCTTCTTTTGCTGATCAATTGTGGATAGAGACCCAATAATTAAGAAGCCCTAACTTCTGTAGCTGCACAATGTCTTCTTTCAGGGTGGCTCTGATACCATGTTAAATTTTCATATGCTAAGCTAGATCATTAGTATTTCATTTTGAAATCATAACAAAAGCATATAAACAGGATCACTGAAAGATAGACAAGCACAACCATACAAAAATGAACACAAAGACTTATCCTGGGAAAACCCTAAAGGGAAAAACCCAGCAAAAGCTTCCTCAATATAGATGCCCCAAAAAGATAAAAGGTAAAACCAACAAAGAGATCAAAGCCTGATCCTCCTCCTTCTCCAGCTACTCTTCTCTTCTCCACTAATGCGCTACACAAGTGAGAGTGTGTGTTCCAAAT
This sequence comes from Pseudotsuga menziesii, assembly GCA_001517045.1. Taxonomy (NCBI): domain Eukaryota; kingdom Viridiplantae; phylum Streptophyta; class Pinopsida; order Pinales; family Pinaceae; genus Pseudotsuga; species Pseudotsuga menziesii. Next base: position 44,290 of record LPNX010094379.1, read on the forward strand.
GAGGAGCACTACACCTCTATTTATATTCATCCATTCACTTAAGTTAAGCCATCTGTCATGTAGGCTCGAGTTAATCATGTAGGCTCGAGTTACACATGTAGGCTGAAGTAACCACACTAGGGTGCTAATGACCCTCCTTTACAATTAGAGGGGACTTCCTCATGACTCTTATTAGATCTTCCGATTAGGAGCATCGGGGTACAAAGTAATACGAGTGGTTCTCCCGGTAGGACCATCAGGGACCACAAAGAAATACATATAGAATATTCTTCGAAGTTATAATATTTCAACACTAATGAGGCACCACGACCCACCATAACTTACTCAAATACAGTAAGTAAAAATGTTATATTGGTTTGGAATTTGAACAAATGTACATATAATTTTATAGGTAAACTAACTTACAAATTTTGGTTTGTCTGCGTTCTTTGAAAATGACATATGTCCCTCTTGTTCAACATTGGAGATCACCACTGAGAAGCTGGAAAAGAAAGAGAAACTTCTCCGAAGACATTGACAGTGGCGGTGAAAAGAGGGATAAATAGAATAAATGTATAGGGGGGATACATACATGTAATGTTTTGTTTGTATAGACACAGATGTACATTTTGATCCACTATTTTGTATTATGGCCATGTGGCATGCCAATTTTTGTAACATTATTTGTATGTATATAATATAAAGCAAGGTTCAAATTTATACATATGGTCGACTTGATTTTGGAACACGACTTTTAGATATGTTTACATATGTCTTTCATTAAGAATGTGCTTAATTAAAATGATAATGTGTGGTTCACCTATGTGATATTATGATATTATAGACCTTATCAAGACATATCATACTAACTATTTGAAGATTTCCAATACTTCAAGGAAGAATTTATGAGTCATCCAACTAAGATCAAGTAACCATTAAGTAAGTCATGGGACATAATCACTAGACACCATAACCATAACCATACCATACAACTACCTAAATTTAACTATCATCAACTTTTTAACATCATACCATACCATACACAACATCATAACATCATAGCCATACCACTAACATGATAACATCATACATGTGTTTCTACTTCTAAGTCATCCATGCATGTGAACTTCCACTTGCAATCCATGTTCAACCCTATTCATTTTGTTTCATGTATGTGCATAGCCTAGGTATATGGCCTTTTGGTTTCTACTTAAATGAGACTAACCAATATAATGATCTAAAACTAAAGAGTTCATGAACCCCTAGTTATATCATAACCATACCATAAACTGCCTAAATTCCATACACTAACATCATACCATACCATACCATACTAACATACCATACGATACCATACTAACATAACATACATACTAACTCTATACTGTATTTTTATAATTGTTCAGATAAGTATCTTAATTTTTCCCTATTTATTTTGTTTCATGTATGTGCATAGCCTAGGTATATGGTCATGAAACCCTGGTTCCATCTCATAATTTCTCAACCCTAGTTATAGCATGCAATTTGTATTTCATGAAACCCTAGTTGGTTTTCAATTTGTACATGTACATGTGTTTCTAGTTCCATCTCATAAGTTTTATAGAGGTCATAAAACCCTACTTCCATCTCATAACTTCTAGACCCTAGCTATAGCACGTAATTTGTAGTTCATGAAACCCTAGTTGGTTTTCAATTTGTACATGTACATGTGTTTCTACTTCCATCACATAACTTGTAAATAGGTCATAAAACCCTACTTCCATCTCTTAACTTCTAAACCCTAGCTATAGCATGCAATTTGTAGTTCATGAAACCCTAGTTGGTTTTCAATTTGTACATGTACATGTGTTTTTACTTCCATCTCATAACTTGTAAAGAGGTCATAAAACCTACTTCCATCTCATAACTTCTAAACCCTAGCTATATCATGCAATTTGTAGTTCATGAAACACTTGTTGGTTTTCAATTTGTACATGTACATGTGTTTCTACTTCTATCTCATAACTTGTAAAGAGGTTATAAAACCTTAGTTCCATCTCATAACTTATAAACCCTAGCTATAGCATGCAATTTGTAGTTCATGAAACCCTAGTTGGTTTTCAATTTGTACATGTACATGTGTTTCTACTTCCATCTCATAACTTGTAAAGAGGTCATAAAACCCTACTTCCATCACATAACTTCTAAATAGGTCATAAAACCAATCTAATGATATAAACCTAAAGAGGTCATATGCACCTTAGTTGGTTTTGCTTGTTATTCATGTACATGTGTTTCTACTTCTAAGTCATGCATGCATTTGAACTTCCACTTGTGATCCATGTTCAACCCTATTCATTTTATTTCATGTATGTGCATAGCCTATGTATATGGCCTTTTGGTTTCTACTTAAATGATACTAACCAATCTAATTTGATATTCAAACATCATAACATCATACCATACTAACATCATACCATACCATACCATAACATCATAACATCATACCATCATAACCATGCCATGTACACCATCCTAGACTACCCTAGAACCTTACTTTACCATCTTTACCTAAAACTACAAATTCTAAGTTTAAATAATTTATTTACTGTTTCTTTTTAAACAAAATCTGAAGTTTGTTAAAATTCTTATTTCTTATTATGAAGGTGCATTGATTGGACATAAAGGGTAAATCATAAGTCCATTGAATATCATACATTGCTACTTGAAACTTGCTACAAAACACATACAAATCTAAACTCTATACTGATGATTTCAATCGACAATGAGATTAAATTATTCACAAAAGTATCTTAATTTTTCCCTATTCATTTTGTTTCATGTATGTGCATAGCCTAGGTATATGGTCATGAATCTCTAGTTCCATCTCATAACTTCTCAACCCTAGTTATAGCATGCAATTTGTAGTTCATGAAACCCTAGTTGGTTTTCAATTTGTACATGTACATGTGTTTCTACTTCCATCTCATAACTTGTAAAGAGGCCATAAAACCCTACTTCCATCACATAGCTTGTGAATTGGTCATAAAACCAATCTAATGATATAAACCTAAAGATGTCATAAGTACCTTAGTTGGTTTTGCTTGTTATTCATGTACATGTGTTTCTACTTTTAAGTCGTGCATGCATGTGAACTTCCACTTGCGATCCATGTTCAAACCTATTCATTTTATTTCATGTATGTGCATAGCCTAGGTATATGGCATTTTGGTTTCTACTTAAATGATACTAACCAATCTAATTTGATCTTCAAACATAAAGAGGTCATAAAACCCTAGTTTGTAGTTCCATGTCTCAATTTGTGAACCCTAGTTTTATTATGCGGGTTGTTTCCTTATACTTTAGTATGAGAATAATATAGCATGTGAACCCCACCAACACAAGCACGGTCGAGGGTTTTCATGCGTTGACCCACCAATTCTAGAGTTGCATTGAAAGAAACTGAGAAAAACCCTAGTTTACGAAATCAGTGCACAATGAAGTCATTGGGCCCTAAAAACATGAGGGAGAGTGCCACCTAGAGGTAATCGCATGCCAGGAGACCAACAGAGATGAAGGTTCATCGATATGGCCTCCGATTTTTGAGTTATGTCCAATTGTAAGTCGCATGAAAATGTCGTTCAGGGACACTTGGTGACTTTCGGTCTGAGAGCGAAAAAGCAAACAGAGCAACAAAATTGCATGTCGTTGGCTCTTGCAAGTCTATACGGGAAAGGTTGATATGGGAGCCCTACCAACAGAGGCATGGTCAATGGTTTTCATGCATTGACCCACCAATTCTAGAGTTGCATTGAAGGAAACTGAGCAAAACCCTAGTTTATGAAATCAATACATAATGAAGTCACTGGGCCTTGAAAACACGAAGGAGAGGGACACCTAGACGTAATCGCATTCCAAGAGACCAACACAATCGATTAGTCGTCGATCTGACCTCCAGTTTCTGAGTTATGTTGAGTTGAAAGTCGCATGAAAATGTCATTGACGGACACTTGGTGACTTTCGGTCCAGGAGGGAAAACCAAACAGAGCAACCAAATTGCATGATGTTGGCTCCTGCATGTTTGTATGGGAAAGGATGATATGAGAACCCTACCAACACAGGAACGGTCGAGGGTTTTGCAGAGTTGACCCACCAATGCAAGAGTTGCAAACCCAACAATGTAATTAAATGTACATTAATATAAAAAACATAAAAAAAATTTAAATTTCAACAACTCAAGAGCATGTTATTTTTCGATTTCTATTTGTTGGTTTCTAAAGACACCGGGTTTTTCTTGGTGCCTCCAATGTGCCATAGATGGTGTTTGCATCCTAGGAACATGAGGAACATGAAAGGCTAAACATTAGTACTTGGAATAAGTAAATAAAGAGAACCTAATGAAAATGTGCAAACATGATTTATAGATAACTCACCTAAGGTTGTACGATCATGTTTATAGTGTCCAGTATCCTATGAATAATATTATGTCTGTGAATGGTATCCGTCAATCACAGGTATATTACATTGGGAATAAATTAAGGATAAATAATTGAAATTGTGCTTCAGCATGCACTTTAAAGGTTAAATAACGCACCTGAAATTCTAGCCACACTGGACAATCTAGTAACACCTAACAATGCACTCAGTCGAGTAGGCCATCTGGATCATCTATGCTGCCGATGGTGTTCATTAATCTTTTGGGCTCTATATGAGGTAGCAAATACCATACATGTGACCTATTTTGTTTGAAATTATGTGCATCTTGATGTTTATACCAACTACTAGGTTGGTGAAGTGGTATACAGTAGCTCCTAGTCTATAATTTTGATATACATACCCTCCCTTCCTTTTCTATTGTACTACTAGTGTCAATTACTCCCCTTTTATAACCATCGATCCAGTTGGGAATTCAATATTTTCATCATCTATAACATGTTTGAGAATGGTTTGTTTCCCCTCTAAGCAATGTGCCAACCTATAGTCATAATCCCATTCATTATTTTTTGGGGAAACCACTACATATATCTAACCTGTGAAAGGAAATACGTCAAGTTAACAATACATAAATTAAATTTCTAATTTAGGTACTACTAATTTAATTTTTTTTACCTTCTTGTATGATATTCTATATGTGATCATAGTCTGTAGAAATGTGTGTTTGATCATCTTCCAGCCCCCTTGAAATCGGTGCCAAGTGTCACTCGATCCCATGTATCAACTGTATCTGAGTACTCACAATCATCCCATTCATTGATGCTACAGGAACTGAAAAATCATGCCCTCGATCTTGTCCAAATTTGTAGGGACGAGTTTTCTGAGCTTCTAATTGAATGAAACTACCGAGTTCCATGCATTGTGTTCAACTGATGTGTTTGGGATTGGTCCACATTTGTCACCTCCCAGAATAATCTCTGCATTAGGTATTTCCTTGTTTCTTGTTCTCCCATGACAGATGCACACCATTTCACTATAGATGCAACATCTCAAAGGAAAGCACCTGTAAACTTCATCTATTCCCTTTGAAGGGCAGTTTTTATGCATCCATCAGCACCATTGTGCTCTCCTTTTTCATGACCAGTTTCAAAGTAGTTCCATATATGTGGCACCTTTTATTTTATGTGCAACAAACACAACCATTGAAATACATGGGAATTCTTGAACTGTCCAGCACAACCACCTGACCAAATGAAATGACAATAAAATGGTATATCCATAGCTATCACATGATCATAGAATAATTTAAAGCAATGCTGCACATAATGGATGTCATGGGTCCACTCATCACTTATGTAGAAGTGACTTTCTTTCAGTATCACATGTTTCTCTTCATTGTTACCTAGCCCATGTCGATATGTGATATGGACCATTATGCTCACCTGCTCTAAGTGATAGTATTAACTTTGTATTTCATTTTGTGGTTGTAGGGTGTAATTTTCCACAATGTCAACCACTGATAGTATTGATTAGAGAGGTAAGGTGTCTTGGCATATTCTCAATTGCTCATCTCGCTATCATTCCATATCGACATGTTGAATGTACTATTGGATCTTTCCACAAAAAAATGAAATAAGATCACATACTTGAACCTGGTGTAAAAAAATAAATAGTGTTATAAAACAACATAAAAATATGTAATGTAGTCACCAGCTTAATGTACATCAAGTCACCAATTTAATCTTCCTGCTTTCTTTCCCATCATGTAGTTGATATGTCTCATATAGATAGTTCTGCTTCTCAACAATTGCATTCCCGAATGCTTGATCTTCACTCTCATGGATGCAATCCGACCATAATGATAGCCCTCCACAATTGTTGCAAGAACCCTCTCCACATTGTTTTAAATAATGTGTCTGCCCATTTTTCGTTGGACACATCATGCTATGGATGAAATCTCTGGATGACATTGGCGATATTGTAATTGAGCATTCTTGCACATGGTTAGGATGCAAAAAATGATGTATATGTGCAAATGTATGATAATATACATAAAACTCTATGTGGTATCTACAACAACAAGTGTTCTGGATGGTATTGATTCTAAAATACCAAGGCTTGCATTTTTCAAAGATATTTTCCCGAGCCTTATCTCTACATGGGAAACTTTAAACATCTTGAACAATTGATTTTGTGTCATGTCAAGATAATGTTTAACATGAGGTTCATTTTTCATATAAACCCTATAGTGTTTTAACACATCCTTTGTGTTAGAAGAAGGCCTAGCGTTATTGTGCCAAAACGTGTGCACTAGTCCTTTCACTACTTCGACTAACTTCATTTCTTTGCAAGGAAACCTACCGCTAAATGCTCATAATGTTTCCATTTCTCCCTCTACATCAAGGTTGTCTCTTCTTATTGAATATTTTTTCAGTGTCTTTGGATGTAAAGGAAAAATTTTTGATGTGCATTTAAGTAAACTACGTTGTCTTGTGGATCTGCATACAATTGATTTAGCCAATATGCGGCGAGCCACATTACAGTCCCATGAACGAGTTTTTTTACCAATTGATGTGAATGCAACAAAAAGAGATTTAACAATGTGATTACTTGATTCAATATTCTTCAATGTTGTTATGCCTAACTTTCTTCTAACAGTTTCCATATTTCTAGATTTAAGCAAAGCTAAAAACAATTGGCATTTACCAGTTTCGGATTTGTTATCAAAATGTTGTTTCATTATTTGAGAACAATGATGAAGGATAGTGCGTTTAGTCACCTCACCTTCCATGGAAGTCAATTTGATCTCATCCACTTGTATGCAATTAGGAGTTCTCTTTCGTTTTGATGCGAGATTTCTTGCCGTTTGAAATGCTAGAGTGACATTTACACTTACTGCATGATGACAACTTCGATTAGGATATTGAACCACATGGCACTGGGTTGTTGTAGAGTCACATTTGTATTGGGAGTAACATAATTATTGAACTCCTTACAAGATTGTCTGTTTAATAATGGACCAATAATATCATCTCTCATATAACCATCTTCCTTTAATGTTGCATTATCTTCCTCATCCTCTACATCAGGCATCTGTTGAGAAGGAATGGGAACTATTTTCTCATCCAATGAATGCCGACGATTTCTTGAATCTTCCCTCTTCTTTTCTTTTTTGTTTTCAGCTTCTTCTAGTGTAAGCACCTTCCTCGCTGACTTTTAACCTCTATTACATATATTCCGCATTAAAATCCACCCAAACTTGTACAAAACATATGGATTTATGTAAGAAATGATTAAATTACAGGTCGAACAGTTGTCTATGCACGAGTTCATAAGAATTATGTCTTTTTCTACAACACGCAACCCAATTTTTTTTATATAACACATATCGCATATGCGATATAACGCGTGTCTATTTTATCACATATATGATATGGATACACTTCTTTTTACTTAACACGCAGTTTGTATTACATGATCGCTAAATCGCATATGCGATATATCGCATATGATATTTACTGCATAGAAAATATTTAAACTTTATAACGTTATAAGAGTCCTTTTGAAAAATAACACACGTGTTATTGTTTCTTATCTTTTAATTCCTTATCATTCTCTCTCTTTATTTATATCTCTAACCTCACACCTCTCTCCCATTGTCCTTGACTTATCTCCTCTCTAAACCCCAACTCTATCTCCTTCTCTCTATCTAACCTATATCATCCTCCCCCGACCACTAACTGCGCCATATTTCTCTCTATCCTTTCTTCCACCTACCCCATATATCTTTATGTGTCCTCACCCCACCCTTAACAACCACTTTTTTCTCTCCCCTTGTACACCTACCCCCCCATCCTCTCTCTCAACCCTCTTCCTACACAAACCCATAAACCATTTGATTCCTCTCTCTCTTTCTTTCTCACAAGTCACACCCCCCCTCAATTGATCTCTCTACTCCACAAACCCCTTCCTCCACCTACCCGTAATCACCCTCAATTTATCTCTCTACTCCACTAACCCCTTCCTTCACCTACCCCTAATCACCCCCCATGTCTCTCTCTCTTTCTTTACCCGAAACATACCCACTCCTTAGGACCATACACCTACACCCCCACCCTCCCTACCTCCAACTAACAACCCCCAAACCCTACCCGACCACCCCCCTTTATCACTGTCTATCTCACACACAGAAACAAACGTACTCCCATTATGCCTAATTGTTAAATTATTTAATATTGAACCATTGATCTACAGGAAAATGAGAGCAATTGAGATGTGAATTGTGCAATGAAATATCAAGAAAAATGTACACTGAACAAGACAAATTTGAAACAAATATGATAAGAATTGACCAATTAATTAAAACATTGATCTTCATTAATTCTAGCAGTAATGAAATGGTGTTATAATATGTAGGATTTGAATCATGTGGGGCATATTCGAATCTACCAACTAAACCTGACTGACTGTAACTAGGAGTGTCTAAATCATTGTTGGATCTCACTAGCCTCACATGATAAATCAGTCTAACAATCAGTTAAACCATTTAAAGTGATGAGTTAGGTGAGAAAAGGTGCCTCTCCCCATGCAACCATGCAAAATTAGCGCTAGCTCAACTAAAAGTGATCTAACTGAATGTAAGTGGAGGTTGACTTAGCATAACTGCCTACCTACCACAACAAACTGATGGAGGTTGTTGGTGACACTTGGAGTGGGCTCCTAAAATGTAGGGATTGGTCTTAGAGGCACATTAACTCATGCATGAACATGAAGTAAGTGGCAGTTAACCTCTATATGTGTTCCCCACTGTAATGTACCCTTCTTCTTAGGAATTGAGGACCGACCCAAGAACCTATATGATTCCTGTAGGTTCGAGCGAGCACTGACAATCAGGGAATTAGCTATAGATTGATGGCATATAAATAAGATCTAGGGCATCAATATTATATCATAATTGGGTAGAAGAGGGACACCAGAGAGAAAATCCACCTGCATGGATGACATCTGAGCATTATTTGATGACACATGCACCCAATTGAGTCTCCATGCACCTACATGCAAGTCAACTACAAATTATAAGTTAAAGTGACCTAATTAGGTCAAAAGTTAGGTTTTTCACAATTGAAAGTTATAAAAGAAAGATAAAGTGAATGGAGAAGGACACTTATGATTATTATTGATTTGGAGCTTTTGAGTAGCAGCACAATGTGCAGCCACACAGTTGGGGTTGAAGACGACGTCTTTACCTAACGAGGTTGCGGTAGTAAAATATCTGCCCTAGTCTCCTTCAGGGTAGACCATCCAGGTCCACTATCATCTCTTCATCTTATTCATCCATATACAGTTATCCGACACCCACCATAAGGTTGTTTTCAGGGACACGTTTGCAACCTTGGGGGGATTTTAGCTGGGAAACCGCAAAGCATTCGTTGGGTCCGCAAATATTCATTTATATTCAAAATACTGGAACCATTCTCATCATCAGGATCATCCTTTAGTACAAGGTGATTATCAACTTCCATATTTCTCACCCGAAGCAGTTCTCATCAGTTTTGTGTAGCTGGGGGTGTGAGCAGCTAAATCAGCAAACCAATTAACTAGCCTGCTTAGAGTGGTAAAAAGTTTTGCATGCTTTAGGAAATCTCTCCAGCATGAGAAAAACTTCAGTCTTGCAAATTCTCACCTTCATCAGAAAGCTCCTTCACCAAAAATGTCATCTTTAGCTGATTGAGGGGTTTGTGCTGCTGGGGTAACACCGGAGGCAAGGAGTACTAGTTCTTCACCAGTTCAGTTTTTGATGCATGCATATTATCTCTATAGAATTATCCACTAGAATTATCATTGGTAAGTGTCGATCTGTCACCATAAAATATTTTCCCTAGTTAGCTATAAAATAAGGCCATTTTCCCGTCACTTTACATGCAAGTTTATTTTCTGTAGTATTGTAAATAGGGAGGCTTAAGCAAGCCCTAGAATAGAAAACAGTGGAATATCTGCATTCAGGATATTACAATGGTATTAGAGCTATTTTCCTTTCTAGTTGTGGGCATGCAAAATTATAAATGAATTCAGAAGACCCATACACCATTACTTACCGGAGATAGGGGTGTAGAGACAGAGAAGAGGTGTTAGAAGATATATATTTGGGGAACATAGAGTATCAGTTAGGAAAGGGAAAATAAACAATGGATGAGTATGATAAAACAACTTTCAATAGCCTCATATCAGCAAAAAAATAACTCACTACTGGGAAAAAAGAAATGATGAGTACCTTCAGGAAAATGATTGAGAAAAATGGGCCCACCCCACACAGTCCCTTATTTCCCAACAGTGTTAGGGTATCCACCAGCAGTAGTAGGGAGCACTTACATACCAACATGCAGATCCATCCCCATATATACAATCCTTTCCAACTCACCATGCCTCAATTCTTAGATAGTCCAGCTGCAGTTCCTCTAGCATAAACAGAACCAGAAGAATCCATGAGTGCCTATCTGAGAGAATATAGAGCTTTAGGAGAGGACTTCTATTTAGCCATGACCTTCACTGACTTCTACCACTTTAAAATTAAGAAAAAACTGAAATCTTACAATAGGACATTCTCCTAAAACTATGAGTTACAATGCACCATAGGGAAACTGGCTATCCCTACCTTTGAGGGCACCGGAGGTGGCCTAGCCCAGAATTGGGTGCAGAAGTTGGATACATACTTTCATCTCAACCCCATGATTGAGACAAATGCCATTAAAATGGATACTTTTCATTTAGATGGAGAAGGACATGAGTGGTGGTACCATGGGTTAGTGGCATTGGGTCACAATATCATCACATCGTACCCAGATTTTACACAGAGGCTAATTACGTGGTTTGATCGGAAGGACCCTGAGATGCACTTTAGAGAGCCGACACAACTCAAGAAGACAGGTAGTGCAGATACTTTTATTTCATAGTTTCATATGATAGCAGTCATGGTGACAGATATATCAGAAAGTAGTTTGATTATGTTGTTCACTGAACCCTTACGGGGATAGGTCAAGTCTTATAGGCCCACCACCCTCGAAGATGCCATGAGTTGGACTAGAGACTTGTAGGATGCAATGCCCCAAAATATGTTTCCTTCGAGAACCAAATTCCCTATTAAAGACAAAGAGAGGAAACCCTCCCAGAAAGAATGGATGGACAATGATACCTGACAGGACCTTAGAAGAAAAAAGTTATGTTTCACTTTCCAAGAACCATGGGTACCAGGTCACATATGTTCAGGAAAAGGAAAGGCCTACTACATAGAGGCATATTCCAATAGTGGGGAGGATGATGATTATCAATATCAGGAGCAGGGAGAGACACCAAAAACATTTGCCAAGGGACATGCCTCAAGAGGTACCATTGCTACCATGACAGTGGTTCCTAGATTCCACACTCTCTGGATCATAGGTACCATACAGGGCCACAAAGTGGGAATGTTGATAGATGGTGGGTCATCCCACAACTTTATTGATGATGCATGTGTTAAAAAGAGAGACATTTATACTGAGATTTTTGATGGGTTTTCAGTAGTTGTAGCAGGTCGCACCATGGAGTGTAGTCAAAGGATTCCTAAATTAAAAGTAACACTTGGGAATTATACAGTGATAGAGACATTCTATGTGGTAGATGTACCTGACATGAATGTGGTACTAGGAGTACAATGGTTGTATTCCATAGGGAAGTATTCCACAAACTACCAGATGATGGAGATGGAATTTATAGGAGCAGAGGGACAGAAGGTAGTATTAAGAGGGATGAATACCTACCCTCACACAGTAATGACATCACATAGGATGGAGGTAGTACTCCAATAGGGAGATATTGAGTGGGTTTTAGAGTGTTTGGTCACCTTCAGGAAACCACCAGATGAGGCCACACAACATCCAACATATATAGAGGCCTTACTACAGAAGCACAAGGCAATATTCAAAGACCTTCCAACAGGTCAACCTCCAGATAGGGGATTTGAGCACATTATTGAGTTAGAGGAGGGGACTCAAGCAGTTATCACCAATCCTTATAGACATCCCAAGAGGTATAAAGATGAGATAGAGAGCACAATCAAGGAACTACTCAAGCTAGGGTACATCAAACCTAGCTCCATTCCCTTTGCATCTTTAGTAGTGCTAGTAAAGAAAAAAGATGGAACCTTACACATGTGCATTGATTACAAGGCACTCAACATGAAGACCATAAAGAACAGGTATCCCATTCCTAGGATTGATGATTTGATGGATGAAATACAGGGTGAAAAGTACTTTTCCAATATTTATCTCTGCTTGGGGTACCATTAGATTTGGTTTAGGGAACAGGATGTTCCAAAGACCGCTTTCTGTTGCCACTACGAACATTATAAGTTTCTAGTGATGCTATTCAGGCTCACTAATGCACCAACTACTTTCTAGTCATGCATGAACCATATCTTCAGGAATCAGTTGCATAAGTATATTCCGGTATTCCTTGACAACATATTGATATATAGTAGAACTTGGGAAGAGCATTTGAGACATCTAGATGAAGTACTTGGAATTCTACAGGAGCAGTCACTATATGCCAAAATGTCCAAGTGTGAGTTTAGAATGTAGGATATGTTATACTTAGGGCATGTGATAGGGCCCAATGGAGTCCAAGTGCACTTAGAGAGGATTCGGGAAATATCGGATTTTCCTACGCCTAAAAATGTGATAGACCTGAAGGGATTTTTCGGCCTTTTCACCCACTACAGGAGGTATGTCAGTGGATTCTCACAGATGTCCACACCCCTCACAGATCTTACCAAGAAGGGGGAATTCAGTTGGTCGGAGATAGCACAACATACATTCGAGAAAATGAAAAAGGTAATGAGTTCATGCCCAATATTAGCTTTACCATACTTTTCTCAACCCTTCGTGTTAGAATGTGATGCTTTATGAGAGGGAATTGGGGCAGTTTTGATGCAGAACAACCACCCCATTGCATTTGAGAGAAGGAATCTCAAAGACTATGAGTGCCACTATTTGATATATGACAAAGAGATGTTAGCCATTATCCATGTGCTAACCAAGTTCAGGCAGTACTTAGTGGGTGGCAGATTCAAGGTTAAGATATATCACAACAACTTGAAATAGTTTCTAGAGCAGAAAGAGATAAACGAGAGACAACTGAAATGGGTAAGAAAAATTTAGGCCTATGACTTCGAGATTGAGTACATAAAGGGGAAGAACAAGTTTGTGGCCGATGCACTTTCCAGATGACCAGCTACTTTATCCCTGATGAGCATCTCATTAGAATGGAGATCTCATCTTTTGGTTGAGTAATCCAAAGACAAGTTTGCTTGTAAGATATTTGATGGATAGATTCAGGATGATAGGTACCGGGTAATTGATGACATCATATACTACAAGAATATAATATTCTTTGTTCTAGAGTCTCCCCTCAAGAAGAAAATTTTACAGGCATAGCACGATTCACCATTAGTAGGGCATCAGGGGTTTCTCAAGACCTACAGACATATTACAAAAAGGTTCTCATGGAAGGGCCTAAAAAATGATGTGATACAACATGTGAGAGAGTGCAACTTGTGCCAACAAAAGAAAATAGAGCACACCCACCCGACTGGTTTACTACATCCCTTACCTATTTTTGAGCAAAAGTGGGACAGCATCTCTATGGACTTCATTACTGGTATGCCCAAGGTTCAAGGAAGAGATTGATTGTACGTAGTAGTGGATATATTGACCAAGTTCGCTCACTTATTTTCCATTTCTTTAGATTATTTAGCAACACAGGTAGCCGAACTGTTTTTCATATAGGTATTTAGACTCCATGTGTTACCGAAGACCATTGTCAATGACAGGGACAACAAATTCACAGGATCATGTTGGCAAGAGCTTTTTCAGTTAGTGGGGACCAATTTAGCCATGAGCACAAGTCATCATCCATAGATTCACAGGCAGACAAATATTGTCAACAAGTGGATTGAGGGATACTTGAGAAATTATGTAGCAGGTCAGCAGAGGACATGGATCAAATGTCTACACTTGAGTGAACATTATTACAACACCACCCACCATATGACCATTGGGATGACCCCTTTCCGAGCTCTGTATGGGTATGATTCTTCCACTTTTGCAGACCGGATATTCAACAATAGCAGGGCCCCCAAGGCCAAAGAGTGGATTCAGGAGGGTCAAGATATCCTCAATATACTTAGGGAGAACATACAGGCTACTCATAATGAGCAGAAGATATATGAGGACAGGAACATGGTTGAGCGTAGCTTTTAGGTAGGAGACTTTGTTTATTTATTCCTCCAACCTTACTGACAATCATCTCTTAAAAATAAAGAAGTGGAAAAACTCAAACCTTGCTTCTATGGTCCATACAAGATAATTCGGAAGGTTGGAGAGGTAGCATATGAGCTAGAACTACCTGCAAAGAGCAAGATTCAAAACATATTTCATGTCTCCAACCTCAAGAAGGAAGTCGGCCAAAATATTGTTACATATTCTGAGTTGTCCCCCCTTGATGATCAGGGGCAATTGATTCTAATTCTGGAGCGCATCCTAGAGGTACAAGAGCAAAAATTGAGGAACATAATCATCAGAGACTACTTGGTTCATTAGAAAGATATGCTTATAGAGGAGGCCACTTGGGAGAGAGAACATGTATTACAACACCCAACTTTACAGTTGCTTGAGGACAGGAAAATTCAAGTGGGGAGTACTATAATGTCCTCTTCTTCTTAGGCATTGATGACCGACCCACTAACCTATATGAATTCTGTAGGTTCGAGCGGGCACTGACAGTCAGGGAATCAGCTGTAGACTGATGCCATATAAAGAAGATCTAGGGCATCAATATTATATCATCATTGGGTAGAAGAGGGCCACTAGAGACAAAATCCACCTACATGCATGACATCTAAGAATTGTTTGATGACACATGCACTTGATTGAGTCTCCATGCACCTGCATGCAAGTCAACTGCAAATTAGAAGTTAAAGTGACCTAATTAGGTCAAAAGTTAGGTCATTCATAGTTGAAAGTTATAAAAGAAAGATAAAGTGAATGGAGAAGGACACTTATGATTATTATTGATTTGGAGCTTTTGAGTAGCAGCACAGTGTGCAACCACGACAATTGGGATTGAAGACGGTGTCTTCAACTGACGAGGTTTCGTCCGTGAAATATTTTCCCTAGTCTCCTTCAAGGTAGACCATCCAGGTCCACTATCAGCTCTTCATCTTATTCATCCATATACAATTATCTAACACCCATCATAAGGTTGTTTTCAGGGACACGTGTGTAGTTGTGGGGGGGGGGGTTTAGCTGGAAAACCCTAAATAATTTGTTGGGTCCCTAGATCTTCATTTATATTCAGAATAATGGAACCATTGTCATCATCAATATCATCCTTCATTACCAAGTGATTATCAACTTCCATTTTACTCACCCAGAGCAGTTCTCATCAGTTTTGTGTATTTGGGGGCATGAGTAGTCAAGCTAACAAACCAATTCACTAGCCTGTGTAGAGTGGTAAAAATTTTTGCATGCTTAAGGAAATATCTCTGTCATGGGAAGACCTTCATTCCTATGAATTATCACCTTCATCAGACAACTCCTTCACTAAAAACATCATATTTAGCTGATTGAGGGGTTTGTGCTACTGGGGTAACACCGGAGGCAAGGAGTACCAGTTCTTCACCGGTTCAATTTTTGATGCATGCATATTATCTCTGGAGCATTATCAGCCAGAATTATCAATGGTAAGTGTTGATATGTCACCATAAAATATATTCCCTAGTTAGTTATAAAATAGGGCCATTTTCCCGGCACTTTACATGCAAGTTTATTTTCAGTATTATTGTAAATCGGGAGGCTTAAGAAAGCCCTAGAATATAAAACAGTGGAATATATGCATCTGGGATATTACACCCACACTCTAATGGTTGGGACCGGTGGTACCAATGGCACCAATATCATGGTGGTACAAAACTCAAGTAAATTACCCCTAAGTTAGGAAAGATGATCTATTATGATGTATATGGACAAGGGAGGATTAATAATCCTAACACTAACCCCCTCTCTATTTATATGAATACCCTTTCCATGTTCCTACTAACCACCCCTCCTCATCTCTCTTTCTCTCTGTATGCACAACTACTCCTCCCACTACCAATAACCCCCAATCCTCTCTCTCTCTTTCTCTCTCTCTCTATCTATCTATATATGGGCCCTCGGACGAAGTTGAGGGACCTTTTACATTCGATCCTAGTTTCACAAAAATCATAATAGTTAAGTAAAATCAAAACACTCATGTGTTTCTTTGAACTAGGCATGGGTAGGAGTGATCTTGTGATATCATTGAACACGTAGGATATGAAACAAAAAATTTCAAGAACTTATGAACTAAGAAACGCTTGAGCATTATAAAAATACATAATGCATGAGCATTTCTTAGTTTGTAAACACTCGGGAATTTAATTTAATATATTAAACCCCCTAAAATGGTTGCGGCATCCATTCCATGTTCCATGTCCAACATCCATGACAGAGGCAAGAATTCTCGAGCATTTTCAACTACTTG